>CM046721.1:46796523-47011523 GCA_025584915.1 Monochamus saltuarius | reverse complement strand
GAGAAGCGACAAACGCAAAAACCAGGCTACCTAAATTCCAAACAAATCAAAATGTCAAGATTTCAATTTATTCTACGGGTAAAACATAAACTGCTAAACCTAATAAAAACAGATAATGCTTTGTTTTTATAATGTGGACTTCTACATATATATCGATTTTTATTCTAAATTCTTATAACTAACTGTAACTATTAATTTTAATGAAGAGGAAGTATCACACACATATTAATATCTGTAGAAAAATTGCAAAAAAAAATAAAGGAAAAAAACATTGTTATTTTAATGCCGCCTTTTCTGATTTCTGAGGAATTAAAATTTTGTTTACAAAAATTCTAATTAAAAATTCATATATAAGGCAGAAATGTAGAAAAATTATTTATTACTATAACTATTAAATAATAAAATGAAATGGAACAGCAAGTAATGTTTTGGAAAAAAGTGAGTATAATTTCGTTGGGCGCCAATTTGCTTGTTAAAAATTGATAAACTTAACCGTTTTCGAAATAAGAACGATTTACTATTTCTTTACAAAATTATTTGTTTGAACGTACGCCTTTAAATAAGAAAATTGAATTACGAATTAAGACAAACGCAGTAAAAACTGAAAGTTTTATTATGCTTTAGTCTAATTACAAATAATTCTCAAAGTGGCAACCATTGTTTTCAATACATTTTTTTATTCTCTCGTTAAAATTTTGTCTGACACTGAATAGACTTCTTTGTTGGTCTCTGATAATGTTAACAGATTCTTGTATTTTTGCCCACAGCTCTTCTCGAGTATGTATAACATCTTTATAAACTAAAGATTTAACGTTACCCCAGAAATAAAAATCAAGGGAATTTAAATCAGGGCTACGCGCAGGTCAATGCAATTCGCTGCCGCGACCAATCCAACGGTTTCGAAAACTGATATCAAGATATTCTCTTACTGGTCAGGTGATTTCCGGGCTGGTTGCCACGTCGTCGGTTTAGAACTCTTGACGTTTCGAGACACATCGCTCTCTTCTTCAGAAGTTACTCTGAACTTAGTTACTCAGTTTCAGAGTAATAGTCTAAGAGCCAGTGGCCGGCAACCTATAAGTAAATGATTATACCTGAAATTTTGCACAGTGAATCTCTTATACCTATCAATCATGAGTTGATGTCTCGCTAAGCCCGGCGAGGCCGACCCAACTGCTACTCAGGTGCGAGAGGTATGAAAATTTAACCAACTTTGTTATTAAATTAACAAAGCTGCCGTTTGAAAATTTTAAAATTTCAGATCTAACAAATTAGGCATTTATTTTTATTATTTATTATATTTAGCACCTTTTTATATTAAAATAATATAAGTAACAAATAATTTCTATTTCTGGCACAGGTTCTGAGATTTGATGATGTCGATTACAATGCTTGACATTTCTGACAGTTTTTTTAACGTCAAAAATCAAATTTAATCAAATACTTTTGAAATTTATAATTTTTGCCAATTTCACAAGTGTCTGCCATGACTTTAGAAGCACGGTAATCGTCTGCCTTTGTTATTTTTATATAATAATAATTGTATATTTTAAAATTTTCAAACGGCAGCTTTGTTAATTTAATAACGAAGTTGGTTACATTTTCATACTTTTCGCACCTGAGTAACACTTGAGTCGGCCTCGCCGGGCTTAGCGAGTCCCCACCTCATGAGTGATAGGTATAAGAGACTCACTGTGCAAAATTTCAGGTATAATCATTTACTTATAAGTTGCCGGCCACTGGCTCTTAGACTATAACTTCTGACGAAGAGAGCGATATGTCTCTAGAAACGTCAAGAGTTCTAAACCGACGACGTGGCAACCAGCCCGGAAATTACCTGACCATTAACGACAGCTACGGAAGCCTACAAACTAAACTATATTCTTTTACTGGTCGGGAGTAATGTGCGGGAGCAGCATCATGCATAAACCAAAAGGTTTACTGTAAATTTAAGAGGATATTTTCAAGAACAAGTGGCAAGTCGTTTGTTAAAAAAATTAAATACGAGTAATTTTCCCCATTAAGTGGACGGGATAACACAAATGGTCCCAAAACGTTATCGGAAAGTATTCCACACCAAATATTTATTGAGAATTCATGCTGAAAATGTTGTTCTCGTGGCAAGTAATCTTACATCTTAGATTTTTTCTTTTAATTCTGGGAAAAAGATAAAAACTGTTTGATTAAAAAAGTCCCTGAATGACGTGAAGGTAATTATTTACAACAATGTAAAACTCTTCAATCTTATAAAAAAAATCCTACCCCCCTATTTTAGAGGGTGCTGATCACAAATCTGAAGTAAGATTTCGGCGCTCTCACAAATAATTTTGTAAAGAAATAGTAAATCGTTCTTATTTCGAAAACCGTTAAGTTTATCGATTTTTAACAGGTATATCTTTTTTATTTAGAATTGAACGTAGTTTAATAATTTATTATTGGAAATTCAGATTTTTGAAGGACAAAAAAAGTTGGACAAATGTTTACTCCGACGGAACACTGCAACTAGCGCATCCTAGATGTGATTGCAAAATAGTTACCATTTTCGTAATTACCACCTCAGAAAACATAGGTGTACAAACTTTCAAGACAATCCGTTCAAAGATGCTCAAGATAATTAAAAAATCGAAAATATTTTTTCAACTTTAACACCCTGTGGATCGAAAAGGAGCAACATTCGGATAACGCATATTTGGCTTAATCGCTCTATTTTGAGGTCAGCAACCTGCCCTTAAGCTCTGTCCCATTATAAATTAATCACCCTGTATATATTAAATATTTGGTTAAGCAAATTCTATTAAATAATATTCTTATAAACAGATTTGATTTTTGCAGATATCTTTGGCAGCTGTTTTGACATCGGTAAGTGAAATTAACTACTTTTTTTTTTCAATTTGATATACGTACACTATACTAATCAGGTATATTTGTTATATAATTAATTACCTAATCTACTTATTTCCCATAAAGATTTCTTAATGTTCAGTTAAATATTTTCATGTCGTCTAGTACGGTCCTGTAAATGGAACAAGAAATATAAGGTAATAAAAAAGTAAAAACGGTTCCCCTAAAACTTGGGGTGCATGTGTGTAGCCACCAAATCTAATTCTTGATGCTCATATAAAAACTTTTAGATAATAATTTTATTCATGGAAACAATTTTGCGCACAAGTGATCGTACGATGTAAAATATATATATTCTGTATTTGACGGGAAGAATTTATATAAACCTGAAAAATGTCAGAAAGAAATATTGAAATATTGGAATTACGTCATCGTAAAAAATGGGATACTTTATTACTATCCCAAAAGTTCCCAAGTTATTTTGTGTCGAAAATAAAATTACAAACTTTCCATGAGAATTCGTCATCCGAAAAGAACGAGTAGTAAGTTTTTTGTAATAAAATATGTATAATATACAAACTAATGACTTCTATCTGTCATTAAAAATAATTAATTTAACTTAAAATATTAATTAATTCGATTAACTAGTAATAGTAGTTGATAAAGCTAGATAATTCTATTAAAAAATTATATGAGAAATAAGGTGTTGTACAAGCCAGGTTCACATTATAAGCATACAGGGTGATGTATTCTGTTATTATTCGAGATATAAGTTAGAGTTGGAGATTCAGAAATTCAATATTTTATACAGAGTGATGGAAAGTTGTTTCATTTTTTCAAATTTCTGAATTATTCCAATATAGACTATAAAATTAAATGTAATTTTAGTATTAGCCAAATATAAACACACAAACCTGTGCAATTAGCTGATTTTGTATGTCATTATTAAGTTAGATCACTATTCACTTATTAAAATTCCACGTCTAAGGCCGTCTAGTGACAATTTTTCTATGCATAATTGAAATTTAATTAACATGAAAGAAGCGCAAAGATAGAACTTTTTCATATAGGAGTTTTCTATTACAAATATAGTCAAGAAACTACTTTAATTTTTATACAATATACAGGTTGTATCACATAAGAGGGCCACTCCCATGTATCTCGCTCAATATGCGAGACACGTCAAAAATCTTTAATTGTTTTTTGTTGCATTTTTGGAGGCCTTTATGCTCGTAAAAACAAATTTGAGATCCATGGCCAACTTTGTGAGTAATAACAAAAAAACCTGTATAGTGCCCAAACTTTAGGGCTGTCTAACTTTTTTACTTTAAGAGATAATAAATAAATTTTTATTGAAGCAGGCTATGGCCACAAAAAATTGCCTGTTTTTTCGTCTTTCATGCAATATACTACATGTTGCCCTTATATTTCGTATTTATTAAATTTTTTTCAATTTTAGTTAAAAAAATGTACCTAAATATTTTCGTGTTCCTCAAGATAATGTAGAACCTGTTTTAAAGACGCCAATTGCAAAAAAATAATAAACAGAATGTACTTTTTTATGCAAAATACAGATTTTCTTATAATATTACTTTATTACATTGCCTGTGACAAAATAATTTTAAAGACCCAATTGCTTCTAATGTGAAAACCAATAAAATAATATTATAAGAAAATCTGTATTTTGCAATAAGTACATTCTGTTTACTATTTTCTTGTAGTTGCTGTCTTTAAAACAGGTTCTACATTATCTTGAGCAACACGAAAATATTTAGGTACATTTTTTTTAACTAAAATTGAAAAAATGTAATAAATACAAAAGATAAGGGCAACATGTAGTATATTGCATGAAAGACAAAAAAACAGGCAATTTTTTGTGGCCATAGCCTGCTTCAATAAAAAATTTTTTATCCCTCTAGAGGGCGCAGCGAACCACATACGATATTTCAAGAATCTGTTTATCTCAAATGGAAGGTATCAATTTGCAATAAAAATTTATTACCAATAAGTTTTCTCTATCTCTTAAAATTAAAAAGTTAGACAGCCTTAAAGTTTGGGCACTTTACAGGTTTTCTTGTTATTACTCATAAAGTTGGCCATGGATCTCAAATTTGTTTTTACGAGCATAAAGGCCTCCAAAAATTCAACAAAAAACAATTAAAGATTTTTGACGTGTCTCGCATATTAAGCGAGATACATGGGAGTGGCCCTCTTATGTGATACAGCCTGTATACGACATACCCTGTATAGTTCAATAAGAAATTTATCTGAAGGGTGAGAGCCTGCATTAGGATGGAAGTGTATCAGGATTACCAGTTTACTGCGGAAGGTTTTCTGTGGATAAGAAATCTATAGAATTAAGTTATAGATAAATAAAGGCAACTGCCAAAGGACCCTGGAGGGTTTCAGTAGTATTGAATTCTCAGTTTAAATAGTTAAAAAGAACTACGACACTGAAAAATGCTTCGCTTCTATATAAATGTATTGAATTTAGACCATATATTTCATTAATTGTGGTTACTTTTATTAATTTTTTAAATATCTTAAATTATACCTAGATGAAAATATCTATACAGAGTGTTCTACAAATTCTATGACAGGCTTTGGCAGATAGTAGTTGTGTTAATGTCAAATATTTTTTGTTGTATCAACATAGGTGCAATTCGTTTTTGTTTAAAAGTTATAAGTATTTCGAAAAATATAATTTCAATGAAGTCTGATAAATAAAAATGATAGCTGCTATAACAACAATTATTACTTGTGTCATTTTGGACCTTATTGACCTATCCATTTATTCAGGAATGGATCATTCAACCAAGCAGTGACTTCTTCTTCTATGTGATGGTACACCATCGCACTGATACCACATACATATTTTGAACAATATTAATCCCTAAATCATCAATGAAATTGATGTGTTTCCATGAAAGTTCAATACAGATCCGCATTTAAATGATCATTTAGAACATGCACAGGCCGTAAATCATTGTTGAAAATGCTACTCCAAATGGTAAGATCTTGCTGAAATCAACTAATCTAATTGCATACGGATTTTGTAACACCCAGATATGTTCATTATGATTGTATGATTATGTATGCCGTTCCTAGTAAATCACGCTTCATCACACCACATGACAAACCAAATGAATCTATCATTTCGTGCATGTTGTTGAGCCCAACGACAAAATTCTAATCTTTTTCTTTAGTTTTTGGGTTTTACACTTCTGAAAAATAATAAAGATTAATTAAATAAGCCCTTGCGCCAAACGGAACAGTCAAGGGTTATTTTTGAAACTAAGTTTGCCTAACCAAAAAATCTCACACTGAAAAAAGCAGATAAGTAAAAAATAACAGAAATCACAACACAATCGCGCACTTCCGTATTATTGACGTTTCGAAAAACTCTGTTTTCGTTCTCAAAATCGTAGTAAAAATATTAAACGAATGTCAAGTGCGCGATAGTGATGTGATTTTTGTTATTTTTTACTTATCTGCTTTTTTCAGTGTGAGATTTTTTGGTTAGGCAAACATAGTTTCAAAAATAACCCTTGACTGTTCCGTTTGGCGCAAGGGCTTATTTAATTAATCTATTATTTTTTCAGAAGTGTGGCAAAAACCCAAAAAAAACTAAAGAAAAACTAAAACTATGCCACAAATAAATAGCTTTAGACAAAATTCTAATAATTGAGGAGCATTTCCAGCATGTAAGGTTTGTAAATTTTGGCGATGGAAGTAGCTTACTAAATAAAAAAAGATGGTTGCTATAACTATAATTATTATTAGTGTTATTAAGAAATAAAATTATTCTAACTCAAAGCCAATAGCAGAGGTAGTAAACATTGCATTTTATGATATTCTATGCAGACAATTACGAACAGATTCCTAAATTATCTGAATTTTTACACATTACACAGGATATTTTGATAATTTTTTTCTCTAGAACAGTTGGGATTAGGGCCCTTGTTATATAGAACTGTTGAGTTTATAATTAGGCTAAGTTACCGTATAAAATAATATTATCATGTAAAAGAGTGTTAAACATTTTATTGACCTACTAGTCTTTCTATATTATAACATTCTTAAATTAATTTACAATATAACAGCATTATGTTTTAAAGAATTGTTTGGCAGTTTATGTAATTTTCTATAATTGGTTGACTCAATATTCTAATTGCTGATGTAATATTAGGTTTATTATATCGAGTAGTGTATAATCTTGAAAATAGAGGTATGGGGATCTCCCTATGCTTTGTGCTGCAATTATGTCTGTCTCTATGAGATAATAGATTATTATGATGTACATACATGTATGCATGTATATACAAGAGTGTTTTAAAAATACATGCACAAGGCATTGGTAAGATCTCATATTTTATAAAAATAGGTTTACAAGATATAATAAGCTTTGTCTATGATCTTCACAGCTAAATAAATTTTATAAGATGTTGAAGTATTTCCACAAAGAACTACAGCAAATGACATCGCATAGTAGACAACTTTGATGGTTACGTTGTTTACTCAAGATCTTAGTAGTCTCACAACAAAATTTGAAAAAAAAGTTTTGAAGAAAGTGTATCAATATGCGTAGTTTAGTTGGATTGAATTTTATGGTCTATCTATCAGTACCTACTGAATATTATAGATTTAGCCTTGGCGTTATTTACTTCCCCCCAATCCAAATTTTGGGTGTGTTAAGCCTGTCATTCCCCCTTAGTAAGCAATGTGTTATCATCGGCAAAAAGAATACACTTATTAACGTGAATTGACAAGTCATTTAAGTATATAAATAAAATCAGCCCCAATACAGTTCCTTGCGCAACTCTGTAAATAACTGGAAGTAAATTAGATTAACATACTGTATCTTATCAGTTAAATATAATTTAAAAAGAGCACCAAATCTTCTATATAAATTATGTATTATTATTACTCAGTTTTTCTTTAATAAAAATTTTAAATATTTTTTAAGCAACTGGAACAATTTCAATGGGTTTGTACCTATCTTATCTCTGTCACCATAATAAAATTCCGATAATAAATGAAAATCTACATAAAAATGTAGGTGGCATATTTTATATTAATCTATGATTTTTTAATGTCTAGTTAGTACTGTACTGTACTTTTAAAATACTCATGGCATATTTTTCCAATCAAATAATTGATTAATTAAGTAACTAATTCATCGAACTGTTTAATATGAAAGTTTAATTTCTAGATAATATAATTGCATTCTGCCAAATGGATTAATTAATTTATAAAAAAGAAGTACATATCAGATTTTTACGAGATGGTAATTTTAGTAAGTTATACTAAAGCATAAATCGATAATTTAGAGTGTAAAAGAAGAGAGTTCAAGAACTAAACCTTGCGAAATGTTAATATTGTTAAATAAGATGAACTTTTTCAAACGCTATTGAAATTATCGTCATCGTTATCCTTAGTGTTATCACATTCTTGTTGTGATAGCGAACACTTCCAGAACGAGTCAAAATAACTGAGCATTTCATTAATAAGAACTACTAACCGATGGCAAGCTGAAAATGAAACTGGATGACTATTTAGGTAGTTCTAGAATTTTTAAAATTCGAAACAAAACAAGCCATTATAGTTATAGATAGGTACCGTATATGACTAGCTAGCTCTCTGGAGTTATGAGTACATTTAAAATTCATAACTTTCGAGGCGGGAAAAGAATCATGAAATTACTGTTTTGACGAAGAAGAGAGGCAGGAGAATTTGAGTTGATTGTGCCATCAAAACAGGTGATTTCATAGCCTTCTTACAAGAATATAAAATCAAATTATTTGCCAGAGACGAATTTGTGACAGAGGGTGTATAACATAAGGCTTATTTTGTAAAAGCATGAGTTTCTTTTATTATGCCCTCGATATTCTGAACTAATAGGCTACACTAACAAACCGATAAAAAAAGATAACTTGCAGGAAATCTGTTATAACAAAAAATATATTTTAATGGCTTTCACAGTCCGTGCTGTTATTTAATCTGCTACGTCTTTTCAAATCTAGAAATCCGCGCCAGTTATAGAATTAATGTTCATTTCTCTGGCCCTAGCTGAGAACCGTTGACCTGCCCCTGTAGTTCTCGGACTAGGTCCTATGGGGGCGAACCCGCTATCGGAACATCTGGGATATATTCATATCGGTTCCCGTTATTGACATTAAGGAGGTTATAGTTGGAACCGCTCCTTAGACAAGAAGATCTTTTGGGAGGTTCCGTAGCAGCTTCTGTAACTGATGGTAGTATCCCATGCTTCTAAAAGTTTCTGATGCATAATAATTTTTTTACCGGATGTTATTCGCTCTTCGCTCTGCGGATGATTTAAAAATTTGCAGAGAAATGAACTGTAATGGCAACAGTATACAGGGTGACTTTAAAAGGTCTGTACAAATCACTAGCACAAATGCCTAAGGCTAAAATATGAGGAACTAGCCTAATTCACCTTAGTCCAAAAGTTGAGTTTTTGTAACACAGGGTGTCAAAGTTATTATTTTTCTAATCTTTTTTATAAATATTTATCTAATAATAGCATAATTTGCACTAAATTTTGTTTTTTAAGATGACAACTCGAGATCTGATCACAGTTTCGGTGTTCATAGCAGAGGGCGCCACCATCAGCACTTCGTCTACATCTAAAGCTTCATAACTTGTTTGTGAATCGGTATATTAAATTTATAATTAAAAATTCTTGTTGCTTGGCATGTTTTGCCCTAAAAAAGTATACCAAGTAGGTGTCGCTTCGAGCAGGCGTTTTTAAGATAATCGAATTTAAATATTTTATTGCATACAGAAACTCCTTGTAGCAACGAGTTAATTCAGGGACATATTATTAAGATAAATATTTACAAAAAAGTTTTAAAAAATAATAATTTTGACACTTTTGGACTAAAGTAAATTGGGCTAGATCCTCATACTTTAGCCTCAATAATTTATGCTAGTGTTTTGTACAAACCTTTTAGAGACACCCTGTATAACTGCAGGATAATTGAAGAAGAATTTTAGTTTTTAGGCTTTCACGACTGGCGCTTTTCTCAGACACGACAAAATGCTTGCAGTCATCACTGAAGAAAATTAAAATTGAAAAACTAACATAAATGTTTTAAATATTATACCACTGGCGGCTCGTGATGAAATGAAACGGGTATTCTGCAAATATTTACTCACCTATTTTTTGAAAGTCAATTCAACACTGCGATCCTTCATAGAAGCAAACTTGTCTATAACCTTCTCGTTGAAGCCATCAATTTGTGAAATAAATATATTTTCAATGGAAAGCATCGATAGAGCGTTCAAACGATCCTGGGACATTAATTTCGAAGTCTTGATTATTTTTAAAGTTGAAAAGCGTCTTCAGCTTTCAGCTTTTGATGTTGACATGGGTGTTGTTGCAACAATTTCTAATATTTTTTTTGTTTCCCGAAATGTTTCGTCTAAATTATTTTGTGTTTAATATTAATTGTCCCTAATAAAGCTAATTCCATTGTATTATTACGCTTTTGAAGTTGGCGTGCTTTTTTATTTTTTCAGTTAAGTGCACCAAATCTGTCACCCCTACCTCCGTCCATGCTTTATTACCGCCAAAAAGTAAACAAGGAAAACAAAATAATGCATTTTATTTTGTTGCACCCACAAATCCAATTGTTCTTCGAATAAAATAATGTCTCTATTAAATTGACGTTTATATGCTTTTCCGAGGCAAACACCTGCAGTTTCAATAACAATATCGGGCAATGTTTTTTAAATCAATTTTTCTTCATAAGAGTATTTAAAAAATCGCTTCACATGAACTAAATTATAAACTAAATCCATTGTCACTAATATAAATTACAAAATAAATCACTACACAAATTCACAAAACACCAAAACAGTATTTAAAATCTCAAATTAACGCGAAATACGAAATAGGTACGATTTACGCCCGCAATTCTACGAGTAGTACATTCACTGATGTTGCCTTTGCTGCGAAGAATGCAGCTCACTGACCGTGTAAATTCGTGCATATGCGAACGTCAATTGTTGATCGCCGCGGGAGTTGAAGGGGAAGACGGGTGTACTGAACCGTGCACAGAACTACCTCGTGTGGCCCAGTTCAATGTACCGCGATGCGCTCGCGTAGAGACCCCGATAATTCATCTGGTCTACTACTCAATAGAGGAGGGTGGACAGAATGCGATTTTAACAAAAGCACGACGGCTCGACAGCGTCGGCAGGCGTAGGATGCTGTTTAGCTGCACCAATTAACCAAATTATTTTATTAATAAATTTTAGTAATTATTACGCCGCGAAAATATATAAATATCTAATTTTTTTGGCACTTCTGCAGCTCTGCAGCACCTATACAACAGCCGCCACTGTATTATATTATTGTTGCTAGTGCTTGCTCATACGACTAAAGTTACTCGTATGTGCTTGCTGTTGATTGCAATTAAGTATTAATATACGGGGTGTCTCGCATAAGAACCGACACAGAGCATGTACATATAGGGGTATCCAAAGTATTGTAATTTAACCAAACTTCCCTAAAAAAAAATGCACCTGACGAGTTATTAACCCCTAAAGTGGGGCCTCAAATGTCGGAAAAAATGTCTATGCAATATTTTATCGTAGATGAACCAAATTTGGTACATGATTTAGGTTTATTACTGTTCATCTTTGACTAGGAGTTGAAGTTAACTCACCCCTAAATTTATACCAAAATTTTTTCTATTGACAGTATTTAAAAATAATTTAAAATATAATATTTTTACTCTTGCACAGAGGTAAATTTGGTTAAATTACAATGAACACTACATATCGGTTCTTATGCGGAACACCATGTATATTAACAGATTGTCTAATTATGCCTAGATATAGAAGGGTGTGTAATATATTTTTTATAAGCTAGACCAGCTTGCCTGCTTGTTGATTACCTAAATAAATAAAAATTGTTTCTTATATCTGCAGTTATTTTCTAAAAAAGGCTTACACATCTAACACTAGTTATTTGTCAAAAACCTTGGTTCTTTAACTGTTTCATTATTTGTTAGCAGAAAGTTTTAATAGAATTGTTAATAGCTGTAATTGGTTGTAAATTTGTTCTTAAAGTTTTAGTGTTTAAGTAGACATACAGACAAATTAAATCCTGTAGCTGGCATAGAAAACTATTTCCTGGCACCGATTTCTCAAGACTGTAGAAGTAATCAAACTTCCTTGCTGGTAAAAAAGGAAGTAGTTGTTACCGGAGCTTTAAATTATTAAATAATTTGTTGCAGACATTTACGAAAAATTATTTTGGTGCGTTTTGTTCAATCAATGAATAACAAATTATTTTTGTTTTTCATTATGCAAAAAAGTGACTGAGCCATATTGTATATTACTTATTTATTTACGAATGTAAAAAACAACTTTTCAGGGAAGGAGGAGGAGCGAGGAAAAAATAGCAAATTCATTATACGTCCTTCTAGTTTCGGAGAAAAATATTATTGTTAAAGTTCTACTACTTTCAACCTTTATATCGCTGGGCTACAGCGATAGGCGATTTCAAATATCCGATTACTTATCGTATTAACGTTTTTGTGATGCGAATATTTACATTAATTTTTCAAATGTCAAAAATATATTACGTGTATAGCAACTCCAGTTGATGGTTATATCTGTACCATGAACAGCGTATCCAAGCATTAATTCCAAGGGATTAGATGAGGAGTACCGGTACCATGGCCAGTTTGTTGTTATAACAATGAGGTATGTTAAGCTATTTTATTAATTAAAATCACAAATTAATTCTATTAATCATTATGGGGATCGGTCAGTGGTCGCGCGGTTTAAGGCGTCAGTACTTGAATCGAGGTGACTAGATCGCTGTGGGTTCGACCCCCGCAGCCGGTAGACCGTATAAAAGTTATATTCGTGGAGAGGATTGGCACCCTCTCTGCGGGTATGGTATGGAAGAATGTTGGCTTGGGTCAATGTGAAAGATTGATACGGGTTGACGTTTGACTACCCCCCTAATTAATGAGGTTTTCCAGGTTTCCCTCATTCCTATACTCAATGGTGGTTAGGGCCTACCAACAAGTCGTTCGTGGGCGCAAATGCGGCCTGCTTAATAATAATATGCCGCCCCCTCTCCCGCATAAGTCTTCGACTTCTGGGATAATTCTGTGATTAGAATGAGGGGTAGAGATATTATTATTGTTATTATTATTATTAATAGCAATGTTGGCAAAAGCAGTTGAATTTGCTGTATAACATAGGCGTTATAGAATTTAATTTATTTCTTTCCGTTTTTTTTGTCCAGTCGCCTATTGTATGCTTTGCCTTATCACGTTTTACAGTAGACCAGTTTCCAGTGCCGTGCAGAAGTGTATATTGAAATCAATCAATCGAGTAGAAAGCCCAAAGTTTGAGAAATTTAATGAATTCAATTTGGAACTAATTTTTTGAATTATTAATATTTTATAGTTATTTATGCAACAAGTGCAAAAAGCAAGTGTTTATTGCACGCGACGTGAAATTGTCCAACGAGGCCGTCAGGCCGAGTAGGACAACACTTTAACTCGATAAGTGCACACTTAACTACAACCCAATTGAATCGTGCCCATTTAACAATAGTTATTTATGCAACAAGTGCAAAAAGTAAGCGTTTATTGCGCGCGACGTGAAGTTGTCCTACAAGGCCGTAGGCCGAGTAGGACAACACGTCGAGCGCAATAAGCACTTTTTGTACGAGTTGCATACAATATTTTTTCTACGTTCATGAAAAAACCACAAAATGTTATTTAGATGACACTAACTCTAGAAAAATGTGACGTCGATTTGAAGGTTTATGTTTGTCATGATGACAAAACGCTGCAGTAGAATGACAGATGAGTGCAATAAAGAACCACTTTTTCCACTAAATATAGTTCAATAAAGTACTGTTTTTTGCATGAACGTAGAAAAAAGATATTTAAGTAATTTATTGAATATATGAATAGACGCTTGTTATTCATTGTGTACAAACAATATACTGAAGTATATGTACATAGAGAGAAAAGTTTTCAACACGTAGATCGTTTCGAGATGTTTGGAGCTAGCAGCATTTGCCCAAGAAGTTATCCCATAAGAAATACATATAGCGTGGGATCAGCAACTAGCGGCCTAAGTTGTCTGTATAAGAAACTCAAAAAGTTGTATTTGTTACAAACATGCTGTACGAACTGTGCCTGGAAAATTTGTTGCTTGACAAGCTTGTACTGCGGTTGAAAAACGATTTTGTTGCATAAAATTAATGCGAGCATTATATTCGCCTTCATCTGAAACTTTTCCTATGCCTAATCGGATCGGGCTTTGCAGATCTATTCCTTCATGCCATTGTCTTTTTATTGCGAAAATGCAAGTCTTATTAACATACCCATCGACCAGTTTTCTTTTAATCTAGCAATTTCCCAAAGTTTTTCCGCTTCTATTAAATGTCTCGGCACTATTACAAACTTTACTTACTGAACAAGTTACTGAATACTCCAATATTTTTGACAACTTGTTTTACAACTACTGTCAAAAGTAACAACGCTAATGATCTAAGGCCAATATTAAACCAAACAAATAAAACTTTCACGTTTCGGTTTCCGCCACTATATCATTTTGAGAAATTCCAGTCAAGATAACCAAAAAGAAGTAATTATGCTATTTATTGACTTCATTTTATATATAAAATTTTATCTAAGGGAACGACCCTACTCTAAAATTTACGGTTACATATTTTATACACACTTTTGCAATTAACCCAAATAAGCGTATAATACATGCTGTTCAAGTGACAAGGACAGTTAATGAATTTTTGAAGGTAATTTGCGGAACAATAATTCGTACTCATTTAATCCTCGCTCCAAATTGCGGCATTTAGAAAATGCAAATTAAACTACATTTTCCTTCGAGGCAGTTAAACTAAACAGGATTATGTGTTCGCAAAGACCGATAAGTAAGAATAACTTTAATCCTAAAACCAGTTATTGCGTAGAATATCCCCAGTTTACAGGTTTATGTATTTAAATTTGAAGATCTAAGATGGATTTAATGTTAAGTAAATTTTAACTCTAAAATTACGAAGTGATTTCATGCAAATTTATATCTTCAAAACGTTGAGACGATGAATTTTTAAAAACAAGTACAGTATAACCTCTCAATAGCGGACACCCGTGGTGAATCGTGCACTGTCCGGTATATGGAGGTGTCCGATATTTAGAGGAGTGTAAGGAAAAAATTTGTATTTAATAATATATACGCATATTATATTATTTGGCATTGAAGTAAAAAATATACACATATCTTTTATTATAAAATACAAGAACAAAACCTAAATGGCTATGGGAGCAAAGAACAATACATAATATGTACATTCCTACATACATATGTACATAGTATAGATTCTACATAAATACATACGAGTAGAGGCTACTACATACTAATACATACATCACACTAATACACTATTTGAATTATTCTATAATTGTTGTTTGTTTTGCTTTTTTGTATGATACCCTGGTCCAAAGGCTGACAGTGTGAAGTAGTATTTGGAGGAAGGAAAACCAGTTTCACGTTTTCTAATCCATCTTTCGGATGAGAAGTTGCATTGTTGAGAAATAATATGACACTTCTCTTGTTTCTTTCATCTTGCTGTCAAACTTTTTCAGCCATGTTGACATAATATCTAAAGTCATCCATGCTTTTTTATTAGAGACCCATTCTATTGGCAATTTGTCCACGTGCGCCCCTGCAAAACATCTAGGCTTCTTACTGTTATCAATAACTAATGGCTTTTCTTTATCTTCTTCCATGTTTGCGCACCACAGAATCGTCAGTCGTTCCTTTGCAGATTTTGCGCCTGCACACCTCATTTCTTAATGCAAATGTTTTTGTGGTAAGCGCTCGAAAAAAAAAGGTCTGTTTCATCGGCGATAAATATATCTTTGGGAGTATATTAAACTCAGCTTAACTCTCCACTCCTCAACGTTTTCCAAATTAACATCTGCAGATTCACCACACACCGTTGTAAAAGTTATTTTGTGTGTTCGATAAAATTTTGCCAACCAACCATTGGAAGCTTTAAACTCCGTTAGTTTTAAACTCTGGGATACTTCTAATGCCTTTTCATTTAGTAGGGGTTCAGATATCGGGATATTCTTGTTTCGCATTTTACAAAACCAATTAAAATGGCCAAATGTCATGTGTCAGGTCTCCATTCTTTTCAAAAAGTTCTTTTATTTCGGTTTTATTTTTTATAATATCACTAACCTGCGTTTTTTCGACATTAAACTTTTCTGCGAGTTTTACACTTAAGTGACAATAACAGGGTGTCGTCTAGTCTGTCCGAAATTAAGAGGTAAATTTACATTAAATTTTTCGTTTTGTCGACTGCCGGACTGTCCGAATCCATTATTTAGAGGTGTTAATATTAAGAAAACCGTATTGTAAAATGTCCTAAAAATAAAATCGTCCGCAATTTGGAGGAGTCCGTTTTATGGAGGTGTCCGAAAATAGAGGTTTTACTGTATAAATTTATTGTGTTTCAGTTAACGCAATTCATTTTTAATTACTTAGTAGTAGTACTATTTAATAATTTTCATATAGATATAATGTTTAATACAATACAGGTTGGTTCGTTTTTCATGGTTTACCATTGGCATCTTGGAAACAGAAAAAGATACAGGGTGACTCATATTAGAAGAAAGTATATTTCTAAAATATTATCCAGACATTAATATTCTGTGTAGTTAGTTTACACAACATGATTAAAACAATAAAAAAAGTTATTAAAAAGGTTAGTAATTAAAATAATAGTCATGCACCTATACATGTACTGGGTATTTAGTGATAAACTGTTTAGTATGTGTCATTTCTTGTACGCGCTTTCAAAACTAAATATACAAAAAACAATCCGTAAAATGCTACTTTAGTAGGCTAATGGCCATGGAAACATTTTAAGGAAGAAAGCTTTCAGATTGTTTATTTTAATATATGAACATGAAAATTACAATTTCTGACATATTTGAAGCTGTTGTCGGAAAATAACGAGTTACTTCTAGTTGCTCCCATTAAATGCATAGAATTTTCGAAAGAGACTGACCTAGACTTTTCTTCTCGATCAAATCTTCTATATGTGTATAGCTGTCAACAACTGATGAAGATCGCCATCCAACGTGACGTGACGTCACACCTACGTTGCTACATTACGACTAAAATAAGTGCAAGTTTCATACTTCTCGAAGTCAACTTGCATTAAATGAAGATAAATAAAGAAGAGGTATTTACCTGTTTGAATTTGCATTCCAAAATTTCTGGTCAAATCACCGCATATTTTATCAAATAAAAAAGTCAGAATACTAAATGACACCCCACAAATATAACCTCACATATACAAACAAAAAAATCTTCTTCTGTCCTTCTGTCGACAAGAACAATTTGAAGGCATTGCAGAATACAGATGCCCGACAGCAAGGTCTGTAGCACACATGGACGCGAAAACTATTACTATAGTTGCAAGAATTCAGACTTGCATCACAGATGACGTTACGGAATTATTTTTATTGTCAACATAATTTTCGATAGTTTGTTGCGTTAAAAACAATAATGCTTCGTAATTTAGTGCAATATGTAGTGCAAATATTTAGTGTAGTATATAGTTTCATTATTCTCGGTTGCAGTTTCTTAAATATGAAAATATAATGAATTATTAATTTGTTCGTATGACATAAGCTGTTTGAATTATTGCAATATTACGAAAAACGACGTGTACCTACGTGCGGCAGACAAAGCTTACACATTTATTTTAACTTTGGAATTGCAATTGTACAGCTGGTTGCGTATTTACATTTTCCTTGACTTTATCGAGATACAGAGATCCACGTTATAGCAATAATAATGATTCCCACAAAACAATTTTTGTTGAATTTTTCATTAGATTTCTACGGGTAAAAGGAACAATTTAGAACCTTATACCAAAAGTTGAAAGTATATGTCATTACAAATACGTCAGGAGTTTCAAACAAGTCTCCAAATTTATTTTAAACAGTATCACTAGGTAATAGATAGCGTGTAGTCAAACAGTCAAACTTATTTATGTCTAATACTAGCGACATATTAAATTTGATAATGCTCTCAAGCTGTCAAAAAGTTGGCTTCGGAGCTGTATGAATTAGTCAGTGGCAGCCTGAAAAGGGGTTTAAATAATGATTTGAAAATATATTTTTTCATATCTCATTTTAGTATTAGTAATATTTATTTTAAGTTTACTTGCAAAGGTAAAAACATATGTCTTATTTTGGGAATAATTATTCAATTCTCTCATATTCCCACAGTTACATAATTATTAAGAAATATATCATACTTACCTTTGACATTATAAGAAATAGTATTTTAAAAAAATTAAGTATTCTTATCTACATGTATTTCCCGAAAAAGTTGTTTTATTGAAAGATACATACAATTGTATTTTTTTTATTCTGTATGATTTTGTATTTTCTTTGTCTAAGTTTTTAGACAATAGAGGATTCCTTCAGCATGAAATAGTAAGCTACATATAAGAAATCAATAGATATTCTTTTGGATTGTAAACAAGCATAGCCACACTAAAAATACGCCCTCTGAGCAGGACCCGTGTCCTGCTGCTAGTTTCTTAGCTTAAACGCTTTATCATTGATTGCACAAATCTACAGTAGAGTACCAGAACAGCAAATAAATTCTAAAGAAACTTGTCAGGATTTATTTAGAAATCCGTTTACCCAAAATGGCCAACTATAAATCACTGAACTATAATTTGACTCTTATTTTGAACAAGTATTTGACAATAGCTGTAGTCTGTGGAATAAAAATATGTATTTGCATAAGAATAATTATATAAATACAGTTGTTTTATAATGCTCGTCTCTAGTTATTACATTTTGAAATTACTAATATATACCAAACAAAATATTATCTCTATAATATTCATAGAGAAATCAACAATCACTATACAAGACAAAATAGCAAGATCTATTTAAATCACTTCCGATTAATTGAAAGTCATAATAAAATGAATTGCTATGGACCGAAATTTTATAATAGTTTTCTTGAAAGTAAATTTGTATGAACGGAGCATTTCATTATACAGGGTGTCCGGAAATTATGAGCAAATAGTTCAGAGGGTGATTATACGTCATAAAATAAGAAGAAAATATTTCTTTCCTTGGGATTTAAATTTTTTGTCCGGTCGCCGATTATACGCTTTCAGGTTTTAGACTGGATCTGTTGATTCCAGTGCAGTTAGCAAGGGGTTTTTAAAATCAGTTTTTAACTGCTCTTTTCAATTTTTTTTTACAAAATTGTATTTGTAAGTTCCCCGTACATTAAACAATGTTTTTTAGATATGTTCTTAATCATTCTGTATGTTTTAATCGCATTATGGATTATTGTGAACAATATTATAATTAATAGTAAAATTTTGGCAATTTTCAATCACTATAGGTTAATTTTTAGGTTATGGGTGTGATCCTATAATCTTGTGGGACATTACCACCTTGGTCTCCAATGAATATAGCCATCAGGTACTGCTGCTGATTGTAAAGCGTTTTAAGCTGGTGATATCCGCATCAGCTGATGACCGTCGGAAACAGTACTCAGTATAATTACGATCGTGCTGTTACATTTGAAGTAATCTAAAAATACCTGTATGAAAAATGTATCTAATTATTCTTCATAATTTTATGTCTAAACTTACCTTTTACATTAAATAATACTGATCTCTCGCACCGAGCAAAAAATTATTAATATCTGTTGTTTTTTTTTCAAAACTTTTCATTTTGTCCAACACATGCTGTTTCTTAAAAAAAAAACGGCTATTTTGCTGTACTTGCCAATATCTACGTTATGCTTAACTGAAAATGTAATTCTAAGCATAGAATAAATGGACCACATGTTGATAATTTCTTACTCTTCTTCTCCTTCTCCTTGTTTATGGTCTTCGTCCCATGGACATTTAACCAGTTTCACATTTGTTTATTTTTCTAATGACAAGCACCCTAAAATGCATCTGAGATCTGCTGGTTGCTCATATTTAGGAGTTAGTGGACAAATACAACAAAGGTTATTCACTCTTCTTGCTCAGGAACAACAACCGAGCTTTCACACACCGAAAAGTTTCCTCAGAAGATAGCAAAAGCACCCAACGTTAAAATAGTGGATTTCTAGTTGAAATATATTTTTAGTTACAAGTTGATACTGTTTATTTTTAAAAATTTAATTAATATATTTATTGTTTTAGAATTTAAATTTTGTATTCCAATTGACATTGGATTTATACCAATTGCTTTTGTTAATCCATGATATATGTCCAGGCCAGGTAAAATATTTATTGGACATTCCAGTAATATGTGATTTAAGTCACCATTTGATCATTTGACCACATTACAGTATGGATGCTCTAATATACCTATTCTATATAAATGTTTGTTTGTTAGGGTATGTCCTGTTCTGATTCTAATTATTGTTGATAAGTGTCTTCTGTCTTTATATGGGAATTTAGAAAACCAGGGATTGGATGGAAACTCATTGCTTATTATTTGTATATATTCGCATCAGCTGATGACCGTCGGAAACATAATTTTATGTCTAAACTTACCTTTTACATTAAATAATATTGATCTCAAGCACCGAGCAAAACATTATTAATATCTGTTTTTTTTTCAAAACTTTTCATTTTGTCCAACACATGTTGTTTCTTTTTTTAAAAAAAACGGCTATTTTGCTGTACTTGCCAATATCTACGTTATGCTTAACTGAAAATGTAATTCTAAGCATAGAATAAATGGACCACATGTTGATAATTTCTTACTCTTATATATCGGCAAAATATACTAATAACAGTTACAAACCTAGTTACAAATAGAGAATATTCCCTTTCATATATTAAGTATTTTATATTTCTTAGAAAGTGAATCTAAACTTACGATCATTGCACTCTCTATGATTTATTTTATTTTTTAATTTTATTGTCATAATAAACAAAAATTCTTCGTAAATCTGTAAAAAATCTAAATCGTGAACAATTTTTTTTCGATTTATTCCATAGTTATTTTAATAAATTTTACGTAGACTTCTCCCTATTAACCCGTACAAGTAAACTGATTGAATCTGATTTGTACATATTGTACACCTTAAATTTAAACTGTTTCATTAACATTCAAGTTATTTAATGATGCGTTGGAAAATGTAAATGCATCTGGCTGTTTCCAAAATTTAAAAGTTCGTTTTATCATTAATACATTTACATTGTCTGCTATAGACAGTGTTTTTGATGATATTTCCAAAATCTTCTAAGCGCATTGGATATTTGTAGATACGGAAAATCATGCCATAATGTTTTTCGACGCCGATTTTGGACAACGAACTTTGCAGTCCATTGAAAAGTCTTTGTAATAAGTTTTAAAGTTCTTCTAGCAGAGACAACAACTGTGAGTAATTTGTAGCTTTGCTTTCTTTAAAGTATTGCTAAAATTTATTCGTCGTGTAAAATAAGAATTGTTATATTATTTTTGATTTAGAAAATCCCATAAAATCCCATAGAGAGCGAATCCATACTTTTTATATTTTGTGTTTTTTTACAAACTGTCAGATCTAACTAAAATACTAACATGGTCCTCATTTATTATTTTATTATTTGATTTTTATTGTGATGTAATTTAAATTTTCAGCTTTGGTTTTAATTATTGTTTCAATGTATTTTTAACAATTTTAATATACGTAGCTTCCCTTTTTATTCAGGGTTACTACAGTGTTTGTACATCGTTCCCTTGTGCATTTGCTCACTATGTTTATGTTTACTTCTAAATTTAACAGCACATTTCTGCCAATGTGAATGAATTACTTACTTAACATTATTAATCAATTGATTTTCTAACACCTAAATTATTATTTCAAATAAATTCTTCATTATATCTTTACTATACTTCTTTACTTTACTTTATTATTATCCTCATTCTTCGGTTAATATCATAACAGCATCCCTTTGATTTTCATAGTACTGGATACATAATATTGAGAAATATGAAGTATTAAATGTTATATAATAATTAATTCTGATTTTGTGAATTGAATCTCTCTACCTTGGTAACCTAACTTTTATTTTTTTATTAGTACATGTCTAATCATCACGATATATCAAAACATCGTGCCACTCATGCCAAGTAATAATATAAATCGATTTATATTTGAATCATTCTCCTACCATTTGGCTTGCATATTGTAATCTCTATATTGGGTTAGCGTAGAAACACGTCACGTAGACAAACAAACTTTATTGTCACTCTTGATTACACAGGAAATATCCTTCAACAAATTCACAACTGTCAGACTCTTTACTTTGACGTTTCAGTCATTCGCGTTTGACTGCTCAATATAAACTGACTCCAGCGGCGATACCGACCCGCTTATATATCTTTTTAGGATTCTCGAAGTTTCTGTGACATCGAGAACGTATCGAGAATTAAATAGAATATAGCCTGGACTATTCCAGAAAACGTCAAAATAAAGGCATCACAAGAATTAGAAATTATAACGTAAACAGGAACATAATTAACAAACTAAAAGGTAGGTGAGCTTCCGCAACAATATGCTATAAATGCAACATATATTAAGTCATCTATATTAAGTATTTCCAGTTGGTACAAAAGTTTATGAAAAAGTGTCACGGGGCTCATTTCATTAAACGATTTCCCCACTAAGCCAAAATCCCCAGATCATTTTTTATACTTACTAACGGTTTTTTGTGGGAACAGTTATCTATATTGCTTCAAACAAAGTCAACAAATCCATTACCGAGGAAAGAGATGCGAGCTTAATGGTAAGAAAGAAACTGTTCAGTTCGACGACAGCGGTTAGGCTTAGATATCTGTATTTTATTGCAAAGGGCAGAAAGTGTTTGTTCCAATGCAAAAGAAGGCATGATGTGATTATCTATAATGACTCCAATGTCTTGCACGTTTCAGACGAAATTTTCTTAGTGAACCGCTTCGAAACAAATGTTCAATTATTTTCAGGAAATGGCAGTGACAATCTAGCTTGAATTCGAATTATTTTATTTTCGCCTCAATGAATACGAAAGGGACAATAATACCGCTGATAAGGAAACTTAATTTCGCTGAAACAATAAAGGCACTTGATATTCTCAGCAACGACTGTATTTGATGTAAAAAGCCACTTACATTTGCAGTTAAAATGGAAAACTCTTCCTACAATACAGGGTGTAACACGTTCCGCAAACTCTTAGACCTTACTCTTTTTCACATACTATCCATAAAACCCCAACATTTGTAACAAAATATATGCCTTCCATTTCTTAAATTATCTGTAATGAGAATCAGATATACTAGATATGAATAGGTATAATGTAATTTATTGAGGTATCTTGTTGCTTAAAAATAAAACAAACAAACGTTTGTACAAAAAATGCCAAGAAAATGGTCAATTGTTTATAAACATTTTCTTTCTCTTCTGAAGTCATGAATGTTTAATTTATACTAGGAAAATAAAAACTCAGAACTTGTCATAAAACATGCACCAAATCTTTAAGTTCATTGTATTGTAAAACCTAGTAGTAGTAAGTAACAGGCCGGCAACAGCCTGGCAATTAGACCACAGGTGGGCCCTTTTTGCCTACCCCATCATCACACCATCTATCCACTATTATGCAACCTACAACTCGTAAATCTATATTTTTATACTGACAACTGGTATTTGACTAACTCAATGGAGAAGGGAGTGGTTCAAGATCTTAAGGGGCGCCAGACAAGTTTTCTATAGCCAACTTTATACCCTAACTACTGACAATCAACCGCCGAAAATTGTCAAAGAGTAGTTGATAAAAGAAATAAAATAAAAAAAGCGTTATAGATGTCTATATTATAAATTAGAATGACGTATACATGTAAACAAATTTATAATTTATGAATTTTGCTGAAATAAACTAGTAGTTAAGCAATTAACAGCAAATAATGCAACTAGTTATGCAAAACTAGAAATTAGAGAAAAATCAAGTAAAACAATTATGCACGGTATAGGCAGCAAATTCAAAAACAGCGTCGCTTGAGCTCAGGCGCAGGCGTATAAATAAATAAATATAGGAAGCAAGTATGTCAGTAAATAAGGGAGCACCCTAATTTCTACAAACGTCGTACAATCTGCTGTCAATAAGAATGGTAGCAAAAGCAGAACATTAAGAACCAGCATTCATAAATAAGCAAAAGCAGCATTCACAAATAAGCAAAAGTAGCATTAAAAATTAAGCAAAACAGTATTAATAATTAAGCAATTAAATAAATAATATACATGCATATGGCGTAAGCTAATAAGCTATCAAATAATTAATAAGAACTAAGAATATATGTTTACATTCTACTTCTGGCAAGCAATTTTAAGAAAAAGGTAAGTAAAATTTCTTTGGTATTAAGAACATGCGTGTATTCCTTGGTTTCATGGGAAGTGCAACTGGCTCCTCAAAATTAAGACTAAACCTCAAATGTCTATGACGGCCTGGAAGACGAATAGCAGAGTGGATGAACGAGCAATCTCCAGAAAATGTGTAGCGTTCAGCATGTATAGGACTGTCGAACGTACTCTAGATTCCAGCATCCGGAAGTTCAGCACCAAAACAGGAAATCCAGGTCCCCGAAAGAAATTCAGAAGTAAGGATATATGGTCCCAATAAAAAAACCTTAATGAAAAAAATAAAAAAAAAACAATAATATAAGTCCATGATGCAACACAGACATGTGGACCCTGCGTGACGTATTATTTAACAAACAAATAATTTCTCTAAATTTTCAGTAAAAAAAAAAATAAAGTAGCAACGTCGCTCAGTGTCATTGTCCACGCGAATAATTTTTACTATTACTACCAAAAGTTTTAAATTTGTGAAGAGATTTACAACAAATAAGAGAGAGAAATAATGATAACTATTGCAGTACTCACCCTTAACCTAGGGGTTTCTTACAAAATTAGCTACACAGCTATCTTATAACGATGATACAAATTATGGACCTCGGATATAATTTTCTCAGTGTTGTGTTACAAATCCTTTTTACGAAGTTAGAATATCGGGAATTCCATCAAAAATACTAGCATCACCTGCACCAGTATTTCTTAAATTCTTACTTTATGGCCGCAAAAATGAATCCTAATCTAAGATGACTGAATAAATCACACACCGTTGAAAATTCAAAGAAGAAGGTCACTCTCTCTCTTTTCATCCACGGAGAAGAGTGCGAAAAGACTCACAGAAAACTGGTGGCACTGTGATTGGACAATATCTCTACCAATCACAGCTAAGCATACCGAAGATAATTGAATAAATTAATTTCCCTATTGCCTTTTATGCATTGCAATGTAATATAATCTCTTACTAATTGATTACAGCACTAACACTAACCATTAAATAAAGAATTTCGTTAAATAGTTGACAGCAGATCCCACGCAGCGGACCAAGTTCGGCAACTCCGCGAGAAATCAGCTGTACCTAATTGTACCGGCAAGCGAGCAACTCTAACCCTAAAATTGAAATAAAAACAAACAATTCGTAGACAATGTAAAAACAGAGTTTCGATAAACATTTAAAAATGAGTTAATAGGTTGATATATCAATGAAAAGAGAATATTCAAACTACGTGTTATTATACTAATACTTAGTGTACAATTATCATTTAATTATATTAATGCTTCAAAATAATAGTCTTAAATTCTCATTGTATTTTTGGAACGTAACAACTATCTGCCGTCTTCGAACCTACCCGACGCCCTAATGAACGCCAAAATCTAAGTCCATGATAGATCCCTCATCTCTTCCCTTTGCAGCACCTCGACGCCAAAGATCCTATGTCTTAGGTTCCCAAAAGCCGCATAGTGCCCTAGAAAGTGGATGGGAGTGTCCTCCTCTTTTCCAAATTCCAGGCATAAATGATCCACCTCTATCCAAATCAAACTTACATGCCTTGTGAGTCTCCAGTGACCTATAGGACCCCCACCATTTGGTTCCTTTCACTGATGTTCAGCAGTCACACCGTCCTAGGTTCATTGAGTTCATAAAAAAAGTAATGGGTCTGTCTACATCCTCTATTCGTTGTCCAATTCCATTCCAATATTTGGATAATAAGGACGCTATTAATACGACTTCGCGTAATGCCAATGGGTCTCTAATAGATGCTCCAGATCCGGGACGAGCTAGATGGCCTAGAACCGAGACCAACTCCACCTCTGACTAGAGACTACAAGGCTCCCGTGCATGGAGAACTAAGGGCCTTGAGTGCAGCCTGACTCAACAGATAAAGAATTTATCCTCTACACAATTCCTTACTTCTTCCTTGTTGCTGCCTCTGCCTGGAAGACCGTGGCGTGACCGAAAAGCTGGATTTCCCAATTCTCCAGATATATGTCTGCACTCGAATACTCATCTCGTACCAGCGACCAGGTCCTTTACGTGTTCCCACTGTTTTCTCGAGGGGATGGTGGTAGTATCCTTCCTTTCCAACCTTGATCTATCCTCTTCAGTAACTTTTAAAGCAGATATTTTTTTCCGCCCTGAGGGCTATAGCGGCATGACCCTCTGCTCAACCTTCTGCCCTTCAACTGCCCGCATCTCTTCATTTCAGGTAGGTCGCCATTGCCTCCCTTATAATCCATATTGGGAGAGGTGGCACCTCCAGCAGAACCTCCAGAGCGACAGTTGCAGTCGCACCCTTAATTTCTATGTAGGCCAATCTTTGGATCTTCGATAACCCCTTGGCCACTGTCACCAGATTCACACTCAGTCACCACATATTAAACATTTATAAATAATAACGATAAATAAAAAGTTTACAAAATAGAAAGTAACCAACTGTAATAGAAAAACTAGAACTTTATTAAGCCACGTTAAGATATGGGGAATAACTTTCATAACTAAATATATCAATTTAACTCTAATTACAAATTTTTTTAACCGAAACTAAGTATTGCCGCGTCACGAACCGCAAAGAAATTGATTATCACCGTAGTACCTACGGAATTGGTTGGATTCCACTCTTGAGAAAAAGAATGGTTATTGGCTAGTCCTTATATTTTGAACAGGTTGTACAGATTCTAATAATTCTAAAGAACTTAACACTATCTTTGCTTTTTGGAACTTCTACGCATATGTTCTAAATATTTCACGCTGGAAAGGAAGTTATAAATTATTCGTTAGAATGGCTCCATTGGCGACAAACTGGCCTCTTAAATGGACAACATGTAACTTCGTCACGCTTAATACTTATTTATTGAGGTTGATCCTGACCATATATTTGGGCTTTTGTTACATTATTTAAAAATTATTACGCTGGTAATTTAACTTAATCTTTTGCAATTTTTTTCTTCCTCTACATATTTCATGTAATCCCGAAGCTTCCCAGAGAACCAGACTAAAATAATGGTTTTCTTTCTCAGTAGTCTCAAAATGTTGTAGAATGGATTGGGTAATTTTATGAAATTTAGCTTTCTGCTTCGTTTCCAAATTACCAATAATAGAAACCGAAA
This sequence comes from Monochamus saltuarius, assembly GCA_025584915.1. Lineage (NCBI taxonomy): Eukaryota > Metazoa > Arthropoda > Insecta > Coleoptera > Cerambycidae > Monochamus > Monochamus saltuarius. Next base: position 46,984,136 of record CM046721.1, on the reverse strand, counting down.
TCAATATATGGGCGAATCTATAAATACCAACAGCGGGTCTGCTCCTTTAGCCTAGTCCGAGAACAACAAGGACAGATCAAATAATCCGAGCTAAGATTAGGGATGTGCACTTCAATTCTGTTACTGGCAGCGATCTGTTACCGAGATCACTATATATCAAATAATAGCACCTACCGTGAAAGCCTAAAAACCGCTATAATGACAATTATATTCGCAGTGGTTCAAGATCTAGATAATATTGTTCATGTGTAGATGAAGGATCTCAAAATCCTTACCTTCCCAACTTATTAAATTGTAACTGAACGGTGAGCGTGTACACTCCCACTTGCATTCCAAAGCTATATCTATCCTATTTTGTATGCGATGTATACGAATAACGAAGATGAAGGGAACACAATAATGATAAGCAAGTAGACATTTTCATAGTCTGGCAACGTTAAAAATATTATTTTCTTTCTCACTGTTTTAACACTAGTTTCCTCCTTTCGATCTCATTGTAAAGTACAGAGAACTGCATTTCCGAATCTATATCGAAATTGTTTCCGTAAGTTTATACGAGTGTGTTTTTTAGGTAATAACGATAGAATATTTTTTATACAGAGATGATCATTTGCATTTTATTTTCTCAGCGCCATCAAGAGACAAAAATAATTCTAAATGCAAATTTTAATTTTTGTAATATTTTTACCTAAAAATATAAGCCTATTATAGGCAATCAGACATACAGAAAAAGGTTTTATTGAATATGAGTATATAATATATTGAATAATAATATTATACGTAAGTTTCATTTTTTATTAAAGAAAAATATCATCTTCACATTTTTTGAACCGTCAGAAAGTTCTCAATTTCACAATATCAGTAAGAACCTATAGAAACTACGTTTTACCACTCTCAAATTATTCTGTTAGTTTAAAATTTAAATTTGTTCTTATTGTAGTAAACAGTTAAAATCGTCACATTCAGACTAGGTCGAGTATCAAAAGAATTATCTTAATCATTAAGTTTTTTACGACGATATGCGTCGACCACCACTATCTATTCCATCGTTTGTCACACGACTTCTCTCAAATGTGTGCCTGTCGCTGTAGAGAACTTCCCGTTCTCGACACGGCTTTGATTAATTTAAGTTCACTATGACACGTAACCCAAATGACGTTTATTTCCCATTTGTAAATGTTCTCACTATCGAACATTATAAATGTTGGCTTACGTTAGTGACACCGTGTCAAATGTAGTGTATACGTTTATTCTTCAGTGTATTGGGAATTAACTACATGCCTGTTACATCCACTTGGGTGTTCTAATTATTATTGGAAATTACTGTTATTGCATTCATTGTTTTTGTTGTCAGCATGGTTTTGCGATATTGTCACGTTCACTTTTAAATACTAATTCTGACCGAAAAAAAAATAACTTTCCTTAGGGCAAACTCGCTTGGCACCTCAGGTAAAGAGAAAAAAACAAATATAACATTTCGATAAAACCGTATTTATGCAACTGTACTCACTCCTGTTCAGTTGATTCGTAATAGCGGGAAATTAAAATTAATGCTATATTCCGTTTGGCGGCAAATTCAAATGAACGTTATATCCAAATTATATGGATAGAAAGCTATAGGTACTAATATGAAGATTAACACACTTATTCCAACGCTAGTTTAGTTGCGCTATTTCTCAAGAATAGTAATACTTTATTGAGAAATTAACTTATTCATGTATAATCAGATTATATATTCTTCATTTGAGAATAAAAATTATTTGAAATAATAAAACTGCTATACTTATAATGAAATAAACGTATGATTGTTTTAAGGTTTACTTGAGTCAACAATTGTTATTCTCAAAACAAAATCGTGTGTTCTTTATTTGCGTTTTTAAATGATTTGAAAGAATTATTGCAAATATTTGAAACAATTTTAAATAATTTTGAATAAAGTAAATAATAACATTCGATTAAGAAAAAAATAAACTGGACTACATAACTAGTATTCTTGCTTTAAATATATTGTTATAAAATGTTATTATAGCATTTTTGTATTACCTACTTTGCATTGGTCACGACAATTTTGTATGTTTTATATATAATTTGTGTGTATGTGTTGCTTTAGTTTTGTGTGTAGTTGTAATCCTTTATTTCAGTGTAAAATGTGTATGTGTGTTGATCTGTGTGGTGTCAATGTATGATAGATAGATTATGGCGCCCACAATTTTTGTCTTACCTTTTATTTTTCTACCCTGGCTAGCTTAGATTCATCTCAAAAGTCAGTTCTTGGTCGAAGAAATTTGTTGCACAAAACTCAATTATATGATACATAAATTGGTGATATGCATTGTTTTAAAACCTTTACCAGTTCTGAAAGTACAATTAAGAATATTTCCCATCACTCATGAAAACATGGGCCTTTCCTTAACTATTAATACTTGATAGAAACAGTGGTATATCCAAATTTCAAAGGTTTTGTTTTCTTGCTCTATAATTTACTGCTTTTATAAAAGCTTAGACAACCCACTTACTTCTTGAACGTGCCACGGGTTGCATATAAGATATAACTACTAACAATAATGAATGAATATTCTACATTTTTCTATGTAACGGACTGAGAACTGAAATATCCTACTAAATAAAATGGAAGCTTGTATTGCTGTGGAAAAGTTTTTAAAAGTTTGGTGAACTTTATTTAAATATAATGATACAGGTAAGTCCTGCAATGTTTATTGAATTTATTGGTTCAGTTTGTATATTGCTCATTACTTTAAACTTTGCTAGCTAACTAATTTTATGTGTGTACACAAATCAAAGACAGTACCTAGTACCTTTATTTTCAGTTTAAACTTCTTGAAAGCGTAGAAATACTAGCTGGAACACCACTAGATGTTCTTAGCTGGGCTTGGTTAACCTTGGGACGGCTGGAAAATCCTAAACTGGACCCGATTTGGATTTCAAATGATGTAACGTCTTTTTCTGTAACTGGTAAGTATAATTTGGTTTTTCTTTTCTTGAAATTTCTTTACTTTTTGTAAATTTTTGGGGACGCTGGAAAACGACGGTGCATACCTTTCATCCACCCCGTAACAACTTTTTTTCTTCTTCAGTTTATATGGAATCTAGATTTTTGGCTTTTGCTAAAAGTCACCTTCACAATTAATTTTTTTTTCATATCGCGCATACACTGCACTTCTTAAAGATAAATACAAATTTAAATATTGTCCATGTTTTTATGTTTTTTATTTACAAATTTCTTTATTTCAATGTGAAATATTCATTAATTATCTCTTTTTTAGGTATAGCTATCTTGTGCTTGCGTATCCTTCTTTACCTTTGACAGGTGTCAAATAATAAATTAAATTTATGAAAAATTCTAAAATCTGACGTCTGGACCCTATGTATCTCATAGATTTTTTTTTATATCTGACTCGTATGCTGATTGATGTCATCCTTGTTTCATTAGCTATCGGCTGATATGCCTAGCTCTTGGTTAATTTTTTATTTTTCTGTACTTGTACTTGTTGTTTTTAAATGTCCATGCACTGATATTTTAACAATTTTAATTTGGTATTAACTTTTTAAAATTTAAATTATTAAATTTTGACTAGGTGATATGCTATAGTTTATCCATCTTTATACTAATATTTACAATTCTATACCTTTTTTTCCTACCAACAATAGTTATTTTAAATCTTATTTTACATGTTTTACAATTTCCATTTAATAAGTTTAAATTTAATTTAATTACAATATATTGCATTCCTTTCTGGTACATTCAATTATTTATATATGCAGGGTCACATAAAACATGTATATAAAATAAATATGTGTAAACACCTGAAAGACTTCTAGCAAACTGCCAAAGTCATATCAGCGGTAGGTACACCAAACATATGACATATATCGTTTTCAAGTTTGTAAGTTCTCATATGTTCAGTACACCATAGGTGAGGCAAACGACTACTTATCCGACAGAAAAGAACCTGAGTAGACGTGATGGAACATGTTGTTAGTTACATCTTGCGGTCAAATGATGAATCTGACGGTGTCTCAAAACTACTACTTTAGTTAAGGAAGAATAACCTATTCTATATTTAATAATATTTTAAATTTAGTGTCATTTTAAGAATTAAAGATATTGAATTAAGTTAGGACGCTTGGATGTCAAGAATATCTAAATATGTATATCAAGTATACTTTATTACTGAATTAATACATAATATACATTTGAATGAAGTTTAAAATTTTAAGAATATTATATTATATATTGTATTATGCTTAAATATAAATTAGATTTCTTTCCATGTAGCAGGAGATTTAATTGAACGCTATATTCAAATTGGCGGGAGATTAAAAAATTGATGGGACATTCAATTGAACTATATATTATTGGAATTAGTGGAAGATTCAAAATTGCAGAAAAAAATTTCAATGCTTTCGTGGTTGAGCACCTGAAATGTAATATCATTCTGTACTATCTCAACAAATTAACGTCGTATTAGAGAAATAACAAAAAAAATTGTATTTCCATGGAATGACATAGATTTTCCGTAGGCAGATACAAATGTTTTAAATGAAAAATATGGCAGCACAAGTCGCATCCTTTGGAAATAAATTTTCTATTAGATTTAAATTAATATGAGTGGTTACTTAGTAGTATTGGTATTTACTGCATCGTTAACAGTTCAAGACTTTAAAAACGGTGATTCAAAAGTCACTTTATGCAGGGTATCCCACATTTAAATAACAAGACTCCAAGTCTTTAGAGGACCTCATTTTAACACTAAAAATTCCTATAAGTATGAGTTCTAAAATACTTGGTTTTTGAGATTATTTTTGTTCAATTTATTTTTTTAACAAAAATCGCTATCACATGAGAAAAGCATTGCCATGTGGCAGCGAAAAACTTGTATTTAATAGCAAATTATTTGACATCATCGCTTATTAATTTTAAAATAAGTATAGCCAAATTGGAATATTATAAATGTTTTTTAAAAATATGGAAGGACATTCAATTTTACCCAAATAAGGCTTATCTCTTATCGCTTAATCTTATTAGAAGTCGATAGGACGTAGCGTTTTCAAGAAAAGAAAATATCGTTTTGAAGTCAAATAATAATTTTTTAATATTGTATTATAAAAATAAAGAAAATCAGATCAAATCAAAGAAAGTCAGCTATGTTTCAAATAAAATGGTATTTCGAACATTTACTTTGACTTTATGATAATTTATATTATTTATTTTTGTATTTATTTCAATTTAATTAATTTAATACAATTTTGACTTAATTTTTGAACTATTTAATTTAGTTATAACACAATGTTTAAAAATTATTATTGACTTCTTTCCTTTTCTTGAAAACACCACATTATAACAATTATTAACAAGAGGGTTTTTTGGGTAAAATTGAATGCTCATTCATATTTTTCAAAAACATTTGCTAAATATCTATTAGGCTATACTTATTTTTACAAAAACAGTCATGAATGTCCCTCTATCTCCACCACAGGAATTGCGATAATGTCAAATTATTTACTCTCAACCACTTTCGCCGCAACATGACGATTTTTTTTTTGTCAGCGATCATTTCGTTAAAAAATAAATAAACGAAACAAAATTAAAATTCAACGCCCTGTATCTCAGAAACGAAACATTTTAGGATCCATATTTATAGGAATTTTTAGTCCTCTAAAGACTCTTGATGTTCTGCTATATAAAAGTGAGACAGCCTGTATATAGTAAATAGTCTTTCCAAATATGAAAGTTTTGATAAGGAGAATTAGACAGAAACTTAAAATAAATTATATATACATTTTTTAAACAGTTACTGGTATGGGTCATCAGTTACATTAAAATAAACAGTTTAAATAAAAAAATAAGCACATCCATCAATTGAGGAAAATGAAGGCTTTCCCAACAAATAAATGAATGAAGTGTGTCCTGATATTTCATAACAAAACCATCTTACGAGTAAATAGCTTTTCATTATTGCGGGCACAAAGAAACTAAACAGATTTCAGATCTCGTACTGAGCTCGTTATATGACGTTTCCATTAAAAATATGTCTTTGGTTTGTGTTAGATGTTTGTATCAAAAAGAAAAAATAAAGTCGACAGCATTTTATGTAGGCTGATTAGTTTTATACTACGGTATATCGCATGATGGAATTTTAGAAAAGGGAGAATACTTGCAAATGGATATGAGCTAACTCATACTTAGGTATTGTGATCTCATGTCTATAATATTTATTATCAGTTGTCATAATACATTTTGTGTGACATTACTGAATTATTTACTTAAATAAATTGTACGTTGCATAATATTGTTATATGGTGTTGATAAATATAATAATGTATAGAAGCGCGAATAGAACGAAGGTCTATTAAATGCTATATGGCTAAAAGTATCAGAACAATCAATATAATTATTAAGCAGGTTAAACAAAAATAACAGTAAAAGGTGCATCGCGCGTCAGATAATTTAAGTTTAATCTCAATAGGTCAGAATTAGGAATGCCTCTGGCAGGGTAAACATTGTCTAGCTTGAAAGATAGATATTTAAGAAATTTACTCCGAACTATTTTCAGATTTTGAGAAATAGTTGCATACTCAAGTTTTGATTTGACAAACGCATTATACAATATAAACATTATAGAAACCATTCAGAAGTGTTTATTATTTCTTATAATGAAACAAAGATTTTTTTTTTCAAGAGATATAATACTATTAACATGAGGAACAAATGTCAATTTAGCGTCAAAAGTAACTCCCAAACCTTTAAATTCAGAACCAATGTTGTACAGGTAAATAATATAATTAATTTTCCTTATGTAAGTAATAATGAAACATTTAGCAATATTCAAAGGCAGTCTGGTACGAATACACCATTGATTAACTACAGTTAAATCAAGTTGAAGTATAATACAGTCATCTGTAGATGAAACAGATGTATACAGTTTGACATCATCCGTATAGAAGTACATTGGTGAAGACTGCACAATGTCATTAATGAACGAACATATCAAACAGTAGAGGGCCAAAAACTGAACCCCAATGTTCCTCAGATTTAGTAATGATTTCAAATTCCGTAATACCACGATATAGTGCTCTTAGATAGGTAAGATTCAAAGAATTTTAAAAAGTTTATCAAACCGATCCAGCCTATCAAAAGCCTTTAACATATCTGTGTCAACTTGTCAACTGCTATCCAAAATTAGATAGGTATTAGAAATAAAATCAGTAATACAAACAAGATTAGTTAAAGTATAATAAATTCTGAATAATAACTTCAACAACTTGTCTAAATTGCTCAAGATTGAAATAGGCCTGTAGTTCTCAACCAAATTTTTATCGCCTTTTTTAAAGTACTGCGGTTGCTTGGTTGGGAGATCGATCTCTCCGGTTAAGGAAGCGTGGACGCGGGGCTGAGTTTGGATGGGAAGACCAAACCTGGGCCGAGACTGTGGCAGTCCGCCCGGGGCCTGGACACCCAACATGCTCCGCACGCGCACGCACGTGTGACAGGATAAGACCCCGATAAATGGAAATGAGGACAGAGCAAAAAAAATCTCTGTAACTCGGACCCATACTATCACACATATAATCTGTAAGAGACTTTGCCACCGAGCCATCCATATTAATTGGATGGTTTGAAAGAAGAACTCTCTTAGTTTGGAGGATGTACAAAGGGCCCAAGGGCCTAAGTGCTGCACTGGAAAGCAATTTCCGCTGCACCTCCACACAATTACATACATACATCAAGTACTGCCCTATCTTAGTTTTAGTTCACATAGATGGAAAAGTTGCAATTTGATGGGCCAAACTAAAAATAATAGTCAAGAGATACGCCAACAGTATCGCACAATCTTTCAGCAAAAAAGGCGGAATTCCATCAGGATCTGTAGTTAATTTATTCTTAATTTTTTTTAGAGCTTTTAAAACATCATCATCAGTAACCACAGAAATATTCAACATAGGAATATTACAAGTGGATGCATTAACAATAGTTTGAGGATCATTGAAACTAACATTATTGAAGATCATTGATTCACAGGGTCAACCCCTTATACAGAGGGAATCTTAAATAAGTACAAATATGTTAACTGCAGATATAGTTCATGATATAGATAAGTTTAATGAGTAATTTTAAAAAATTTCAAATATTAGCGAAGATATTAATTTTGAAAAAAGTAGAATATACCTAAAATATAAGAAGAGAGGACCCAGTACCTATTGACCCCTAAGAAACACCAGGCGGACTAGAGTATTCGACGGATATACTTATGTCATACGAACAAATGAATAATTCATTATATTTTCATCAAAATATTTCAGAAAATGCGACTGATAGTAATAAAACTATATACTACACTAAAAGTTTGCATTATATATTCCACTAAATCGCAAAAAATTATTGTTATTAATGCGACCAAATATCGAAAATTACGTTGACAATAAAAACAAATGTGTAACGTCAGTCGTGACGTAAGACGTATGAATTCTTGACGCGAGTATACATCAATTTATACAATATTCACAACATATTTAAGAATCCCTTTTAAGGTAAGGTTGTAACGCCCTGTGTAAAATTATTACTGGATGGTAAGACGATTTTCTTAAGACACGACGTGAGGTTACTTTATTATCCAGCTTACTGCCAAAAAAGTTGACATGAGTTATATAAGTCCTACGTGTGGTTTCTGTTATTGCGGTTGAAAGTTTGCTCAAGAAAACCTAAAGTGTGTGATATCAGGTGACCCATTTTCATACATGTTACGGTAAAAGAAGAGAATGTGATACAATCCTGTTAATTTAATGACGTTTATGGACTAGCCGTTTTAGATTAAGATATACAGAGTGTTCCATAACCAATGGTCATACAGCAACAGGGTATGTAGGTACGTCGAAATAGGCCGTATCTATTTTAATTCATAATAAAATATTTATGGTTAAAGAAATACGGAGTGACTGAATTAAACTAAATTTGCCGAAAATGGACAATAACTCGAAAACGGTTGGGCATATTTTAATCAAATTTGGAGCATCAAGCATACTATCCCCTATCTGTAGTTCTGCTATAGATTCGATTCCCTGTTTTAGTAACGTTGTCATAATGTATTGCCTTATATCTAGCAATGATATAGGCATCTCCCTTTTTAAAAATTTATATAATCATAGCATCTCTCCAATTGTCAGGCATACTTTCTCTTCTCGAAATCTTTAGTATCATTTCGTATATTCTTTACCTTAAACCCATTCCAGCGTTATTCTCTTGACTTTTCTTATTCTTTAAAATTTCTATTACTACCTATATATATATATTCTTTATTGTAGGCTTTTCTACTTCCACTCCATCTTCCCTTATCTGTATCATAGCAATAGCAACTATTTGAAGAAAAGATCAAAACTAGAAAAGCAAAGAATCAGTCTAAGATAAAAAATTAACTAACAATTAAAAAATGCTTAGTGTAGAGGTACGCTAGGTTAAATCGACTTATTTTGACCTAAGGAATCTCTGTTAACATTAGTGCCTCTTCATTTAAAAACACCCTGTATAACTAATGGGATGTCATTAAAACAACTTTGACAAATGTCTAACAATTGATTTCCAAGGCATTCTTCTTCTTTTTTCTCTTTAGCTATTTACTCCACTATATGTGTTGTTGGTTCCTAAAATAAACCGTCACAGAAATAAATTTTTTATAAACTAATTTTGAAGTTTTCACACAGCAAACGTAATGGAATAGCAAAGCACAAACTAAGGTTTGCTTTAGCCATGTGATAGTATAAAACAGCCATAAATGTTTCATATAACTCAAAAATAAACTTAGATTACTATACACCACTAAATTTTGTACCAAGAAAAATTTAAGGACACAGTTTGAAGCCCAACAATTCTAAAAAAGAACGAACATTTACTCAAGCTGTGCTCTTCAAAGACCCGATCTATCTATGACAATGATCGATGTGAAATTGATGGATTTCCAGCTCACATGGCACTTAGATTATTTCACATATTTCCAATAAAGAAAGTAAATTGGTCGGCTGCACTGCACTCATTTTATCGACGTAAACCTGATATTAGTTTTAGCGATGCAGAAGAAACGTCTTTTACTCCATTACACTTTAACGTGGTTGAGAGTGTAATGACCAGATATTATTTATTTTAAAAATTCTCAAATATGCAGGGTGATCGATTTAACTGAAGAAATTAGGTTTTTTTGCAAACGATCGAAGCAAAGTGAGAGTTGCCAAACAAAGTTTATTTGGGCTGATTAAGAAACTGAAATTAACGTAGATAACAGGTCAAGGATTGGTTTCAAACTGTTAGAAATATTCGACCACTTGTGTGATTTCCGTGCATGTAACTTAAGAATTAGTTATACGTAAAATTTTCTGGCACTTTCAAAGTAGCCCCTGACATCTGCATGAATAAGCCTCTCGAAGCAATAAATAAAAGACGCTGGATGCCATACCGCTCCAAAAATGTTTTTCTCAGAAGTATGCAATGTTTTGGATATTGAAAGCACTTTTTATTTCAAGCTTTCTTTCCAAATAATTGGAATTCCAAATTCTGTTAATTTTTATTTAAAATATTAAAACACTGCCTACTGTTTCTGTAAGGCCCCTATAATTGATGATTGATGAGGTAACGCAATAAAAATATTTGGCTCTCTGTTTGGCAACGGTCACTTTGCTTCAGCTGTTTACATAGAAAAAATCATTTCTTCAATTTAATCCACCACACAAGTTACATTAATATGAGCATTTTGACGTCGTATAGTGCAAGCTATTTGCTCGCGGTTTCGTGTCGACGAAGCAACTACTGCCTGTGGATGGAATATCAAACAACACCGCAAATAATTCACCATTTAGTATTTTTTTTCTTTTTCTTCTAAATTTATACCATTATATTCTATTAGTTAGGTACTTACCAGTTAATTGTTTGTTTATTGTAATAGTGTATATTTTAATTTGTTTAAATGTATTGTATACTCACTATTGTTACAATATAATATTATCTATAGTGCACCCTGTAATTTGTATTGTTTATCAATAGGTTGGGTTGCCAAATTTGAAAATAAATAAATATGTTACTTCATTTTATTACTTAGGATATGACAAAATTTCAGTAATTTCCAAACTGAACAAGTAGGCCTTGAAAACAATCTCTTTAATTTATAAATACATTTTATTTTTGGTACTAATTAGAGAAGGAAACAGGTATATATAAATAGGTAGTAGGTAGGTACTTATTTTATCAAATACTTCAAATTCATAATGAATTATGCCTCTGATATCAAATAAAGAAATGAGCATAGACTTGATTTGCGACTTTACCATCCTGGCCTTCGTTGGTTGCGGTCCTTCATCTCACCCACTGACTGCTCTGTCTTTTTATCTTAGGATCATATGGAAACCTACATGACTCATCTCCAGTCACGATCGTTCTCAACCAGTCTCACCCCTCTACTTCAGTTGTCTATGAGTACTTTAGGGACCATTTTCGTAAACAGCTTTTTCTACAGTAATCAGATTTACCAACTACAGTAATTGCAAAATAATTACAAGTAAACTCATGACGGAATTTTAAAATTCAATAAAACACTTTTTGGTACTATCCGTCAATTTCACGTGTTTACTGGTTGGATTAAAATGAATAATAAGTTGTGTTTACAAATGTCAGATCGGTAAGAACAGTCACTTACCGATTGGAAGACGGTCAAATATGAAAAATGCGTAATTTTATTTACAATAATATTTGACTACAACATTAAAAGTACAATTCATGCAATTGTTAGAAAAATGTCTGGTTCCAGAAAAGGTAGAATCTTTGAGTGCATTTAGTGTCAAATTATTTCCTGTGTTCTTCTCCACATTAAGATTGTCTGTAGTCGTTATGTCACTAAAAACGATAGATTCCCTGGGTGTATTTTCATGCACCAACAAATTAGCTATGTAACCTTCTGCAACAGATGACGAACTCTACCCACCGTGTTGTTTAAGGCCCAAAATGTCAACAACTTTATTTACCAAAAGGGTAGCTGAAATTCTTCTTAAACCATGCCCAGAATAAAGATGCCAAATTCATTTTGCGATCTTTGAAGGTATATCTGCCCACTACTTGATAGGTAACTTTTCCATTGCGCATTACTAAGAAAAATACTGGGTTTTTTTTATCTTAACTTCAAAGATTTTCTGAAGCACTCCAAATAACTAATTGTTCCGTTAACTGAATTGGTTATTGTAAAAGTTCACTCAATATTAGTCTTGGTATTGGGAATCTGGACTGTAATAAATGATCCACTATCCTGGATATCTTGTATTTTCATCTGATATAATTCTTCTCTTCTACAGGCGTCTGGTATTCCCCAGATCATCCCATTCTCACATTTAAATAAACTTCATCTGGGAACTCTTTTAAAAACTTATTCATATATTCGTTCGTAAATAGCTTCGATATCCAACATTTTTTCTTTTGAGAACAGCAATTAATGTTGTAAATTTTGAAATAACCATTCCATCTATAAGGAAAATTGTAGATTTCAACATGGAGTATTCCGCCTATAAACTTCTTGGCGATTTAAGCTTTTCACTTCTTATAAAATAAGCCAGTACCATTACACAATGATTTAAAAACGTTGAAAGCATTTTCATATCGTTCTCTTAACTTCTCTGGCATAAAAGCCGAACTTTCTATCTGCCACGCATCCTCAAGATGGGAATTGTCATTTGAATGCATTTTAAAAATAAAATATAAATAGCAAGTAATAATAAAATTGACAGGTAATAATTCAACCGACTCAACCGCTTTGATGCTTAAAAAACTATGCTGACCACAAGTTATGCAATCGCTTATCAGAGGTTACATGAGCAGAAATGTTATTTTACCTGTAGGTAATATTTAAAACACCTACACCAGATAAAAAAATATTTACGGTAATTACTTTTTTAGCAACAGCTTATTTGGAAGGTTTTCTTAGTGTATATTCGAATTTTATAAGATTTTATCAAATAATAGATATTCATTCAACAGTCAATATTGTTAAAATATAAATACAATATTTTATTTAATTTTGTTCCATTTGATCGTTAACAAACATTTTTTGTTAATTTATCAAATTCATCTAAAAATACTATCAGTTTAATAATATTGTCGATATTTATTTTTAGTAAAAATATGCACATCCGATTGATTTCCATACCATTATATTTTCTTTCTCCGAAATGCTAACTTCAACGATTTGTAAATAATTTATTCAAATCCATTAGTTTTCTGCATCCATGGAGGAAAAAACAACATATTAAAGCCAAACACATCGATCGATGGAAGGTATTGTGGAATTTAATTTTATTTTTTCGAGTTACAAAGTACTAAAGCAAGTGTGAGCATTAGCCATGTTGCCCTGACTGTTACACAGTGAAATTCAGAAATAAATATCAGGGGCAAAAAGGATTTATTAGGGTAGTGTTGATTAACTCTTTTTCGTCCGTACAATCTGCCATTGTACTTGTGAAATGCCACTAAAACAATGCTTAGGTTATTTTATTACAAACATCGTACCCTAAAGTTATTGAATTGGTCCTCAGCACATTTTCATTTCGGCAATCTGACCCTTTTAATTTTCTGCGGCTACTGTTGTACAAAATCAAATCAAATCTGTTACTTTTTAATTAATCTGCTCAAAAATTTACTTAGGGATATAGTCTTTTATATACAGCAGCCGTAATTAAATAATCCTTCCTTTTTCCGTTACAGTATTATTTTAAAGCATGATATTTATTAAGCCTGGTCTGCACGTAATGTTTTGTCGTCAGTCTTGCATGATCATGCCAGATTTGTCAAACTCGCAAAAGACGGATGGACTGAAGTTTTGGGTACTAGCAACACGGTAGACAAGTCCGTACATATGGACATGAGTAATCTGTGAAGCCCGGTACATACATACCATTTTGCCTTACGTCTTGCATGTCAGTTAAAAGGGACAGTTAAGATGGTCTAAAAACTGCTGTCTACACTAGACAGTTTCAATACATGTTTTTAAATCAGTTTTAACGGTTGACCATGGATGAAGTATTACTTTTATCAATAATATCAGTGTGTTTAGTGAATTTTAAAAGAAAAAAACGAATATTAAGCACTCACGATGGTCAAGAGAATGGTTATTAAAGAGAGAGAGAGAGAGGTTTTCCCATATAAATTTACTTCGAGAATTACGTTATGAACCTGAAGACTGGCATAATTGCTTAAGAATGGATTTGGACACATATACATACTTGCTGCGGTTAGTAAGTCCGGAAATAAGAAAAGAAGACATTTAGGTACATGAGAAAAGCAATTACGCCCCATGAAAGATTAACAGCTACTTTAAGGTTTTTAGCAACAGGCAGAAGTTACAAAGATCTTGAATTTTAGCACCATTATATCGAAACGAGCACTAAGTCGTATTATACCGAAAACTTGTAAAGCTATTTACAGTGCTCTTAAAAATGAATTTTTGAAGGTAACTAAACATATTTATTTTTTAAATAAGATATAATGAAATTTTACAAACTAAAACATAATATAATTGGTAGAAGTGCAAAAACAAAAGTTATTCTATGTTTAGTTCATCATAGTTATGATCCGTTTTCATCAAAAGTAGTAAGATAGGGGCCAATAGTTTCAGAATAATTCCGGTAGTCAGTTCTTGCATTGGATGACCCAGTCATCATTTTCTGAAAGACATTGGCCCCACTGGGTCCTACCAGAAATGGCTGAGAAAAGTCTGTTGACATTTGAAATGCTTATTCTTTAGAGGAGGTTTTGTCCGGTCCACAATTTATAACCTTAAAATCTTTGGTCTAAACCTCCATTTCTGCCTCAAAAAATACATCATTAATTAATTTTTGAGCAAATATATTTTGCTTTTTTGTGAGTTCTCGCAATTTATTTGCAATGTGCTTGTCAAATACATTAAATGAATATTCTTGTCAAAGGTATTTTAAGTTTTCTCCCGCTAATTGCAATACTTCACTAGTTTTATCAACATTTTCGCATTGCTTGCGTTTCCTCATAGTAGACGACAGCGGAGTGGAAGAAGATGAGGCGGGTCCTGAAAATGTTGAAACCTCTCCTGCCGTATTAGTAGTAGGAGGGATAATTCTGACAACGAATGTTCTTCTCGTTCTTTCTGAGGTAGTTCGTTCTCTGTCTAAAAAGCAATTGATGTTAATAGAAAATAGGATATATTAAAATACATATTTTAAGGGACTTATAGATGTATTTGTAAAATCAACTCTATTTTTTTCTATATTTAGTTCCCAACGACAGAAGAAGAATGGATTGACATCGCCAGTGGATCCGAAAAAAGTGGCAATTCCCTCACTGTTTAGGTGCAGTAGATGGAAAACATATCAGAATTGTACCACCACCACAAAGTGGCTCCTATTATTATAACTATAAGAAAACACACAGCATTGTGCTTATGGCAATTGCAAATGCCATATAAATGAGGCCTTAGATCGTGAAAATATAGAAGATGGTTCTGTAATATTAGGAGAGAGATGTAATCCAGATATTATACATAATCTTCAACTTGGCAGACGTGGGTTAGTTATGGACGATGCGAAAACAGTAAGAAATCTGTACAAGGTGTATTTTAATAATGAAGGATCTGTGTCATGGCAAGATATGGCTGTTAGTCTATAAAATTTAATTAACTATAATATTATTTTTGTTCTTAGTTATATTTTACTTTTATGAAATAAATGAACTTGTAGTTTACCTCTTGTAAATCATTATCCTCTGTGTTACTTATAGTTTTTGTTGGAGTTTCTTGATCATTGAGAAAGGTAAGCAACTTAAAATACCAAAGAGAGGGTTTATAAATCTCATCCGTACCCGCACCAGAACGTGCTGATTTATTTACTTTCTGCAATTCTTTGCGGTAAACTAAAAGAAAAGAGTTAATTTTTTTTTGTGACAGTATCTTTCGTCGCTGTGGGATCCACCTCCTGGCACTTTTTTACCAAAACGGCATATGTTTGATTTTTTCTCTCTCTGTCGCTATAATCACTTGACTTAATTTGCCACAGACAAGGATAACTTCGGTATAATTCAACAAATTTCGTAAATAAGTCATGAGACCACTGACGTAAGTCCGACATAATGAAATAAAGTTATAAATTGTGTGTAATTTCACACAAATATGATAAGAGGCAAGGTAAAATGGTATGTATGTATCGGGCTTAACTTAACCATGCTGAAGGTTGCAACTGGTAATTTTGGTGCGTATCTCAAGAATTTTTCACGGAATTTGCAGCAAAGCTTTTTTTTCCTCTAGCCAGTAAAATCAAAGGATTGTAGCACTGAGACAAACCATAACGTTAACGTTAACCATAACGGGTTAACCCCTCGTGGGGGCTAAAATCCACCCTCAGGACATTTTTATGTTTCTGGTGTCCCAAGGGTTGACAATTTACAGTACGTGTCTATATCCATACTTAAATACTCGTAATTACGGTAATCTATGGTTTCTGTTGTAATTCTCGAAGAAGTTTTTGTATTGAAGAATGTCTCTGTCTTCAGTAACCACTCCCGGGACTACCATAACGATGCACGTCGTTATGGTAGTCCCGTAGTTTAGTTTTTTTTTAAATTTTTTGACACACTGCAATTATTGTCATTAACAGTTAGTTTTTTCAATTTGACAATTTCGGAATGACTAAACAAGAGATTGAACGAAAATTTGAATAGTGTCGTCCCTCGATTTGTGTCAGTCTTATACTGATCGTGATCAGTTTTCCAGATCGTGCAAGACTGACGACAAAACATTACGTGTAGACTAGGCTTTATATATAAGAAAAACGGTAGACAGATTGCAGCTGGTATTTTTTTTGATGCGTGTAGTGGCTAAAGAAAATGGCATCAGACTTACGACAATGGACTCACTAGTTTCGCACGTTGTTTGAATTGTCTCAAAGTCTTTCTTGCCTCTGGCAAGCAAAATCAAAGTATTATAGTACTAATAGTTATTTATGTATCTAGGGAGTTATGAGAATGTTAATTATGGAGGGCAACGGATTGTTAATTTGCCCGAGATTAACATCCAATTACTCACGTGATAGATACATATTTTTATTTCATACTAATGAAATATGAAAAGTAAATTTTGTTAGTTTTCAAAATTAAACAAACGTTGTTTAATAATTAAGTAGGCATGATTGCCATGGATATATCAACTGACAAGTTTGTAAATCAAAGTTTATCAAATTTATTAATTTGTGAAAACTAATGCACGTGACGCACTACTACCAACAAAGTCGGAACCAAAGTATGAAAAAGAATACGACAGATTCCTGCAGTGGCTGAAAGTTAACTGTATTGAAAACAAAAATATAAGTGAAACTATAATGTTGGCATACTTTCAAGACATGTTATGTATTTATTCTTCTACGTTCTAGTACAAGCGATATTGATTTATTTTTCTTACAGTCTAAATCGTACAGTTCTAATTCGCCGTGGACTAAGTGATCAATGTTAAAATCAATGATGACAATTTATAATAATACAGATGGGAGAAAGTCTCATGAAATGGAAGCGTTTCTCAAATGAAAAAGTAAAGGCTACCAACCAAAAAAGTTAAATTTCTTCCGACGAAAAACATTAGACATACATAAGGTAATGCTTTAATTTATGAAAATTACACATTTATTGCTATATTATACAGGTGGTTGTAATTATGGGTTATTTCGGGGGCTGTAGAGGTCAAGAACTTGTGAATATGAAGGTTAATCATATTGAAGATAGGGGATCGGTTATGGTGGTTGACATTTCAGAAAGTAAAACAGATATCCGTAAGAAATTTAGAATTGTTTAAGAAAACGAGTTCTCTGTATTGGGTCTAGGGAGGAAGTGTATGTCTTTGCGTCCGTCGAGTTCAGAATTTTTTTTTCAAACGTATCGCGAAAAGCGTTGCATAGTTCAGCCCGTCGGGAAAAATACATTTGGAATGCCAAGCAAAATTGCCAGTTTTTTGGGTTTGCCAGCTCCAGAAGCTTTCACGGGACATTGTCTGCGGATGACTTTTGCGACTGCCTGGCGATCAATACAGGAGCAAATATGGCGACATTGAAGAGATATGAAGGTAGCAGAAGGATATTTGGCAGCTTGGAATTGAAAAATAAAACTGCAGGAATGTTGGCTAGCATGTCACATGAAAGAAGTGGAATGTCAACTTGATGTTTGACTACAGTCGTAGACACTGGCAACTTTAACAACGGGAAATAATTCCAGTAGGAAATTCGACAATTATTGTCGGTTTATTTTTGTAAATACATTAGAGAGAGAGTTAAGGATTTAGTATACCTCCCAAGGGAGTTATGGTCATGTTTATAATTACGGTAAGTTTATTTGTTTAGAACGTATTAGTATGAAATAAAAATATTAACGTACTAGTTAACCTCTCGTGGGGGCTGAGAGCCATCCTCATAGCGGTGTCTTGTTTCTCTATTTCTGAAATTACGAGGGTTAGCAATTTACAGTACGTGTCTATGTCCATATATAAATTATTACGTCAATCTTCTGGTTCCTTCTGTAATTATCGAAGAAAGTTCACATGGGAGAACGTCCCCCTTTTCAGTAACCATTTCCGCGACCACTCTGAACGACGTGGAGACTTTACATTTTTTCTTGCATTTTTGGGTACATAGTGCAATATTCGTGATTAAAACTTCATCCTCCATGACAGTTTCGGAATGACTGAACAAAAGTTTGTATAGTGTAATCGCACGATTTGTCAGACTTATTGGTCAGTTTTTCCAAATCATGCAAGACTGACGACAAAATTTTACGTGTATATGAAGCTTTAGATAGGTATTTAAACATAATTTAAAAAAGTATACATTTTTTATTATCAGCGAATGGCATTTACAATATTCCAATCAGTTCATCATTAAATAATTTTAATTTATAAGAAATTAAGTTTATATTTTTTTACAAATTAAATTAGTATTAAAAATAGTGCAGGAATATTGTAATTTACAATTAGCAAATATTTTTTAGGAATGTATTGCAGTATTGACAAGTATAATGATGCCTAATTGTAGGTACAATAAACAATGTAAAGCAAGAAATAAAATGTGACTTGTTGCCTTTAATAGATTTTATTATTATAATAAATGCATACTCGCTCGCGCGCAATTCTTATTCAAATAGAATGGAAATCGACACAAACAACGATGAAATGATGACGATACTTTAGAAGCTGCATACGCTGTAAAATTGGCATTGCTTTCGCCCAAGTGAAAAACATTATATGAGAACTATAGTTTGTTTTGTGGTGGCGGTAACACCGTCATCATTGTGGGGCTACTCTATGTTGGAATCCACTAAAAATTTAAACAATAACGACATAGGAAAGTTTCTCTAGGGCAAAAAGTATAAGATTTAAAGTATAAGTGATATATAAACAATTTCTATTATTATAGTAGCTGCAGATAAATGTTATTGCTGCTTTAATTTGTGCGTTTGTCTGGAGCATGCAGAAGGAGAGAGCCTTTAAAACTTAGTCGGTGCGGTAACTTTAAAGTCGGTGATATCCAAGAGTTGGAAAAACTTCTTAAACTTTCCAATGTCGATGTTGTAGATATTCAAAGTAGCTCTGAGAAAGAGGTTTCATACTTTTGCTTAATTCAGAAAAATATATCAATAGTATTTTCTGAAAAAGACATGTTATTCTCAGCCCGGCAATCAATACATTTATATGTTTGCTGATATGTCTTCGATTTTTCCAGTCGCGGCATTAAATCTTGTACTTTACTGCCTAGTTATATAAATAATTATTATCATATTTTTACCTAAGGCTTATATTAGTATCTTAAATGTCAGTAATCTGTATCAAATAGCTTTGGAGACGTTTACATAACATGTTCTAAAAGTTTCATTCCTTAAAATGGCATAAGAATCAGCGTCTTTACTGTTGAATCATAATTAAGGATTATGGACTACTTGCAGTTGTAGTCTTTTAAACATACTAACTTAGTTTAGGCTTTTAGTATGCAGTGAGGTGCATTTGACAAGACAAATGGAATAGAAGTGCATTCAAGCGTGCAAACTTGAACTTCTGCAGAAAGACTGAGAAATTTTAAAAAGACTGAAAAGGTAGTTTGGTGCGGCCACTATAAATTTTTTAAAGCCGAGAACTTGCCTGGAATGATATGTCGGTACCTACTCTTAAATTCAAAAACTTGGACAACTAAAGATATTGTTGACAGAATTATGGCGTAATATTGCTATACATCATAAGTATATATTCATAAGTAACAAGTTTACATTCATAAGTAGGTATTATTGAAATACATTATTAATAACATTGATAGTGATAAATTGTGTTTTATAAATATGGCCATAATTGAATGAGCATGCTTTTGCCGATTTTGAAATTGAAAATAAAAACTAACAAGTTTAAAAAAATAACTGGACTTATAACCTCAAATAGCACTTTGGAACATCTGATGTTTTTGTATATCCTATTGCATTTACGGGATAATATGATACTTTGAAATAAAACTACCAAATTGACAACACAATATACAGGGTGATGAGGGGGGGGGGGAGAATCCCTAATATTCGAAAGGCATGTTTAGGGGGCAAAAGTGAACAAAAAAAGCCTAATAAATATATGGTCGAATATCAACGGTTACTGAGATAGCAATGAAAATATTTTTACCCGAGTTAATTATTGTAATGCATCAGTAAAGAAAAGTGTTTATTGTGTAGGTATTATAAATTATGACAGTGATTAAAGATCTAATAAATCGAAAATAATTAATTAATATATATTGTTGTGTATTGAAATTTGTTGTGCGCCAATTAATATTTATGTTTAAATTGTATTTGTTTTTCTTTAATGTTTTGTGTTTATGTATCTTGTATGTAAAAAAATGTATTTATTGGGCTACAAACCTGTATCTTATTTTTTTTTTAACTTATTCAACTACCCTGGCTGCTTGTAGAACATAGACTCTGGTAGTCGGTTCGCTCGTCAAGTCAAATCTTTTTACAACACACTGTACCTTACTTTATCAAATAAATATCATTTCATAAGAGATTTTTGTCTACTACTTATTTAAGAATATTTTTAGGTTTTATGTACATTTAATTTATAGGTAACAGATAAAATTTCTTTAAATGCAGTTGCGTATTAAAAGTTGCCTATCTTTAAAATTTTAACTTCTTAAACTTGATAGTACAAAACATTCTTAAAATTCCTTATTCAGTGGTACTTTTCTACTTGATGTTCATTGCTGGTGATATATTATATTTGCAAATGATCCTTTTTGTGACAGATGGTCCACTAAATAACAAATTTTTATATATTAAATAGAAACGTAAATATTATTAACTATACTATTGTAAGTAACTTATTGTTTTACGAAATCTTTGAGTCTGTGACTGTCTATTTTCTGAATTTAATGGTTAGCTAGCGTTTATTTCTTTTATTAAATTTATGTGCACATAAAATACCTTTATTATGTTGATTTTTTTATATGACTTCTACTGGAAGTCCTCTTGAAATCCTCAGAACTTCTGATATTGGGCTGCTGATATTGATGAATGGTTTACCCACTGGATGGTACTGCCAAATTCCTAGATTGGACCTGGATCTCTGTTTCTATTGCTGTTCAACAATTTTCTTATAACGTGAGTATTACTTTTAACTTTTACTTTAACTTTTTCTTGCTAAATTTCTTATTTTTCTGGAACCTCTTTTTTAAAAAACCGACGCTGCTCGTTCTTTCTTTCTTTCGTATCTAATCAACAAAAACTTGTTTTTTTCTATATTTTTATATCAATTTGATATCTTGATTCCTTGTTGTAAAATTTGCATACATATTATGGTTCATACATATGATTTTATTGAGTTTTTCGATGCACTGTTTTTATGTTTTTCACTGCACTACTTAACCTACTGCAATTTTTATATGTATTTACAATTTTACTTATATCTAAATATTAAATATTCTTCAATATTACTCTTTCTTGTGTACTTTGTGATATCTCTTGTGAAGCCAACTTTATACTTGACATTTGTTCATGTCTATGAAATTTATTTGACATTTCTAAACATTTTATAAAATTTATTTATTTAAATTGTTAATATTTTTATTATCTTTGCTTGACTCCTGTCATATATCGTATGATATTACTAAATGATCTTTACTTTTTCATTGTATATACTTTGCTCTGGGGTTAACTCCTTTTTTGTTTATGTACTATTCATAAATGTGAGATCATGTCACAATATTTGATAAATTTTAACTATATTTTATTTTCTAAAATGTTAATTTATTTAATTTACACTATAATAAACTACTTATATGCTCTGCATTGTCCATTTTTATTTTATTTTGTTCAATTCTACTGTATTTTAATTTTAATAACAATAATTTCAATACTATTTTATGGTTTTTAAATAAACATGTAAATCCTCATAGGTATTGAAGCTGATATTTCATTTTGTCTCAATATTATATTTTCAAATATACCACCGTTAGGATTGATGCATGCATCAACTCGTTTCTCTTATGTGTGTGTGTGTGTACGTACAATTGACAATCCGATCGAATAGCGCTTCTCTTGTGTTCACTTTTGTTGCATGTACTAATGATTTAACCCATCCCCAAAGGCAGCAATCAAGGGGATTCAAATCTGGTAAATTTGGTGGCCAATTTTGGAAACTACCTCGGCCAATCCAGCGTGGAAACTGATTGTTAAGATGATTGATCACAATACGACTAAAATGGGCAGGAGCACCATCATGCTGAAAGTACGTGTTTTACCTAATATCCAATGAAATATCATCTAGTAGATCTGTTAAATTATTTTCCAAAAATTCTACATATCTATTTAGCTCAGTAAGACGACCATCTAGCAGAACTGGGCCAAGCAATTGATTATTAATCATAGCAAACCACGCGTTAATGCTATACCGATGCTGCAAGTTACTTTTCACTGTGGCGTGCGGATTTTCATCTGACCAACGATGTTCATTGTGACAGTTATTCTGGACCAGGACCAGCTTGTCTCTCACACTGAGAAACACTCCAGTTTTACGTGCATTGTTGAAGACTGTCTAAAATACATTTCTATATGGCACTCTTCTGTTTGGAAAGCGACGACGATATATTCAGCAACTGCACGATTAGCGCTACCGTTGCAATACCCATAAATAAAAATAATATCAGAATATTATCGATGACTAAATGTGGCAGGCATTACGAATTATGTGTGTACAATACCGACTAAACGAACGCACATGTAAAAATAAATGCAACATTTATAAAATAAGTGTTTAAATCACAAACGTCAAAATAAAATGTGAGTTTGGTTCAGAATGCATGACCTACTCAAAATAAAATATCAATTAATAATTATTTTCATCGGTAACCGTTGATATTCGACTATATGCTTATTGGGCTTTTTTGTTCACTTTTGCCCCCTAAACCCTCTTTCAAATATTGGGTGTTCACATCGTGCACTTGTGGATATTTATTTTGGTCGCATTTTAGTGTACATAAACTGCCATTTTACAACATTTACGCATTTTAATAATAAACATGTTTTTTGTCATAAAATTTGTAATTATACTACGTTTACCTCGAGTTTCATGTAGTACAGTATGTATTTAGTATTTACATGGTGAGAGCGTCCTGTAAATTTACTATAATTTGTATCAATGTATGTATTTATTTCCCAGCAACTTGAAATATATATATTTCTTTATCCAATATCTACGTAAGCCTATTGAAAAATAACTTACTGTATAAAGGTTCTTGTGAATAATCTGCCATGCCATTTAATATATGGCAATAGCGGTTGGGGTAAAAGTAATAAGATGATACTGAGGGCATCTTGACTCTAAGTTTTCAAATTTGCAAGTTCAAAGGCATCGATGGTAATCGCATTCGAACGACATGGAGACAGTTTTCAATATTAAAAAAATGTGAGCTATGAGGCAAATACGAGCTTTAGTGGCTCCTTTTATCATAACCTTATCCTTAGTGACTCCAACAATATCTCGTTATGAAAATGTCAAAGACTGAAGTAGGCGTATTTTAAAACTAGTGACGTGTGTTAAGAGTACACAGAATGCAAGAGTGACAGACATATATTTAACTTACAAACGTGGATTGTTTTTAAATAAAAGAGCATGCATTTTCGTGACACAACTGAAACTGAAGTCGTCTGTACAATTTTTAATTTATATTAGGTGCATGGTCACAATTGTACTTTGATAGTAGGTAAATAATCCATTTCTACATTTTATTTATGATTGCCCTTTTGAAGTTACCACATCTATTGTGTTTTATGTCTAAGTTAAACTGTATTTTATTTGTTGTTGTTTTTGTTTTTATTGTTTACTTTTAAGTGAAATAATATATTTGTATTTTTGAAATATTTTTTGCTTGCATATTTTCAATGTTTTGTGCATATTTTATTATTCTGTGCATATTTCTAAAAAGCAACACATTTGCATAAGAATGACCTTAGTAAAATGTTCATCCCTTAGATACAGAGCTCTTCAAAGTTTAGATAAAAATATGGAATAGCGGCTGTAATTTGAAAACCAAAAAAGATATAATAGTTAAATTTCACACAAATTTGGAAGGAGTTGAAATAAGCATCTCCTAAGTTATTTTTTGCCACAACTCATGAGTTTGATAAAAATTGAGTATTCAAAAATACGTACAGAAAGTCTGGTTTATTTTAAAACTTTTATTTCTCTTAGCTTTTTTCTTTTACTAAGGTCATTTTTATGCAAACGTGTAAATTCACCGGTACCATTTGTGCTAATTCCTTTCATAACACTCTGTACATTATTTTTTAATGATTATCACAGTCATTTGTTAAAATCAATTGTGGTACTTACTCCATTAAATAAAAAATATTAAATGGAACAGTTTTAAACATAATACACATGATACTGTATATTCTATGATTATGATAAATTAAATAAGTCCACCTTATAATTAGTTAACAGTATCAGATACTCGCATTAGTATTTATTTACAATGAAATACCTTAACTCAGTTAACAGTACAATACATGGACGGCAATTCAACCAAATTTTCCATCATTGATTGATGATGTCATTCATTTGACATTGTCTTCTGTTGACTTCTTTCTTGTAACGGAATATAGAAAGTTATGTTCCAACAAAAAAAACTAAAGAGTTCGTTTGTTTCCTTTAAAGAAACTGCAGAAAATACTAGTAAAACTGAATGGAAATGATTCGGTGAGTGACACTGTTATGCGCAAATATCTGTAAATTTGGCGTCCATGAGAACAAAACTTAAAAAGCTGCTTTAATTAAAAAATTTTTTATATGAAATAGAATATTCATTAAAAATAATCACAGATATTAGTTAGACAACCAATGAAATGACTCCAAATTTTGCTTGGCACTGTTGATATGAACAAGTTAACCTCAATATTTGTCTTAATTGTATGCGCATAATATTTTTATTCTTTTAAAATAGACAATTTAAGTAGAAAAGAGCCTCTAACTGCGCATAAAAAAAGAGAAATATTACATTCATTAGATGAAAAACAAACACTTTTCCTGGGCTATTTATTACATAATAAAAAAAAACATCAACTGAATCTACATACGTTTCGGGTTATACCCATCTTCACAGTTTAAAATATTTTACAAAATCATCACATATTTATAACGTCAAAACACACATTTTTTTCATTATTGAGAAATAGTATTATAATTATCAATAATTACTGTAACGACGACTACGTTTTGCTGAGATTGGAAATGGACACATTTCATTACATATTTCAATTTTTAAATTATGATTTGCGGAAGTGAGCAAGAAATAACATCCTAAAATCCTCAATATTGTTTATGATGTCCAATACCTACTAGGAAAATATTTAAATTTGGCAACATCGCATTAGCCCGATACGGAATTGAACTGCAAGCTGAGAATGAACCAAAGCCGTGAACGGTCAGTGGCAGTCTGAAAACGGGTTTAAAATAATGACTTGAAAATATTTATTTTCTGTTAAATATGCATTAAATTTTTTATAACCGTATTATACTATTTTTTCCTATCTTTTCTTAAAATAAATTACATTACGACATAACCACTCTATTATACACAGGGTGATTCAGGTAAAATCTTAAAATACATACATTATTATCGATGTTCAATGTAAATCAATGTTTTCACATGAATCATGAAACTATATGCATTATACAGGGATGGCTAGAAGTACGAAATAACATTCATATCTTTTGAATGAGTGATTTTTTTAAAACGCCGAAACACGTTATCTGATGTTCGAAGATACTTCCAAAATGTTTCCAAATCGTTGGATTGGTAGACGGGGTACAATGGAATGGCTGCCAAGATCCCCCGACTTAACGTCTATGGGTTATTTTCTTTGTGGATATTTGAAAGAAAGAGTCTATCAGGACGGACCGGATAATATTGAATTTAAAGAACAAGATTACGGCGGAGATGCATAATTTACCAGCTGAAGTCATTCGGAATGCTGTGTGTCAAATAGTGAATGGAGGACATTTTCAGCAGCAGTATTGAGTTTATTTTTGTAAATTATCTAGTTGCTTCAATTTCTAAATGAAAAAAAACTTGTTATTGAATACATAAATCTTGTTTGTTTGGTATGGCTGGATTCGGTTTTCTATAAACTTTTCAACCAGTCCTCTCATGCCTTATGTCTCCATTTGAGAAAATAGGAGTAGCTGGGGGTTAGGGGGTTGAAGAAAAATTAATTATTATATAACCGAAAGATGGGAAAAAATCGAGATCAGTTAACGTGTGTCGGCGTTTTAAAAAAAATCACTCATTCAAAAGATGTGAATTTTATTCCGTAGGTACTTCTGGCCATCCCTGTATAAATATTAAATTAGGTTAATAAAACAAATAGTAGAATAATTAATACAATCATGTGGCTCATAGACCAAAGACCACATATTTATTTCTTCCAAAAATAGTTCCCTGCATGTCTACTCTCAAAGATGGCTTTTATAGTCGCTATTACTTTGCCATAGTTCCTTCTTTTATATTCCTAATATCATAAATGATGTGAATTTTAGCTCACACGCGTCGCTTGGACCGGAATGTCCTTTGCGTGATGGAATTATTTTCTCTATGTAAACAGCTGTGCCGTTTCGTGAAAACAGAAATTCGCTCGTGAAATTTTGATCGCTGGAAAGGAGGTCAGAAGCGCAAGGACAAATAATCAATCATATGCATTTTAGGCAAATATGTCTTGATATACAGTATGCGCCAAAAGTATGAAATAAATTCAATAAAAACGAAACAATTATTTTTTGGGAAAAATCCTCGAACAGGTCGATTTTTAATTTAAAAAATACATATTTTAGCGTAAAATGCGATTTTCAAATGTCATTTGTTTTCGAGTAATGACGTCATCGATTTTTTTTTAAATGGCAACACCATATTTTTTCCTTGATTCTGAAAGATCGTTTAATTCTCTATCAGACAGTACTAAAATTTTGCCCTCTTACATAGGAAAGTTTTCGAGTAAATGACGATTGAATGTTAGAAAACGTAAATTTTATCCATAAAAAGTAACAATTCTGAGGTATGTAAAATAAAATACAACTGAACCGACAACCCGCTTTGGCTGTGGTACATCGTAGAAAATTAGAAAAATCTGCGGTATATATATAGCAATAGACGACCCAACACACTACCTTGTGAAACTCCTTTATCAAGTTTAATAGTAAGGGTCATGACACCATTCACTCTGGCTTCTATTGTACAAATGACTAGAAAATAAGTGAACGACCACCAACTCAAAGTACTTAAGTTTAGCTATCAAAATGGAGTGATTGATAATATCGAAAGCTTTACTAAAATCTAAAAGAAACAAAAAGGAGATACGATTATTATCACATGCCCTGTATAATTCCTCGATCATTTGTAATATTGCGATATTCGTACTGTGATTAGAACGGAAATCAGACTAAGACACAATTTCACTTTTCTTAAAATAAGCAGACAGCTGTTCATAAGCATTTTTTCAATATTGGATATTGGATAAAATATTAAATTGTCAAATAACTCTTACATTATTCTTAATCGCTGACCTTCTATAATCACTTTTTCAAAGTCTAACGGAATATTAGGAAATAAATAAAAACCATCGGCAATTGAAAGTTTTTTGCCACTAATAGTAACTGCTGGTGAAAAATTACTTGTATAATTTAGTATTTTATCTTTAAATTTAAACCTTGAAATGAGTTGTTTAGCTATTTCCATATAAAACTTTTCACATGTAATGAAGTGATTTTTCACCGCCCCGTATAAGACATTAATAGCCGATCGACGCTGGAACTCCAGCCAGTGTGAGGGAAACCGCGACAACCGAACGCGCATCGAACCGCGCACCAGAGACTCTATCACTGCAGAGATGTGACATCGTATGCGCGCACAACCCAGCGCGTACGATTCCGAGTCCACAGCGATATTTTGAAACTTAGGAAAATTCAGTACCTGTCCCCTGTCCTGGCCCACACCGAGCAGCTGCGTCGTCTCCAGTCGTCTACCCAGAAGACCTGCGAGGAACCGTACTACGTCTCCGTTCAGGTAAATACGCGACCGTCTAGTCCGCAAGCGTCACCGTTCCACCAAGAAAGGCTTACGATAAAGCAGTCGGGTCTCTAGTGTTCCTATTAGAAAGTTAACCGCCTGAGAATTATACTAAGTCGTTAAATGGACAAACCGTAAATTTTACAAGTCCACAAGTTTGAACACCGCCGATTATTCTAAGTTCAAACGTCGTCTTTGAGTAAAATAGCAAAGTCCGAAAACCGTCCAGTGCGCAACCGCCACTTCCAAACCAGCATTAGGCCTTCCCAACTTTGAATGGAAGATTCAGTTCCTGAGCCGCTAGCATCGAGATCTGTCCTGTTCTGCACCAGCCATCCGAAGCAAAGTAGCAGCCTTCTGCGCAATTTTCACACCATCTTGTAAACGTATATGTCTCTTATTTTCGGTTTTTTCGGCGTGGTTTGGCATAGGAATATCTATGAAACCGAAAGAGGACGTTTAACTCGGCCTAGGCTAGCTTCTCAGGGCGTACACGGTTCGGGGCTTCGTCGGAAGGCGCCGGTAAACAAGCATTGTGACCTGAGGGTGTGAAGTGCAGATGGTGCGTGGAAAATAGGGCGCCAGGAATGTTTTGGGTAAAAATCCCAAACCGTGGATAGGAAATGTGGAATCGCAGGAAACACTACGGCTTTGAATCCGATGTGGATGCCATAGGTTTATCATAGCACTAGCGTAGTAACACGGCGTAGGAATATGACACAGGGTAGGGCCACACTCTGCACTGGATAACGCACTGGCGTAGAGATATCAGCAATGGCTGAACTGGATGCAGTGGACACGTCACGACAGCGACGGATTTTCTTAATAAGGCTCAACGGAGCTCGAAACACTTAAAGAAGCACTATTGCAGGCCAAAGGGCACAGGAATCCGCTCCTACCAGCTAAACGTGACCATCAGAGAAAGTAAGTAAGAGTTGCTTATAACTCTTCCGGCTTATACCATTTCCGACCATATTAGTTTTGTAAACTAGGTGAACTGTAATATATGTGTATTACTTTATTATGACTTTTATTCCTGGATAAGTCTAACTTCTCCTTCACAACCCTTTGGACATACCGTGTCGTCACTGTAGCCACTCGAGTAGTGGTGTTACTGCACTGTAAACAGAAACTGGCGCCCGAGGTTACCGCCACCGCAGCTCAGGCGTCATAGTGACACCACGTCGCACCACTGAAGAGACGTAGGCTCGTCACACACATTTCAATTTAAAATTCTTTAAATCGTGTTTATCGAGTTTTTATACTTCTCTCGATTTATTCAGAAGCATTTCCACATTGGCAGCAACACATATGTCATCAATACCTTTAAAATTCCGTGGATTTGCAATATCTATACCAGTAATCTCATAGAAATCTTGAACAATCTCATGTTTGTTATAACATTTAAGAAATATTTGCAATATAGGTTATTTTATTTAGCAATACCTACTTTTGGCTTTTCACACTGAAATTCTTTATTTGCATCCGTAATTTGCAAACTGCTTGACAAAAATAGTAAGTATAACTTGTAAAATGGATTGGCGAGTGCATTTAAAATAGATATTGCTACGGATAAGATTTCTTGGAGTGCAGCTCTCTGAAAAAACAGCTAAAGATAGTTTCAGAATTCGTTTAACTACGGTCTAAAATTAAATTAATAATAACTTGGAGCTAAATAAACAAATATTTGACATTCTTGCGGTTAATATCTTTGTTTCGCAGAATGATTAACATATCCATATACAGGGTGATTCAGAAATACTAGGAAAAAATTGGGTATATAAGCTACATGAGAAATTATTTGATCCGATTTCCCGAATTCTAATTCTTGAGAGCATTGGAGCCGCTTGAAATTAGTCCTAAAATTTAGACTTTTGCAAATACCTCTAGAAACGATTTTAATGCAATTTGGTAGGTATAGGGTTTCAGATAGTCTATCTGAACATTATTAAGAATGTAGTTTTGTCAAGTATGACAGAGGGCGCTAGTTCTGCGTAATGCTACTTCGTTTTTTTAAACTTTTATTTCCATTTTTGTTTAATCTTTGCATTGCATTAGAAGCACTGCTTGATTCTACATAAAAAGTACATTTCACTTTTTTTTCATTTGAAGCATAATTTTTCAGAAAAAGTTACTAAAGATACTACTATTGACAAACTTGAAAAATTATAAATGGATAAAATGAAAAAGGTAGCTACGAAGATAATTCAGACAGATGGAGTGACAGATGTCGACTCGTGATTACGCTGCACTTTATTTTTTTCAAGGGATTTAAAAAATTAAGTAGTGTTAAACATTTTCAATTATCCATTTATTTGTTAAATGTAGTACCATAAACCTGAGATTTCTTGTAGAATACCAAGCCTTAAATGAGAAAACATTTGTTCTAACATTTAGAAACATTCATCTTGTGATATCCTTATCAATTATAAGCTTTACTTCCTATTTACGGCTTTTTCAGATGGTCGCACTACAGCTTTAGTAGCAACTTCTTCTGCAAAATTAAACTTCAAATGAAGAAAAAAAGTAAAATAAAGAGTACTTTTTTGTGTGAATGAAACTCTGCAATGCAATAACAACGAATTTATGAAAAACAATGGGAACAAAAGTTTTTATTTTCAAAACTCAGTAATATTACGCATAACTAGCGCCCTTTGTGGTACTTGACAAAACTACTTTCTTAATAATGTTCAGATTGACTATCTACAACCCCATACCAAATTCCTTTAAAATCGGCTTAGGAGATTATTAAAAAACACATGACAAAACTAGTGAAACTAAATGTACACATTACTATTATACTGTAAGTAATTTGCACAATAAAAATGTGTAGTAACCCCAGAACGATATTAAAAAAAATACTAAACGTTTTATTGCAGCAGTAATAAGGATAGTGGTCGACCATATTTATGCATCATTAAGATAACGTTGAGCAACCCCTTATTTCACAGATCGGGTAGTTCGGCCGTAATCGGTCCTCGTCCTAACCTAAAATAAAAATAAAATGTTTTTCGTTTTTTTACATAACTTTCGTCGCATGTTTCAAGAAATATGAAATAAAGATATGTAAACTTACTTTCATTTTTTTCAAAATATTGACTTCTATTCCTTTTCTCATTCACCATTAAAATGGCAATAATTGAGAGATTTAAACAAACGAATAAGGGAATCCCACCCGTCAAATTATTAACCAATAACTATATTTTCCTGGACAAAATAAGGGCAAGCAGTATTTAAATAAAGTCGTGCCTAATACTGTTCGGCAGTATTAAAGTGATTTCCAATAACTCTTTAATATCAACTAAAGGACTGTTACGTTATTAGCTAGTGTCAACAAGTATATGGGGTAGATTCCTTGATTTTGATGCACGACTGAACCTGACTTTTATTACAAAGACTATTAATCAAAATTATATTGCTGAAAGAATATTCAATTTGACGTTTAAATGAACTCTTCTAGATGAGATAACATAAAATTATGTATTAATAAAATTAATGTTGTCTAGGGCAGAACGATTTGTGTATAGAGTGAAATTTCAACAGGAATTTCTTAGTTGTTAACACACTGATATACTGCCTACATGGGTTTACTTTGGGTTCTCATTAAAGTTCTAAAATGTTTATGTCCTAGATATTGTGTAAAGGGCTCGTAATCTAACCTTTAACAAAAAATACACTGCATAATTGATTCACTGTCGTGAAATATTCACATATTTCCCCAATGTTATATATTATTATAAAGGAAAATAACAATGCAATTTAATTGCATTAAAATATACATTTCAAAAATTGTGTGTTTGGATCATATTTTAAAGGAGGCACCTTATAGACAAATAACAAATACGCTTTATAGCGACAATGTGTTTGCCTTTGATTTTGTGGACTGTATTTTAATAAAGATTTATAGATTTTTGTAGCTTATTTTTCCTTGACAGATAATAATTCAACATTCCAATGTGTCTTTAAAATATAGAAAATCTTCATATTAAGCAATTTTTTATAACTCCGATATCTCAGCTATTCTCTGAGATACGAAGGATCCCTTAAAAGTAGTTTTTTATATTTTATCCTGTATTTTAAAAATAAAAAGGTCGATGAAAAATCTGACTTCGGGTGCTTAAGTTTCTCGAAAAAGTAGTCCAGAGTTGTGTCTCTTGCAGTTTCCGAGAATTTCATCGAAATGGGATTGGAGTTTCTGTACCCTCGCTGCAATATAAATGTTTCCAACCTAAACGCCGTTATACATTTAAAAGGGCAATCCGCTGGACTATTAATTAATATAATAATAATAATATAATAATAATATCTCTACCCCTCATTCTAATCACAGGGATTAGCCCATAAGTCGGAACTTGTGCGGGAGAGGGGGCGGCATATTATTAAGCAGGCCGCATTTGCGCCCAGGAACGACTTACGTTGGTAGACCCTAACCACTATTCAGTACAGGAATGAGGGAAACCTGCAAAACCTCATTAATTAGGGGGGTAGTCAAATATCAACCGGGATGAATCTCTCACATTGACCCAAGCTAACATTCTTCCACCCTACCATACCCACAGAGAGGGTGCCAATCCTCCCTACAAATATAGCTTATATACGGTCTACCGGTAGCCGGGCGCGAACCCACACCGATCTAGTCACCTTGATTCAAGTACTGACGTCTTAAACCTTGCGACCACTGACCGACCAAATATATAATCTCAATATTTCTGCATTAGTATGAAGTCACTCAATCACAATATTGGAAGCTGTATTGTAATACACTAACTAAAAAGCAAGATTTATAGTGCTCCTTTTAACATGGATTTAGTATCATAATAAAATCTGTTCTAAACGTTAACTTATTCTATATATCATTACTCAAACTGTATAATATCAACCGATAAATTAAATTATATTATGAGAGTCGCTATATTGCTTTAAGCAACAGTTTGCTCATAAATCCATATTATACGTAGATATGTATATTGAAATATACGTACCACATATTGTATGATAAATATGCAACTTGTTCCATATTTATAGTAGTTTAATCAAATAATATTAATTAATTAATTAACATTATTGTGTACAATCGAATGGTTAGCATAATCATGGCGATATTTACAGGGTTAACTATGACTAAGTACCAAAATTTTAACCACGTGCTCAGGAAGGCAATAAAGAATCTAGCATTTTAGCTTATTATTTAAAAAATGGGGCAAAACCCTCTTTTGCTACGGAAAGTCGGCGCCTATGTATAAGTACGGGCTTAGATCCATGGATAAAACTTACATCTGCCAACAGTATCTACTACACTAATACCAAGCGATCGTTTTTTTGAAGCATATCTAAATGCAAAGAACGACAATAATTAACATTCTTATTAGTAATAATACCTGAATAGGTAGGCAACAGTTAATCCAGTTGGCTCCACTATTTTGCATTCGTTTTTCATTATTTTGTTACAAACTGGAAAAACTACAACATTTTCATTCATTACCGATATTACACACTTCCTGTAGGTACAGCTAGATAAAATACCTATTTATTATAACAAAATCGGACGAAAGGAATAGATAATAGAAAACTTTTAATTTACCCGCTGCAGTCTTATCTCATAACCTAGAAAACCAAACCGGCGAACTATACCCAGACAGCACAGTATTATTAGATATTTAGAGGATATCTTCTGTGGATATCCAATATGTCCAATGGATATCAGTGGATGTCTTATCCACATTTTCTGGATATCCAAATGTCCGCCTATATCCAGGATATATAAAATATCCTATGGATATGTGTGGCGATATACAATGGGTATCCAATATCTATACAATAATATCCAATAGAGATTAATAGGATATCTTTTGCACATAATTTGCATATCCATATCCAACCCTGGTTGCAATTGAGCCACATATACAGGGTGTTCCTAAATAAGTGTCGCAACAGAAAACTGTAAATTCCTCATGAAAAGAAAGATTTCTTTCCTCTTCCAGTTTTCTCTCCGGGCTTTGATTTTCGAGATACAGGGTGTTAAAACTTATTTTTTTAGGTTTTTGCCAATATCTTAGGAACCGTTTAAACTATTGGATTGATCTTTCGTACATACATTACCACTATTAATAGCTACTTTTTTGCACTATTCTCAAATTCATTGAACGTGCCAGTGGTGGAGATTTTAAGGTATCGTAAGGGTTTACCCCTCACTAACTTTTACGCCACTGGAAAAATTGACATTTGACAGGAAATTATGAAGTGCCAATGAATTCTACACAAAGAGTTCTGCTCTAAAGTCGACCGTTTTCAAGAAAATTGCTTATTGCTTTATAAATAAAAACAAACATTTTACTAAGATTTTGAAAATCTTTTGTAATTCAAAAAATAGGTATGTAGTCATAATTAACAATTTTAACGCAATTTGACAACACATTAGATTTGAACTAATTTTTTTATCAACTTGGTGAGTAAAATTTACAAAAACTTTGACTACCCTGTTTGTAAAGTTTTGACACCCTGTATCTCGAAAAAAGCCCGGAGAGAAAAATGGAAGGGGAAAGAAATGTTTCTTTTTTCATGAGGAATTTACAATTTTCTGTTGTGACACTGATTTAGGAACCCCTGTATGCCACATATGATTCAAATTGGCAGATTTATTTCAAACTTCGATATTTAGTATTGTCGATTTACAGCCAGTGTATTTTAAATGACCTAACTCAAATACCTGGGAGCCATCTCTCTTTACTCATCTTAAGAACATAAGAATCATCAGAAACCAAAAGAATGCAAGCAGCTCCTTCTGACTCTAGTTTCCAAAATTTGGGATCGGGAACACAAAGCAATAGTCTTCATGTGCACAAAGATTTCAATATGTTTTATTATTATTAGATATCATTAAGTAATTGTTTATAAAAATTACAAATTATTTGCATGTTCTCATTTTCTTGATTCTTCTTTCTGTAAAATGAACAAAATATACACGGTTAACAAATAGTAGTTTAATATATACACTGGGGTTTTTTTAATACGGCAATATTACAACAAATTTATTTCTTTTTCTGCACGTTTTGACAGCATGTTAATTTATTCCACAATATTTGAGGACATTTTGTCATCACCATTTTTTTTAATGGCGATTCCTTGTCGTGTTGTTTACCCCACTGAATCGCCTTTACCCCATCTAGTGTATAGGTTTCTGGAAAAAAGAGAGGCGAAGATATAATGAAGAAAAACCGGGTAACATTAAATTGTAATTTTAATTCGTAGTTGGTAATATATATTATAAAATGGTAGGTATATTATGGTGTACCTATATATTTTAATAAAATATAAAATTTGCTCGAGTACTTTTTCATTGGAGTGACAATATTCATCGTTAACCATTTTATTAGATTGTTTTTAAAAAAAAATCAAGAATTTTACCTGTCAGTCTTGCAAACAATGATGGGGGAAATCTCAAATTTTTTTCAGCTGTTAAAATTACTTGCAGTTAGCCTGTTTTTCCTTGCTATGAGCCAAAGTTTGTTTGACGATTGGCCATTTGTTTCTTTAGTTATATCTAAAACATTTCCTTCAGTGAGTTTAACAGCATTTTGAAAATAATTAATTTTGTTATCGGCTTCCAGATCTTTGGAAAACATGATCGCCTCAATGTCTGTTATTTCTTCCATAACTCTGGGCTCACTCCTTAAAAGCCAAGTAAATCCCACAGCATTTTCAAACATCCCCAAATTGGCTTTAAACTCCTTAATCTGAGTGTCCGTAACAGTTCCACTTGTAAAGGCATGATTTTTCTTTTTTGGGAAAATTTCATCGATCGTCTTAACTGCATCGGTTTTATTTGCTTTCCTGACACTCCAGGAGCAAGCTATGTCTGTTACAGATATATTATGGTAAGCAAAAATCGCCAATGCTGCCATATGATGCCATATAAGTTGACGTCTCGGACAAGTACATGTGGCTTAAGAAATGTCCTTATCGGAATCAAGTTTAAGCTAAAAAATAATAATACATAATATGACAATTTTTAATAAATAGGTATGGTAATTTCTCTTGTCAGTTATTTTATTATTTTCATTACCTCCACTTTGTACAAACGATCTCTCATACTGGCATGTACGTTACCATGGATGAAAAGCAAGTCTGCATCAAACTGCATATCCTTTACGTGATTCGATTCCACTGAATTCTCTCCACGAGAAATAAGCTTCGATTCTTCCTTAAAGAAATCTACAATACTGGAAAATCGAAGAATACGTTTTGATGCCATAATCTATAAGAAGTTATTAGGTTATAACCCTACTTATGAAAATTTTAGATATCGTGCCGTATATCAATAAAAGCGTGCGATAATCTTTAAAAATATTAAATACCTATCACAAAACTTATTGAAAATGCTTCTTACCAGCCAGAAAAATTGATTTCCTTTTCGAAAACACAAAAAACAGATAATAATTCACAATATAAAACGAGCTTTATTTGGAAAGTTAACACTGACGTCACTGACGTATAACAGCAAGATGGCCGCGGTGACGTGCCTCGGTCGGTAAAACAGCAATCACGATTCACAAAACATCTTACGACTTACGAATAAAAACTTTTTTATTATAAATTACGGGATAAATAATTTCAATTCCTGCTTAATTTTGGGCTACCGTTTTATAATCCAGCAATTCATTTCTGAAATATAGGTCAATTAATTATTTTTATGTTTTACAATAACTTAATGGATATCCATCAGATATTTATTATAGGTATGAAAATATGATATATTTATTACATGCCCATTAGACATCTATTGTGCACATGGACATTGGGCTATCTTATGGATATTTATTGGTATATCCATTAGATATCTATCGTGGATGGGATGTTCAGTGGATATTCGGCTGTTTTATAGATATCCAGTGGATATTATGTGCTGTCTGGGTATGGTAAACGGGAATAAAATTATGACTTGACTGGAAACTGTACGGTCGTGTTGCTAGTTGCCTACATTACCTACTCTGATTCTGTAAACGTGTGGCGGCCAAGTTGCATAGGCGGCGTTAAATAAGGATTTAATATAATTTCGAAAAAACAATTTTTATAATTTAAGTTTTTTGAAGGGTGATTCCGTTAATTCTTAACTTTCTCTATCCCCTTTTAAAATATTTGTACTTAGTCATGGTTAACTCTGTATAATATATGACATTGCCGGTAACACAATATTATAAACAAAATACAATACAAAGGGTACAGGTGAAAAGCAAGTTAAGCCGTAAATAATAGAATTATCGACCTTTTTAGGTTAGTATTTATTAGATATAACTTGGTTCTAAATTGACGTTGAAAACTGGCTACTTGACATAAAGTTATCATATCTCTATTATTTTTTATAAGACTTAAATCCACAGGGTAGCGGGTTATCATAA
Organism: Monochamus saltuarius; assembly: GCA_025584915.1. Taxonomy (NCBI): domain Eukaryota; kingdom Metazoa; phylum Arthropoda; class Insecta; order Coleoptera; family Cerambycidae; genus Monochamus; species Monochamus saltuarius. The sequence goes on along the minus strand of CM046721.1, from coordinate 46,946,112 downwards.
GAAGGAATTATAGGTATAATTTAAATTTTATTAATGTAATTTTACTACAATTTAAACATATAATAATAATTTAAATAGATAATTTGTTAGTAATAATAACACACAGTAAAAAATAACATTAAGTTCAAACGCATTTATGACTGAATTGATTTGTTGTTGCATTTTGAGTAAATTTAACATTTTAACAAAGAAATGAGCTTATCTACAAAAAATTTAGTTAGAGAAATCAAAATATATGTGAGTGAGACCATATTGTGTAAAAATAACACCAACCGTTGTAGATATACATTGTTTAGTAAGTGAAATGGAGAAAACAAAATTGGGTACGAGCAGGTACCGAGGTGCAGTTGTAGTTTTACTTTGTATGATACAAGTCACAGCTGTCTGTGGACGATAATCATAAGTGTATTGTGGAACGCAATTGCAAATACATTTTCAAATTACAATTTTCATAAAAAAATCTGGCCTTTTGTGCCAAGTTGCCGCTTTCCTGTAAATTTTATTAAACTTAGATATCTAAATGTCTGTGTATCAATCGTTACCCTTTTCCTGTTTATTATTGCAGCATTGAAGGTATATCCTTAGATTTCAGGGTATATGTTAACAACGGGTTGTAAAACGGGTGGCGCCAAATATTGTAGCAGTAAAAATTTATCTGCTCTATCGGAGATCGAACTCGCAACTTCTCGCTCTAACCACTAGACCAAATTTTCACGTCTTTTAATTCTGCTATTTGTATATTGGAGTGAAGTTACTCACACATTTCCAGCCACGATTTATGACACATGGTAAATCGAATGTGGGATAGACGGACCCGTGAATATGGGCGCGGCGTGTGTGCTGTTCATGCAGATATGTGTATTTCCTACATTACAATAAACACAGCATGTAACTAATAAACAATTCTATGAAAAAATCACGGATATAAATTAAACCAACGTAATTTATGCAATACGCGATTAATAGAGAGTAAATAAATTCGTTCTAAAAGTCATAGCACCGAATTATTTTAAATTTTATAAGAAATTGGCGCTATTATTTTAAATTTCATTCGGAATCAGCAATATAAAAGAACATTTGTTTCTCAAATTGTGCGAACGATGCCACGTGCACGCTTGAAATATCTATAAATATACACCTAGAACTACTACCCCACCAAGGGAAATGATTGTAACCAGCACTAGATCCGAGCAGCACCCCCTTGAATTATTTTAAAATTAACCCGGATTCAGCACCATAAAGGACATTTTTTTGTCGAGTTGTGCGAACACTGCACGCTCGAATAATATATAAATATACACCTAGTACTACTACCCCACCAAGGGAAATGATTGTAACCAGCATCAGATCCGAGCAGCACCCCTAGAACTATTTTAAATTTAACCCTGATTTAGCACCATAAAGGAATTTTCTCTCGAGTTGTGCGAACGGTGCCACGTGTACGCTCGAATAATCTATAAATATTCACCTCGTTCTATTACCCCACCAAGAGAAATGATTGTAACCAGCACTAGATCCGAGCAGCACCCCCTTGAATTATTTTAAAATTAACCCGGATTCAGCACCATAAAGGACATTTTTTTGTCGAGTTGTGCGAACACTGCCACGTGCACGCTCGAATAATATATAAATATACACCTAGTACTACTACCCCACCAAGGGAAATGATTGTAATCAGCACCAGATCCGAGTAGCACCCCTTTGAATTATTTTAAATTTAACTCGGATTAACCACCATAAAAGAATTTTTTCTCGAGTTGTGCGAACGGTGCCACGTACACGCTCAAAAAATCTATAAATATACACCTAGAACTACTACCCCACCAAGGGAACCGATCCGAGTAGCACCCCCTTGATTTATTTTAAATTTAACCCGGATTTAAAGCGAGCTAACTCTGCCGTATATGAGAGTCAGACGGACTCCTTTGCTCCTTACCTAACTTGAAATTCGAAACAATTCAAGTAAGGTCCATCGCTTTATATGACAGAGTTAGCTCGCTTTATATACGTATGCTTACTTATCTTGTGTGTTAATAGCGTTGAAAATAGCTTAGTTTTTCTTTATATAAATTAAAAATAATAATATATTTAGTTGTTGATATCAATAATAAATATCGTTGGTACCCACGATGCCTAAACAACTGAAAATTGGTCCGACGGTAGTAGCGGATTTTGTAAACGAGCATTATCCGTTTGTGACTAGACGTAAATTGAAAACCATTAATACGAAAAATCCTTTGCTTAGTGAAGCTTCTAGATATATCTTTGGACATGATAGTAAACAGTTTGTGAATTATTTGAAAATCTATTTTAGCAGAAACTCAGGAGGTGTTCTTAATTTAATAATTTGAGATACTCCACGACATAAAGAAGATTTTAGTTACTAACCGATAAAGAGACATTTCCACTGGGAAATTGCGCAAATTATACATAAATTAGAATTATCAATCCGTGATTTACAGATCGAAAACTATCGTGAGCAATACTAGTCTCGCAGCTGTTTCTAATAAAGTGTATGACAAATATGGCTTTAAAAGTAGAAAAAAACTAAAAACGTTTATGGCTAAAACTGATAATATAAGAAAATTTAAGTACACATACGAGTACAACAGCTGCGGTCACAACGTAGAACTTCAACTCCAACGAAGCCAAACGAATTTTTACATTTTAATATTTCTAACGTGTCATCTATACATACTAATTATGAAAAGTTAGACGATCTAATGGAAACATTTTTTTTTTGTAATACATTTGACGAAAATTCTAAAAATCTTAATGTCAAAGAAAGCGAATATAATAATTTAGAACCAAATTTATTTACATCAAAAGAAAAACCTCACTTAGACACTGCAATAAGGGAAACAAGTACAGAAACAGATATTATAGACATAACGAAAAGTACCGAAATAACACCAAATACTATTTCCACACTAGACAACATGACAGTACCTTCATATACCTTACCCATCGAAAGTATAAACATTAAAACATCTAAGAGAGAAGCATATAGAGATTGTAAAATTTTGGAAGGAAAATTTTATCTTACTTGGGAAGGATTTGAAACGATATGTGAACACGATGTTTTAAATCACTATTACAAATATGTAAGACGAAAAAAAAAAAAATTGGTAAATAACACCTACATCGTAAATTTCAAACATCAACGGTATTTAAAACGTAAACGAATATTTAAAATTTACGGTTATTGTGCGTTCAACTGCAAACTTTTCATTTTTTATATAAAAGACTGTGGTTGTCAGGTAGAAGTCGATATATTTAGTACTTCCATTAATTATACTAACCGATAAAGAGACATTTCCACTGGGAAATTGCGCAAATTATACATAAATTAGAATTATCAATCCGTGATTTACAGATCGAAAACTATCGTGAGCAATACTAGTCTCGCGGCTGTTTCTAATAAAGTGTATGACAAATATGGCTTTAAAAGTAGAAAAAAACTAAAAACGTTTATGGCTAAAACTGATAATATATGAAAAATTCAAGTACACATACGAGTACAACAGCTGCGGTCACAACGTAGAACTTCAACTCCAACGAAGCCAAACGAATTTTTACATTTTAATATTTCTAACGTGTCATCTATACATACTAATTATGAAAAGTTAGACGATCTAATGGAAACATTTTCTTTTTGTAATACATTTGACGATAATTCTAAAAATCTTAATGTCAAAGAAATCGAATATAATAATATAGAACCAAATTTATTTACATGAAAAGAAAAACCTCACTTAGACACTGCAATAAGGGAAACAAGTACAGAAACAGATATTATAGACATAACGAAAAGTACCGAAATAACACCAAATACTATTTCCACACTAGACAACATTACAGTACCTTCATATACCTTACCCATCGAAAGTATAAACATTGTATATAGAGATTGTAAAATTTTGGAAGGAAAATTTTATCTTACTTGGGAAGGATTTGAAACGATATGTGAACACGATGTTTTAAATCACTATTACAAATATGTAAGACGAAAAAAAAAATTGGTAAATAACACCTACATCGTTCAAACATCAACGGTTTTTAAAACATAAAGGTGTATTTAAATTGTACGGTTATTGTGTGTTCAACTGCAAACTTTTCATTTTTTATATAAAAAAGGGGGACTCTGGTTGTCAGGTAGAAGTCGATGTATTTAATACTTCCATTAATTATAACCTTATTAAAAAAAAATTACAGGACGTGTAAGAGACGTAGAAAGAAAAATAGTGCGTAACAAACTGAGGCACATAAAACCAAATAAAACCAAAGAAATGATTTTAAATTTATCTACCTCACTAGTGCGCAAAAACAACTTCGGGGGTTAAGTCAGAAGATGTAATAAGGAAAATTAGTTCCGAAAGACTGTCTTTATTACGACAAAAATGATATCCCGGATCTGATTTGATTACGTCAAAAACACCCTGAATATATACAAAGTGTTTGTTGGAGACCCATTTCTTATTTATTTGTTTAGTAAGGAACAATTTCATTTTATTTTTAGTCCTGTTCCTGTTATGCCGACCATTCATTTAGATGCAACTGGGAACGTAATAAGAATCCCAGTGACTACGCGACCGGTCCACGAAACGAACATTGTATATGAAAGGAGTAATTCAGTTACCTCTTAATAAAAGAGTCGTACCAATTTTGGAACAATATTCGGAAATGTACGATGCAGGTTCCATTCGACTGTGGTTAGTTAGTTTAAAATACATACAATGCAAACTTATAAAAAATGGCCGATATTTTCCAGAGTAGTAACAGACTTCAGCTACGCGTTCATTAAGCTATATCAATCTTTTGGAACAACATGGCATTTTTAGAATATCTAGAAAAAACATTTCAGGAAATAACGTCACCTCCCGGAAACCTAAAAAATGTAACTACTCTTCACTTATGTATACCACTTCTCTAAAATAATTTGTTCAGAGATAGATATACTATTCCCAAATGCCAATAAATCCCAGTTAAAACGTTTCATGTCCCATACTTTTAATATTGCAAGTTTTGAAGAATTTATACTATGGTTTAAAAACATGTACCTATATAATTTTAAATTCAAAACATTATACTCAAGAGGTTAAAGATTCTCTCAAAAATGTGTATAATATATGTACGTAGTTTAGACGCTTCTAATGAAGTGGAAGTTTTATTCAAGCATGACGCAAGTATTGATGAACTCGTGATAAACTGCTCGTATAGTGATCAAACGGACAGACTTCCATTATATAAACGTAGTCCATACTACAAATATTTTACGAAACTTGGAATTTTTTGAAATTTACAACGACAGTTTTGTATCTGGTGACAATATGTTTTATTCGCCAAAATTTGACAATATTCTGTTAGAGAAGTATATCCCAATATTACCTTTATGGGCGGGTTTACTGGTTGAGGGACGACATATTAGTAATGCTCCAGTGGAGAAGTGGTTTGAAATGACAAAGAATAACATTTTAGAAGGTGAAGTCAAACAAAAATGCAGTCATGAGATTCGAAAGATTAGGCATTGTATTTTAAGTATTTCCAAGGAAAATAAATTGGGGATTGAAAACAACCGATGTGCCACTAAGATCAATGAATTTTCCATGAATGAATTATCTTCAGTGGAAAATTGGAATAAAAAACTGGTTACTCCGGTAATTCAATTTAAAAAGAGTAAGCAATCATTGAAAAAAAGTAGTGCCATCTTATAATACTTCAGATGATAACTTTATAAAGTGTATGTATTGTCACAGAGGAGCTCTCAATGAAGCCGCTGACTGAGTCCAATATGACAAATGTCACGGATGGATTTACCAGAGTTGTCACTGACCCAAACGCTACTTTCGCGGGAGAATTTTTTTGTAAATAGTAAAAGATAGACGACCACGACCTAACGTCCAGTTTAACTCGTTCGTGCGAAGAACATATGAGGGCCAATATGACGAAAAATAGTGATTTCCTTCACAAACCAGAAAGGGACACCATAATGCAAAGCCGCTGTGACCTTTGGCATAAGCAAAGAGGCTTAAGGTTAACCGCATCATATTTCGGTAAGCTTATTAAAGCAAAGTCTGCAAAAGCGTTGGCTCAATTACTGGAAGATATTTTATAAATTAGACCAACCCATACAATTACATCGGCAGGATTAGTTATTCACTCAAATCATCAATATTTGGCTTGTTCGCCAGATGGTTTTGTGAATGAAGATGGACTAATCGAGATAAAATGTCCCTATTCAATTAGAAACATCCATCCCAATAAAGCAATTCAAAATAATAAACTTCCCTGTATGAATAAATCATACACCTTAAAGACGAATTCGGAATATTACTACCAAATAATTACAAATAGATCGTGGTGCGATTTTGTCGTGTACTCTACCAAAGGCATTTATATTCGGCGAGTATATCGTGACCACACATTTTGGGAAAATATGCTACCCAAATTAACTAAAACTTACTTGTTTTATATGTTACCCCAATTTGTAGATGCTCAGCAAATAATAGAAAACGAATTTACAAAACTCTTCGCCTATTCAATTTTTTAAATAATGGTCTAGTTTCTCTTGGAACATAGGTACAGTAAAATAGAAAGCCCTATTAAAGAAATAACTAATGATTCTTACAGCACATTAAATGGAAATGAATGGTTGGATAGTTTTCTTGTAGACATATGTATACAGTTAATGAATATTGACAATGGCAGACTGTTCCAAATATACAGTACTGAGATGGCTACTAATACTTCGATAAAGAAAATTCTAACAAGAAGTGAAACTATTGAAATTATAAGAAACAACCTTGTCTTTCCTCTATCGATAAATGGAAATCATTTTTGTTTGGCATTAGCAGATCTTGAAAAAAGGAACTGTCATTTATCAATCCACAGTATGCTGTTGATAACAGATCTTGTGGTATTTTAGACCAATTCCTTATATTTTTAAAATACTACAACAAAACAAATAAAACTAAATATAAAGATAACAATTGGTCTGTTTAAACAGGTGAAACATGTCTTACAGAACGATGGGTATAATTGGGGCGTGTTCGTAATTTATTATTTTAATCAACTAACGAAAGGCGAACCACTGGATAAAGCGCAAAATATTTATGAATATCGAACTCTGATAAAGACATACCTTCTGGAAAAAGCTGATAGAATGAAAAATAAATGTTTATTTTGTGCAACATGAAATTCAAAGTCAACATACATGACAAATGTGCAATTGTATCTTACATGCCTGGTGTATGGAAGAAAAATATGTTCAAGAATATCTCAATAACAAAATGTGTTACCTGTGCATACCATTCAGTTCTCTACAAACGTAAGTAGTGGAAGTACACAAATCATTGCATTTTATTCTACTTCATTTTTTCAAAACAGTTTAATATTTTGCAATTGTTTTCGATGCCACAAAAATAACGATAACAATCTTACTAATAACAATAATAACATAAATAATAGAAATGGTAATAATAATAAAAAAATTTGTTGATCAACAAATTATTTATGAAAAACGTATCGAAGAAGCTGATGATATTGTTCCGGCAAGTTATGTTATTAGTAGGAACATAGAGGCACATTGGAAGACATTTTAGCAAACTTACGTTTTGAAAAAAGTACAAAGTTTGCAGAAGTAAGTTTATCTTGAAGAACAGCCACGAGGCGAATACATGCAATGCCAGAAAATATTAAAGTTACTCTTGGCCAAACTCGGGAAAAATGTGTTCCGTTTTCTATAGCACTGGACATAAGTACTGATGTTACGGATACAGCTAAATTAGCAATTTTTATTAATGCAATCGACCACAATTTAAGAATAACAGGAGAATTACTCGCGCTTCATCCAATGAACTACTACTAAGGAAAAAAACATGTATGAAGTTGTTAATGTTTTCAAATCGAATGATACTTAAAATTTTGTATGAGATACAAAACTTACTTAGCAACGAAAACAAAAAAGTAGATGCAATTAATTTGCTTTTCCATGAAGTAAGTAATTTATTGGGAGTAGCTTGTAACCACAGCCAATAAGATATATATAGTATCCATTAATTTTATACTGTGCACTAAATTTCTCCAGATTTGCAGTTAAGCCGCATTTTCCGGAGAAGTTGGTAATCCGTCGGCCGCATTGTCGTACATACTTTTAGTGCTCCAGAAATGCATGCAAAATTTCTTAATTGGAGGTATTAGGAACTGTTCTTATAGCAAGAATATTAGAGTAAGTAAACTTAAGCAAAAGCTTAAAATTTCAGTTATTATATTCTTTCTATAAAATAATATCTAGAAATTTTCATAAGCGATGCAAGGTGACTATAAATCTTCCACATTAAAAGATTAAACATATCGTGGGTAAGAAATTAGTTATTTTTGTTACTCTATACCTGAAGCTATTTCCAATAAAGGAGCTACACTGATAAAAATGATTGTAAATTTACACGTTGTTTCATTATAATGTCAAAAATATCAAATCCATTTTAATTAATTTTATTACAAAAATCTCCACGTACACTTGTAACAATACATAATAACGTTCTAAAATTACATTTTCATTTGCACAAAAACATGGTTTTACTAAGAAAAAATGTGTACCACATTCACACATAATGTTATTAGATATTTTAGACAGCATTTTTATTAAAACATCTAGATTTTAAAGAAGCATGCTGGATTTGCAAGTTTTATCACTATGTTTGTCAATAAAATTTCCTCCGTTTTAATTTTCGCTAATATTACGTGCCCATGGTTAGTGGCAAAACACTGTAAGGTACCTACAATAATAGTCGTAGGCTAATAGCTGGGATAAATATTTCAACGGTAGCTTAATCTTAAAAATAAATTGAAGCAGATCAAGTTTTGCTTGCTTAAAAAAACTGAATTGAAGATACCTATCAAATCAATTTTTTTTTATAATTTTTGTAAAAGAAAGTGCTGAGGGTAGCCAAAGGTAATCATTATTTCTTACCTAAAACATAAAAGATACTAAGAATACAATCGTCACTTTATTTACTGACAAACGGTATATTTTCAAAGTTTGTTGCTTGCGGAGTTTTCTATATCCTATTGCATTATCAGTTAATGAAGATACGAGCATTTGAGAGTACTTTAATTTAAATAAGTTGCGTCCTTTCGCTAAATTTGTACCTTTATAAAACCTTTTTACGATGTAGGTCAATCTGCTTCCATTCCAACTTCAACCTCTACTGAAATATATCCCTTATATGTTGTTTCGCTTAATTATATTCAAATTATTCGTTGACAAAATAGTAAAATTATTTAGGGCGGTCACAACTGTATAAATAAAATATGATTTAATTAGACATGTAATATATTTTTAGATTATTACATTACATTTGTTCAGTACTACTGTACTGTAAAGGTATCAAGCCAGATACGAACGGTGAGCGATAATATAATATATCTCTTGTTATTAAAAATCACAGAACACTAAACATAAATATACAGGGTGATCTCGAATAATGTACAAAAACATGGATTTGCTATGAATAAATGAATATTCATAAGTAGTAATTACATTACAGCTGTAATATTACCTTCTGGTGTGTTATTTAATTTCACACTATTGACCTAGGTGAGAGCTGGGAATGTGGTCCTCCAGTAAGTTGAAGTCGTGTATGTATACTCGAAGAAATAACTTCACAGGAAGGGCGGGATTCAATTCGAGAAATTCACGAACCACTAGATGGCGCTGTAAAATTCAAGATCTCGGATGTAGGGAGGACAACAACAATATCTTTACAATTACCGTTAAGATTATAAAGCTTTTAATTGCAGGGGATGTTGTGTTTTATGGTGTAATACTTTGTATTCATGTCGTTTTTTAGGTGAAAGTGTATTTTAGGACTTATCAATAAATTATTATTTTAACTTTAATGTAAGCCAAATTCTTAGATTATATATCGTGAATTATGCTCGTAACATTTCAGATTCAGATATAATGGTTCGGTTTGAGATATCTTGAACCACTTTGGGGATCATGTGCGACCTCTAAAAGAAGAGTCGAATACATACTTTTGTCTGGGGTAGAACGCGAAATGCTCCATGTTGTCAAAAATCTTTGTTTGCAGCGTCTACTTTAGTTCAGCCACCCCATGAAATATCCATCTTTTACTAAATGAAGAAAATTGCCAGTGTAATACAGATGAAAAAACATCCGTAAATAATTCACAACATAACCTTGTTATAATTATCTGGCATAAGTAAAAGTTTGCTTCATACTTTTATATGTTTAGTTATAGGTTCTCAATTTAATTTTCCACTGCTTACAGAGTTTCAGGTCTACGGGAACTGACGGGTAATTTGTCAGGAAAATATCAGAAGTAAGTACCATAAGAGGAGCACTGGGTAACAGAACCGATTTTCTGGAATTTTGCATATGTTTTGCATTTTTGTACACTTTTTATAACTAAATGTCTTACGATCTTAATAAAGTTTACAGTTACTAAAGATACAGAAAATGTTCACTTCAACTACACATACAAAACAGATTTGTTAGATTGTTCACCCCCACACTCGATTTATGACAAATTGTCTTATGCAGGTTCTGTACTTTTCTTCGTTCCACATAAAATTATACTACTTTCAAACTGTTCTGGTATTATTTATACAGAAATATTATAGACAAATATTTAACAAACACACAAAACTTCACACCTATTATGCAAATAATTATTGCTATTCACCCCTACAGCAGTTCCGAAATCTATCAACAGATGTCAGTCACTTCGTGATTTTCTCCAATTATTATTGTCTTAGTAAATATTACTAATAGAACAACACAACATTCACATGTAATTTAATTACGTATTTTGTTAAGCTTTGTATATTACAAAATTCCATAATTCCTGTTGTTACTCAGAACAGTGACATAATACGGGTGCTGATGACAATTTCACAACTGAAAAGGACGATTCATTGCTCGATTATTTATCAATTGTCCGGCATTGAGCTTTTTATTGCCTCCAGCACTGTCATAAATACTTGGTGCAAATGTCAGGAACAAATAGCGGGATCGACCTTATTCTGAGAGAGACTAAATAATACCATGCGGCATATTGATGATATCGTTCGTTTTCCAAATTGAATGGGTTTTAATTTCTCGTTGTATTTATTAAAATATCGGATTTTTTAAAGCAAATTTTAACGCTACATGAAATAGTAAAATATCAGGTTTAGGTTAATTTATTGTTAAATGTGCAGTTTTAATGGGATTGCAGGGTACAGAGTTAGTGGCAGTTAACGATATAGTCAACCATTATCAGAAACTAAAAAATGGGTATTTATCACCGTTCAGATTTTTTTTTATTTACTTCGTTTTTAGCAAACAAAATATATAGGTTGGTTGGACGGTTTTACAAGAGAACTAAACATTAGTTGAACATGTCAAATATGTTTTAACTATTTTCCAATACATTGTCAAATGATTAATATCTCGCAAAGGTGTTTACCTTATTTTTTAAAACTGCCCCATAAATAAAATCGAGAGGTGTTAGATCTGGTGACTTTCCAGGGCACTGAATATTACTGATTTGGGATTGATCATCCAGTTTTCTGGAAAATTGCTATCTAAATATTGCGGCACAATCCTGACCTTTTATTAAAAATAAGGCACAATTAAATGCCTGATGATGTCATACCATACATTTACTCCAAAATGGTCTTGGTTTTGGATTGGATTTGGACCAGTAATGTTCTTTGCGCCTGTTTGGCAAACCATTACTGACAAACCGACTTTCGTCCGTCAAGAGAACGTCCCAAAAAGGTTGTGATCAACAGTTTCTACATTTACTACTATTTGAGCTATAAAATGAAGTCTGTTTTTAATGTGACGCTCAGGCAAATAGTCCAAATTGTGAATTTTGTAGTCATGATACCCATCGGTCTTTAAAATTCGTTGAACGATTGATTTATTCAAATTCAGTTCCCGCCTAGCCTGCCGTACAGAACTTCGTAGATTTTCGTAGAACAGTCTAGCTGTGTTAGTTAACGTTGTTACTTGATTCACCTGAAGAGAAAATACATCTTCATTCCGTCGCAAGGTCGCCTCCAGTCTTGTAAAGGTTGTATGATCAGGAATGAGGGGCTCTGGATACCTTTCTCGATATAACTCTACAGCTCTTCTTGAATTTGTTTGTGACTCGCCGCAACATATCAACATTTTCCGAATGAGAAAATATTTCGTATGCACAAAAGCTATACGTTTGACGTTGGTATTGAATAATGACAAGTATTTTGTGACATTTATGTACTTTAAACAATGAACATTCAATTATTATCCAACGACTACTTGATCCTTCCACCGCTAATGTGATTTTTAGGTGGCATTTCTTTTGAGACTCTTTAGGACGATGTTGCTTATAACTTTTAAAGTAATATAGAAAAATTTCTCTAAGAAAAGTTTATTAGAAAAAAAGAGCTTTTTAACAAGAAATTTAAAATGAAGCTTATTTCATCCCATTTAACACCAGATGTCCCGAATTTTATTTAATTTTTTTGTATAATCACAGTAGGCCCATACTATCGAGTTTAAGGTACCCTGTACATTCATTAATACGTGTAAGAAATGCAGGATATCTACCGCCTAATCGTAAGGGTGTTTTTAAAACAGTTTTGTACATAAAAGTAAGTTTAAATATTAGTTTAAAATGGATATATGGATACTCCGTCGTAATGAAACCATATATTTGTCCTTAGCTACAAGGCACATTTTCTAGAACTGCAGGAAATAATTCTTCTTGTAGGAAATTTAGGTAACTTACGCTGTTCAATATATGTTCATAAAAATAAGGCCCACTTGAATGCCTACCGATGATGCCACACCATACATTTACGCCAAAATGTCCTTGGTTTTTAGACTGGATGTGCAATGTGGGGGTTTACAATGGACCTATGGGAAGTAGTGTTCGTTGCCCCTGTTTGGCTAATCATTACTGACAAACCGACTTTCGTCCGTTCGAAGAACGTGCCGAAAAAGGTTCTGATCAACGGTTTCTACATTTACTACAACTTAAGCTATAAAATTGAGTCTGTTTTCACGCTCAGGGAAATATTCCAAATTGTGAATTTTGTAGTCATGGTCTTTAAAATTCATCGAACGGTTGATTTATCCAAATTCAATTCCCGGCTGGCCTGCCGTATATAATTTTGTGGGTTTCGCTCGAAATACTGTAACCGTCTAGCGGTATTAACATTGCTTCTTACCCTTCGGTCAATTATTGGATCCTTACGAACAGAAAATGGATCTTTATTTTGTCGCCTCCAATCATGTAAAGATTCTATGATCAGGAATGAGGCACTCTGGTAACCATCCTTGATATAACTCTACAACTCTTCTTGAGTTTTCTTGTGACTCGCTGTAATTTAACTATATATCAACTTTTCTGAACGAGAAAGTATTTTGTAAGCACAACTTTAAACAAGGAAAAATCAATTATTTTCCAACGACTTGACCCTTCCATCGCTAATGTGATTTCTAGGTGGTATTTCTTTTGAGACTCTTTAGGACGATATTGCCATATTGAAACGGGAAGTAATACAGAAAAAATTCTCTAATAAAAGGTTATTAGAAAAACGAGAGTTTTTTAAGAGGAAAAATATTTAGATATGTTTCTAGAAAAAATATAATTGATGACGTCATTAGTCGTTTCTGTCAAATCCCTAAGATAATCATCGCATTAAATACCACTTTTATTCCAAAATTTTATTTAAATTTGTTTGTATAATCACAGTAGGTTCATACTATTGAGTTTGAGACACCCTGTACAAAATTATGGTGAGATTTCTTAATTAACTGAACTTTTACACATGAAATTGGAAATCTGTTATTTTTTTCTCAAAAATAATTGAGTATAATGTCATATAATTTTTTTTCTGTTTATTTCAATATGCCTGTAAAGTTTATGGCACTCAAACCTCTAACACCCTGTATTTTTATTTCCATTAAAAAATATGATCTCTTCAATTTCGAAGGAAACGCCTATTTGAGCAAGATATCTTTGTTTTCTGCAGATTTTATAAGATATTCAACGTGGAAGCCAAGACACAAAAAGTATTTTCTAATATTTTCTACTTTAAAATATATAATAAGATTTATATCAGACTTTTTTGATGAAATATTAAGCAGGCAGTGCTCATACTAATAAAATTTCAAAAATGTTTGTCTCAAAGAAGTTGAATCTGCCACGAGTGCCGGTGAATCTGATTAACAAAAGGCTTGTACCTAAGCTCTCTAGCTTATCGGGTTATCGCAAGAGATTTTGAGGAAAATATCAGATGAAGGACGCCGACAATATATTGGCTATCCTGTGCATCTTCCCTGAATAACATTCCTTTTAACGATTTTAAACGTAGGTAAAAGTAGAATTCTGCCGGCGTTTCTGATAAAAAATTGCTTTGAACAGTCAACAGTAAAAGTAAGACGCTTTTCATGCATTAGACAGATTTATTTTGATAATCCGGTTTTCTCTATTGTATCTAATGATTTATTTTTATTTCTCCTGTTTTGTATTTGTACGTGCTTTAGACATCACCCTACTGGCGGCTTTAACTTTCGTTTCCGAGTTGAGTGATGTCAGTTTAGTAGTTAATTTTCAAACACGGCATCTGCTAATTAGCACAGGGTTTAGTACGATAATATGGGAACTATTATTAAGAACATTTTTCAACTTCAATTTTTGTTGAAAACGGAATGAGTTAACCGTGTACGTTTTATTAAGTACAAATCTCTAATACAATATTATTAGTAGTGCCCAAATACAGGGTGGAACTTTGAAGGGGGTCCGGTTTGGAGGGGGTGACCTTTACAAACACATATCATAAGTTAGTTTTCTTAAATTCTGTCACAAAAACTGATTTTATTTTAGTACCTTTTTTCGCAATTTTCATAGTACGCCACTGGCAAGAGAAGCGCGTAGCATATCTAGCTGCAGCGTCACCAGCATTGTTACCATATTTAATTATTGAAGTGGAAGATAGGAAAAGAAGTTCTATTAGAAAGCAAGAGGCCTACGCCACTCGTGAGGCACTGCTTTTTGACACATACATTTGTTTGTAGTGGGTGTTCGCTTTATTATTCCATATAAACAAAAAATAAAAATGTATTCTTTTACGGATGACACACCATAAAACAGTAACGAGTCAACAAACAGAAAACTCAATTATAAATAAATACATACTTAATACTTTTTTACTTAGTCTTTTTCTACGGCATTTAAAATATGTGGTTCAAGATTATTACTTTCCGAGTTTGTTTTTACTCAGCATTAGAGTATTGACGTTCATAACTCCCATAATCTCTTAAATGTTGAACTAATCTTACAGACATTTTCTTATGCGATACGTGTCTATCGCGATAATCCATCTGATATCGTTTTCTTGCAGCCGCCGTCTAATTTTGATAAAAAAAAACGAAGCTTTAGACATATTAGCTCTCGTATTAGCTATTTCTTAATTTGTATACATATTTTTTTCATAATACCACACACACTTGGTAATGAAAACTGACCTTTATAAGGTTATTATACACTTGCACAAAATAACACATTCCACAAAATACCACTTTAAATTATTACGAAATTAAACTTGGCAAAATACAACCCTGCATTAAACAAATTCTAATTCGATTTCAGTAAAAAATCACGCAGATAACTTGCTTTCTCTCTCATATCTGTATATTTTTTATATAAAACGACCTAGTCTGGTTTTATGTATTGTGTGCAGTATTTATGTGATATTTTTATTTTATAAACTAGGTCAATGTCACGGTTATTGAAGGGACATTGATAAAACCCTTAAAAATCCTTTGTACCGAAACTTTTTTTAAAACATTTTAAAGCTATCAGACTAATAATTTGCTTATTTTTTATTACGTACATTTTATAAAACAGCAACGATTATTTTAAAACATTGAGTTTTACTGACAATAATTAGTAGGTAACGTATTAAAATCCACCTACCAATATTATTATTTAATAATAATAATTAGTTAATAGATCAGTAAAAAATTGTATTTTTTACGTACTTTTACATTACGCACTTTTTTCAACACTCGAAAATGATTTTAGGATCCATACTTTATCAGAATTAACAGAAAAGTATAATGACTGATGAGTCGTAATGTTATAAAAAAGCATATTTAAAAGATTATTCATTGCAGTTGTTTCTTTTTTGTATCTCCGCTACTTAACATCTGACGTCGGAACTTGTCGTATCATTGGCAGTTTATTAGTATCAGACTGAGGTGTATACATGCAGAAATATGTTAAACATAGGTATTTACATTGAATTGGTGTTATGTTATTTCTAGTGATTCCCATCGCCGAAATCTCATTACAATAAATTGGAAGCTGTAGTTTTGCATATCCAGACTATTGTCTTCTGCATTCACATTACCTCACTAAAAAAATCCTTACTTTCTCATTTCACGGCCTCACAATTATGTCAAACTATGTCACTATTTTTGTTATAGCTTCTGCATTTGCGTGTTCTAGTACTTTTGATGCGATCAGATGAGATCTTGTGGCAAAATTTTCTTCCAATGCACCTGGTATAACGTGTTATTTTCCATCCACCAGCAGTAGTTGTTTTGTCAACACTTAACCATAAATACTGGCTTTTACGGTTGATGTTCGTTTGCAGTCAAGTAAAATATTACATTGTACAATTAAATAGTAACTGGCAAATCGTGAATCCATTTTTCTGCACGGTATCCGTCGTGACATTGTGTACAGTTAACTTGTACTCGTGAACGTAATGTAAATAAATAACACGTAGTGCACATCATCAAAGCTACGTATGTACTGAATTCATTATAAAATATCAGCTTCGGTCGCGCCGCGCTGCGTGGAATACGACCCTGAAATGACGGGACAAGTTCCGACGTCTAGACTGGTAACAACTAACTGGCAACACCGTAGACATGGTTCTGCAGTGAAACTCGGACGCTGTACAGGGGCGGCGTGTATAGCAATTTGGGTGCAGTTTAAAAAATTAATTATAACTCGGCTATTTATTTGATTTAAAAAAAAAAAACTAATTTCAGATTAGCAATCTAGGGAACACGGACTACCCACCCTCCAAACCGGACCCCCCTTCAAAGTTACACCCTGTAGAAGGCTATTTCTTAAGATACTTGTCATTTGCATACAAAATAAATAGTCTAATAGAGAAATATATTCCATAACTTACCAATGTAGCCGTAGCTGTGACAATAAAGCCTTACCTGAAACAGAAAAAATAATAAATTTCAAAAATGAAATATTTTTTCGTTAATAAGCCATATAGTTAATTTATATAATTAGGACTGCAATGTAATTTAAACTGAAAATAATGGCGACGATTTGTACAACTCACAATTATTTCATGCTTTGCTGAATAACTCATATTTACAAATTTTATGCTATGATAGATAAGCAAATACAGTAATAAAATGTCTATGCAGTTAGAATAAGATTTATACAGGGTATTTTGCATAAGAACCGACACAGAGCAGGTACATATAAAATATAGCAATTTAACCAAACATACCTATATACAAAGTTGCACACAAGCGGAGTTACAGGCCTGCAAAGTGGGGCCAAATATTTTATTTGACGAGTTCAAGTAAATCGAAACACAGTAAGGTGTTCATTGAGGGAATGATATTATCGCGCGCAGAATTTAATTTAAAACATTTTTTTACTCAATAAATTTAAAAAAACTTGAAGGGTTTAAAAAAATGCATTGCAAAATTTGACGGTTAGTAGTAAAACAGTACGATCAATAATACCGGTCCAAACATTTAAACATTTATCTTAATGTCGGGATGAAAATGTCTAGGAGTTATTACATCGGGATTTACATTGAAATATTCATGAAAGTTTTAAATATTTGTAATTTCTCTACGAGTGAAACAAGCCTCATTGGTCAAAATAATTTTTCTCATATATTTTCAGGTATTAACAATATTGTGTGAAACTAACTACTCAGTGGACAAAAGCCCCAACCTGCGTTGAATTACACCCACAATATCTACCCATATATTCCTTATTATTAGCTTTTGTAACATTTTTACTGTTTAAGAAAGGTATTTTAAGCTAATATGTATCAAATCTCCTACAATTCCTATCAATGAAGTCATATGTATGTTCTCTGATACCAAACATCTAGGTATGCTAATGAACATCCACAGACAAAACTCTATTCAATAATTATCTAAAAAATTTAATATATTTACTAACCTCTGGAGTGGGAACTCGAAATTCAACCACAATAATTGAGATCTCACTTATTTCTGCGTTTTATTAGGATCGCTTCATCAGGTGGCCTCCTTTAACTTGAGTCAAATATCTAACTATAAAGATGATTATACCAATAAATTAAAATTATTTGAAATTGAATGTCAAAATGAAATATCGACAACGTCAAACTGATTAACTGTCAATGAATATCATAACAACCTACTAAAATAAAACGCAGAAATAAGTGAGATCTCAATTATTGTGGTTGAATTTCGAGTTCCCACTCCAGAGGTTAGTAAATATATTAAATTTTTTAGATAATTATTGAATAGAGTTTTGTCTGTGGATGTTCATTAGCATACCTAGATGTTTGGTATCAGAGAACATGCATATGACTTCATTGATAGGAATTGTAGGAGATTTGATACATATTAGCTTAAAATACCTTTCTTAAACAGTAAGAAAAGAATTTTCTTGTGAAAATTAATATTTCGATGTAAGATAAATTCGCAAAAGGTCATAAAGAATGAATGATAATCCAGTTTCTCGAGATAAACGTTTAGTAGGTACTACTTATTTGTGGTTCATCTTGTACCCTTATTACACTATGACGTTTTGGAAGTCTTCTACGATATTCTTCCACACTTATTCTACAATTTTATTCACAGAAACTTAGCACAAGTAATATGTCAACTTGTTCGCTGAATGTAAATTTTCCAGCCATTTTACCAAGAGTTGAGAAAAATCTATGTGATATATTTTATCTTGTAGAGATGGTAGATATTCTTATATCTTGATAGTTACCAAATTATTAATTGTGAATCAATTGCTGAAGCATAAATTGATTGCAGCTGTAACTATTATTAATAAAGGGATTTTGTACTGTTAATTAAGCTGTGATTTTCTTGTATGCATACCGAAGGCTGACTGACTGTTACTGCTGCATAGCAGCAATATCCCTCTTCACACGGACGCTTCTTCTAGTTGCACTACCAGCCGATAGAATTCTCAACTAATTTCATGTTCTACAGATGTTTTGTTAGAAGAAATATCCTGCGATTTATTTGAACCTAACTTAATCACTCATTCTTAGCATTTACTTCGTTATCTTTTGCAAAGGAAACTCTTTCCTTCACTTGAATCTGATTTAGTATCAAACCCCACTGTATGCACATTGTTTTTAACCCACCTCCCTGGAGCTTGATTTACAGTACTGTAAGTAATGCCTTAAATAATTTTGGTACTAGAAAACAGATCCTTTAAATACATTTTTAGCCAATTTAACTGATTTCTGATTTCCTTTATTTCCTTCATGTCTTGGGTCTCAATTTAGCTTGTTGATACTCATCAGTTCATTCAGCAGGTACACAAATTGTTTGAGTCTAAAGTTTTTATTGCAGTCTGACTATGAATTTATTTTTATAAATAAGCTTACGTCTGTAACTCCCTTTGTAGATTTTCTATCAATACCATTTTATCAATAGCCTGGCATATTTGTTTTTGAGCATATCGACTCCTATTCCTCTCCATTTTCCAAGTCTCTATCAGCTTATGGAGTTTTGTAATCATTTTGGTAGATTTTATTTCCCTTAGTAATCTATTCAAGTCCCTCCACTTATTATTATACTCGATACGGTAGGTCTTTTTGGCTTCTTTTTCTAACAGAATACATAATGGTGGTAGATTTCACAACACTTAGAAGGCACCCATTTCAGTTGATTGTAATTGTATTAAGTTTCTCCGTTGCAATGATCTGTTTGACCTTAGATCACCAGATCGCACATTACCTATTATTTATAGCTAATACAGTTTTCCTTCACGTAAGCCTTGCCAGACACCTTACTTTTTTGGAAAGCTTGGCAGGTTGCCCACCTTATTATGAATTCTAATCCCGTCGAATTTCTTCTATTGGTGAAATATACCACATCTAACTTATCAGGGTTGACCAATAGTATCTGCCCCTACATCAATCATTTAATACATTTAATTGTCTGTATTAGGATACACCATTGTTATGATGTGACTGGGAATAAAACGATACCGTATTCAGAAAGAATTCAAATGAGGAAAGTATATTCACTTTGATATACATTTCATTTGCGGTTAATATGTATTAACAAAATAATCATTGACGGACGGTTTTAGTTCGATGGGATACGTATATACAGGGTCGGAAAGCTCTGATGGTCTATCTGAAGTTACATGAGAGCGACAAAGTAAAGTATCCGTGCGATAGACAAGGATGGCTGTAGGAAGACGTTTTATAAATTAGAATAACATCTGAGCAGTCACTCCCACTTCTAACCAAGCGAAGATGGCGATTGGTCGCTGAGATATAAGTGGGAGTGGATTTTATTTGTTGAATGACGAAACGGGCGGTGACTATTTAGATTTTAAAACGTCGTCAATATAGTCATCCTTGTCTATCGCACGGATTTCTATACTTTACTTTGTCGCTCTCGTGTAAAACCAGATAGACCATCAGCGTTTTCCGACCCTGTATATTAGGTCTGTTCCAATAGCCGTTGAGAACTGGTTCAGAACCTTGAAAAATGTTTGACCAACACCGTCTTACGTCGCATTCGCCGAGAGTACATTAACAACTGAACTAACTAACTAGTTCTGCACGGTTCGGAATCGATTCTTGCTATGTTGGAACAAACCCATTACTTTCCAATAGTGATAGTAGTACGTATTATCCCACTATGTCATTTTGGGCCGGTGTACCTTATAATGACTTCGATCTGCTGACAAGTATTTAAAGTAGCAAGGAAGATACTTAGTCATGTGCTTGAACAGCGTAATGCATAGAAAGACGAACTTACCTATTTTATTAAAGTATAATGTAGATTATGGCTTCAACCTTATAAATCTTGAGCCATGAAATGGATATATTCTACATTAAAAAGTTATTGCCCAGGTATTTGAAAATATTATTTAATGGAATGATAACTATTATGCTCACATAATAAGTGAACAGCTTACCTTACAATGTATTTTTATATCCTACTTAAATATCACGTAAAACTCACGTACAATTTGCACACCTAACATTAAAAGGATATTGTGGTATATTACACCTAGGTTTTATACAGATACCTGCTATACAAAACGAATTTAGTTTCGATCATTTGAATACTCTTTGTTACTTAAACAATATCACATATTTTATTACGCACTATAACGGCTCTGGTCAGTTGAGGAATGGAATATATTAATAATGAAAGTCCTCTTTTTAGATTCAGACATTTTTTTATACAAGGTGAACCATAAATAAGTACAAATATTTTAACCAGCAGTACGGTTCACTGTGTAGAACACATAATTAAGTTTTTTTTACAAAAAAAAATCTGGAATAAAAAAGTCTAATTTTAAATCAATTTTGTAATTTTTCAATAGAAAACTTGTTGAGGACCGCTGATCCGGGAGTCATGGTGGATGTGAATTCCAAAGCGTTGCCAGTGTTACACTAATGTCTTCGAATAGTTAACTAGAATTTTTAGACACGTCAAAGAATGATTGAAATATGCTTATTTATGAAAATATGAATAACCATCTCCTCCCATTTGCCGTTGCTATACCTCAGCAATAAACTGAAAATTTAAAACAGGTTCTCTATTCAGAATCATAATTATCCCAAATTGGTTCATTATACATTTTTACTACACTCCAACTGATTTATCACAATACGTTATCACTATCCCTGACTACTTGACAAATATGCTTTTAACATGTTAACCTTTTCACTCTTTGAATAATAAGCCATATTTTATTTAATCACACTGTATTTCACGAAAAATTTTAATTAAATACACAAGAGAAAACACTGCCTGTGCAAATAATAAGACGATTTAAATACCTATGTTTTGTACGTTAGTGCCGCAACTCTTAAAACAGATGCGTCAAGCACTTAAAGAAACCATTAATTCAGTTTCTGAAGATGCAAAAGTATCTCATATTAGCTTTCAATTTACATGTATTGAAATTATCAAATACCTTTCCACAAATATTACATGTTTTGTTTCCACTTGTAACGTGCACACAGTTTATTGTTTTGCGCTGGACCATACTTGTGCACCAGTATCAACATAACCTCTTTGTCTACCTCGACTATCAATCCTAGAGAGTGGGGCTGGTACGGAACATTTCACCTACTGCTCGTGATATCTACCTGTTGTTTTTTACTGTATTAGAAAGGTATTTTAAGCTAATATACATCAAATCTCCTACACTAGTTTCACACAATATTGTTAATACCTAAAAATATATAAAAAATAGTAACGTCAAAATTAGAAATAAATTTGAATATCTTGCCCGCAGAAACCTCTGATTTACAAATTTTATGTAAATACAACCTTAAATAAATACAAATATTTTAACTGCTGGTGTAGTTTGTCATATAGATCAGTCCAGTGAAAGCCATTTTTAAAAATGTCTAATATTTACGGAGATATTAATTTAAAAAAAAAATCCCACATTTTGAGGACAGCTGCTTAACCAAGCTAATGAACCATATGATTTGTTGCGAGGTTGCCATATCTTCTCTAATATAAATATTACGTTTCCCTTAACGTAATAGTAAAGTAATACGGTTAATTCTATTTTAAAAATACTTGTTTGAAGCATAAGTACAGTAGAGTTGGGTATGTAGTATTATACACAGCAATATTAACATACATTTTAACTGTTTAACTGACCTTATTATAAACGATTAAAAATGAATTTCCGCAAGTTAAATACTACCGTAAAGTATTTAGGTAGATATTACGTGATATTACTATGTCCAATCTTCAAAAATTATACATAAACGTGCACGCAAGCTTACCTGTTTGTTAAAAAATGAACTATTTAATCAGTAATCCACATTTCACAAGTTTAATGCCATTGTGCACTGTTAGAAAGAGACACAAGACACAATTTCCTTAAGTTATTTTATGAATAATAACGAAAAACTATGATTTTCATACAACATATTAAAGTTTGTTCAAGCAAAGACATTTGTGTAACACTGTAAACTACACATTCAGTCTGAAGAGCTATGACTCATAAATGTATGAAAGTCAGCGGTCCTGAACAAGTTTTCTACAGAAAATTTACAACACTTATTTAAAATTTTACTTTTTTATTTCTGATTTTTTTTTGTAAAACAACTATTAATTATGTGTTCTACACAGTGAACTGTATTGCTGTTTAAAATATTTGTACTTATTTAAGGTTCACCCTGTATTTCGATTTTTTAAAAAGTTATCTACAAATATCAAAAATAAAATTTGAACTTTGACACCCTGTATCTTTCTTATTATACGATTTGGGATATAGCTATGTTAGGTTAAATAGATTTATTTTCACCTAAGGAATCTGCGGTCTTATTTTTGCTAATTCATTTAAAAACACCCTGTATAACTTTTAAAACAGTATCTTTACTCGTTTATATGTACAAGCTCAATTTTCTTTAAATCACTGTATCGACTGTAGGAGCAAATAGTTTCTCATTACTGTTATTTTCTTAAACATCCGTTTTCTATAATTTATCTTAGATCATGAAAACTGTTGGATATAAGTCTATCTAAAGTTAGTCTGCTAATGAAGTCATTGAATTAGATGCACATCCTTTCCTTTATCACTACGATTGCTCGTGTAACTTTATAACATTCGATATTAGTAAAATCGAATAATTAGACGGCAAACAATTTTCAGAAATTCGAATAAATTTCTTAATTTCAATAATTTTCTTTAATATAAACTGTTTAATTAAGAAATAATTTTTCTAAAGTTGCAAATACCAATTTCTTGATATAGGTTCCAAAGTTTAATCCATCCTTTATTTGAGAAGTCAACAACATGCATTTGATTTCATTAATTCTGCATCATCTAAGTCTCTAATCTCAATAGAACGTACAACTAGGTGTATCAACTCCAGAACTCCCAGAGCCTATAGAGCAGCTTCGGTTGCAAATACCGATTACTTGATATAGGTTTCAAAGTTTAATCCATTCTTTATTTGAGAAGTCAACAACATGCATTTGATTTAATTAATTCTGCATCATCTAAGTCTCTAAGCTCAATAAAACGTAGAACTAGGTGTATCAACTCCAGAACTCCCAGAACCTCTAGAGCAACTTCGGGCAACTTTAAACTAGTGTCATCTAAATTCATTTGTCAAACGACTAGCCATCATTTACAGAGTGGTGAGATTAATAATAAACTGTGATATTTTTGTTGTACTTTTATATTTTGATGAAAATAATCTAGTGTCAATATTGTAGTATATTGATGCCCCAAATTTTAATATATTTTTTATGTTGTTTTCATCAATGCACCACTTCATTGATAAAGAAAAAAAAGACTAAGCAGATCAACCTGCTGAAGCTACCCGCCAAGCACCAATTTTTATAACTGCACTCAATTAAACATTATATATCTTTTCACAAAAGCATTCAAATACTGCGCTTACCTTAGATGAAATACGAGGTGATTGTTTTTGTCATTGCCTGACTATAGGAATAAATTTGTTTTTTTTAATGTTCGTTGTCAACTTTGTTATAAATCTCAATAGCTCATGGCTAATACCCATTAGCCATCCCTTCTGAAACCAACTTGTTTTGTATAATTAAAGGTAAATCTTCTTAAACCCTTATGTTCCAGGCCTCATACTTAACTCTTTCTTGGCGAGTGCCTTTGTAGTCTACAGTTTCTCTTTAAGTGAATATATATTTGATGATAGCAAGTTCAATAGGATCTCTATGATAGGGAGGCATTGCAGCCTAGCTAATCTTCAATTATACTAAAGGTTATGAAAGATTTTCCACATTCACTTGCGTAGTTTTTAGTACCATACTAATACTTCTGAACATTGCCACCTATATCTTGTATTCAAGCTCATTTTAGAACTCAGACACCAATTTTATCTAGTAAACGCGACAGAAAAAAATACGTAATTTGTTCAAAGGAATATTCTGTATTATGTTGAGATATAATGGAAATAAGTAGGCAGATACATCTTATAAATATCTTATTTCAGTTTACTGAATTTATAAGTTGACAAGATGTGTTGAATTATAAGTGATGAGGGGAGAAAGAGCATAGACAAAGTCACCGTTCTTCAAATGACAAAATTAGCGTTATTAAACTTGTTATCAAATGTTTCACAGGGAAAGTTATTCGTTTACTTTGAGTCATAATTATGCGAAGTTTATTGTACAGGCGAGCTAAGGAAGTAACTGGGTTTAAAAGACACGTGGAGAGTTATAATTACTAAGCAACAAAACTTGTATTTGCAATGTAAAAATCCTGTAAATCTCTTATCCCAGTTGCTGCAACTTTTTATATTAGCTACCATATTCCAAGCTGCAACGAAATACTGAATAATTTTTTAAAAACTGTTTTATTAGTAATGAGGGTTTCTTGTGTCGTGCAGCCAAAATGAAACGCTCTCACAACGGTAAAAATAATATATTTATTTAAAACAAAGAAGCAGAGGATATATCAGACTAGATGTTGTCGACGCGAAGCTTTGTTGGAGTGTCTTCTCTGTGTTGCGTCGTACTGCTATATATTTTCTCCTTGGCGCCACCCTGACGGTTTCGGTGGATGTTTGTAGAATTCCAGTTTGGGTGGTCGTTCTTGGAAAGGACGGCTTCTGGTCACTGTCCCAGCTGGAGTCCATTGCCGAATCGTTCCGGCGCCACGATGGCGCTTCCTAAGTGGGTCGATACAAAATGTGGTCAAGTGTATTTGGCCCACAGGTACCCTCGCCAATGATTGGGAATCATGAAATCTGCAGCCGGTCAGGAAACGAACCTTTCTACCTGACCTAGTGGTAACTTCGGGTGGCACGGGTTTTAATGGCACGGAAGTTGACAAATTTAACGCATTTTTGTGGTCACTGGTATCCATCGCGTCATTTAAAATGTAGGCGGGTTTGACTCTGTCTATAGATACTTTCACTTCGCGACCACGCATTAGCACCGTAAATGTTTTGTTGTCGCGTTTGACCACTGTAAAGGACCGTCATATGGATTCCGTAATTGGGTTTTACACCATCCGCACGCACAAAAACTTGTTTCGTTGTCGCCAAGTCTTTAAAAACGAATGGCGTTTTCTCGCCATGGCGTTTCACTGCGGAAGGGCGTAGGCTCTCCATATGACGTCGTAGGTCCTGGACAAAGTCCGCTCCGGTGCTGGGCTCGTCGTCTGTCCTGCGGGAATGAAGGAATTCTCCAGGTAGGCGTAGATGTTGTCCGTACACCATCTCGGCCGCGGTAGCTTGGATGTCCTCTTTCCACGCCGAACGGATTCCCAAAAGCACAGTGGGAAGGACGCTGGTCCAACGCTCGTCTCGGTGGCATTTGATAGCTGCTTTAAATTGGCGGTGAAAACGCTCCACCATGCCATTTGCCGCGGGGTGATATGCAGTCGTTCGGAGATGAGTCGTACCTAATAAACTATTCAGACGTTTGAATAGGTGTGACTCGAACTGCCGACCCAGATCGGTCGTTATTCGCTGGGGTGATCCGAATCTGCAGATCCAATTGGCGTATAAAGCGCGGGCGACAGTTTCTGCCTCCTGGTTCTCCAACGGAATTGCTTCTGGCCACCTGGTGAAACGGTCTACGCAGGTTAAACAGTAGCGGTAGCCCTCAGATGGCGGCATCACGACGAAATCCACGTGGATATGTTCGAATCTCGTTGACGGCGGTTGAAATGAACCAGTCGGAGAAATCACGTGGCGCGTTACCTTTGCCCGCTGACATTCGACACAGCAGCGTGCCCAATGTCTGCTATCGCGCTTTATCGACGGCCAGACGAAACGTTGCGTCAGGAGCTTCACCGTAGCGTTGATACCGGGGTGCGAAAGACGGTACACCGAATCAAAGGCTATCCTGCGAAATGGCTTGGTGATGAACGGCCGGGCGGAATCCGTAGACATGTCACAAAATACTGACGCGTTCGTGTCAGGTATTTTGATCCGCTTTAGGATGAGGCCGTGTTGTCCGTTGACGTATGCGCCGATTTCGTCGTCTGTTTGTTGTGAGGCAGCGAGCGCCTCGTAGTCTAAAGTCGCGCTTATCTCGTTCACCCTAGACAACGCATCCGCTACCACGTTTTCGCGACCAGCCACGTGACGGATGTCGGTCGTGAACTGGCTAATAAAGTCTAGATAGCGGAACTGTCGCGGTGTGCACTGACTCGACTTTTTCGCGAAGGCATATGTTAGAGGCTTGTGGTCGGTGTAAATGACGAATGTTCTTGCCTCTATCATATGCCGGAAGTACTTTACTGCTTCATAAATCGCTAAAAGTTCGCGATCGTAAGCAGAGTATTTGCATTGAGCCGGGTTGAGTTTTTCGAAAAGTACCTAGCGGCTCCCAGTTGTCCTCACTATTTTGCTGTAAAACTGCACCAACTGCAAAATCTGAGGCGTCACACACTAGAGTAATCTGCGCATTTACTTCGGGATGCGCAAGTAAAGCTGCACGTGCTAAACTCGATTTAGCGGCATCAAAAGCACTTGTCGCGGCTTCCGTCCAATTTATTGCTGCGTTAGCTTTGTGGGTCCCTTTAGCAGGTCGTTTAAGGGCGCCTGGACACCTGCTGCGTTGGGCACAAACCGACGGTAAAAGTTTAGGGCACCAAGAAACTGCCGTAATTGTTTTATTGTCGTAGGCAGCGGGTAGTCTTTTATTGCCTCGACCTTTTCGGGGAGCGGACGCGTGCCGTCACTGTTTACTAGGTAACCGAGGAATTTCACCTGATTTTGTCCGAAAACGCACTTGCCGGGATTTACAACCACGCCGTAGTTTCGCAATCGTTGAAACAATACTTCCAGGTGACGCAGGTGTTCCTCTTCGGACGATGAAGCTACGATGATGTCATCGATGTACGCATAACAGAAATCCAGGTCTCGTAATATTTCGTCGATGAATCGCTGGAAGGTCTGGGCCGCATTGCGTAAACCAAACGTCATTCGCGTAAATTCGAACATACCGAAAGGTGTTGTTATCGCGGTCTTGGGAATATCCTCTTCTGCAACGGGGATTTGATGAAATGCGCGAATCAGGTCGATGGTCGAAAATATTTTTCTACCTCGAAGTGATTGCGCGAAATCCTGAATGTGACGCACAGGGTAAAGGTCGGGACGCGTTCTCGCGTTAAGTCTGCGATAATCACCACACGGTCGCCATTCTTCACCTTTTTTTGGCACGAGATGTAAGGGTGACGCCCACGCACTGCTTGACGGACGCGCGATGCCTAATTTGAGCAAAGCGTCGAACTCTTTTTTCGCTGCTCGTAATTTGTCAGGCGCTAGTCTACGCGGTTTTTCAGCGACAGGGGGACCAGGTGTCGTTTCGATGTAGTGCCTGGTTTGATGCTGCACAGCCGCGGAAGGAGCTGCAGGACGCGTAATGTCCGAATATTTCTTGAGCAGGCTGTGAAACACGGATTCCCCGCAAATTGTCCTAATCGAGGATGGCGCAGAACCCACGAGTTGACCTGGAGACGTAAGTCGCGTAGTCTCGTCAAGTAACCTTTTATTGCGCACATCCACAAGTAGTCCATAAAAGCATAAAAGTCTGCTCCAATTATGGGTTTCGACACATCCGCGATGACAAATTGCCAAGTAAAACAACGACGCAACCGGAGGTTTAAAGTCATTGTCACTGTGCCGTACGTAGCAATTGCAGATCCGTTCGCCGCGGTGAGTTCATATGCCGATTTTGATCGCGATTGTTTGACTAGTGAGCGCGGATATACACAAAGGTCAGCACCCGTATCGACGAGAAACTGGACCTTAGAGTACGTATCCGTAACGTACAAACGGCGCGGAATCGGGCACGCGTCGACGTTCGCCATCACCGACTGCCCGTCGCGTTTCCCGAACGATACGCGCACGGTTCGCGACACTCGCGGGCGCGGTCACCAAAACGTGTTGGTGATACCAACACTGATCGCTGTCACTATCGCGGCTCCGCGAACGGCCTCGTGAACGCGACCTAGTTGTCCTCGTTGTCGGTCGTCGCGGTTCACTCTTTGTGAAGAGCTTAGCCATTGCCTGTGACATCTCTAAAAGCTGTTGTTCGATGCGAGCAAACCTGTCGTCCTTAGATGTAGATCTGGCTACTTCCTGGAGTGCTGAACCTGGCATCACCGTCTCCATAACAGCGTCGGCCAGCTCCGCTACGTCGTCCAACGCGGCATTCTTCTGGGTCGCGAGAATTGCCTGTACATTAGACGGCAGGCGTCCTGTCCATAGGGTACGTAGAAGCGACTCGGAGACACTTGCCCCAGCTAACGCCCTTAAGCGGCGTAAGAATTGCGATGGTTTTGAATCCCTCATCTCTTCGAGCTCTAGAAGTCGCCGCGTCTTTTGCTCCTGAGACGTGCTTAGTCGACTTATTAAAGCTGCCCTAAGCGCGGAATAAGGTTTATCCTGGGGTGGATTCATCACCAGGTCGCGCACTTCGCTCATCACACTTCTGTCCAGAGCAGTAACGAGGTAATTGAATTTTGTCTCTTCACTG
The DNA here is from genome assembly GCA_025584915.1 of Monochamus saltuarius. NCBI lineage: Eukaryota > Metazoa > Arthropoda > Insecta > Coleoptera > Cerambycidae > Monochamus > Monochamus saltuarius. Next base: position 46,916,348 of record CM046721.1, on the reverse strand, counting down.
GTCACTCGCGCCAAACGAAAACTTCGGTCCACTACCTGAAGCCACATCTCTGCATCGTCCGAAATGAATGGTGGAAGTTTCACTGCGACATGGTTCACTTCCGTCGCGGTAGGGTTTGCGACGCGGTTTTCCTCGTTGAGACTCATTTTGCTTCGCGGCGTTGCACACAATTAAAACCACTCTAATTTAGAAAAAAAAAGAAATCGCGTACTTTCACTAAATTACGTTTGAAGATCACGTCGGGGTCACCACTTGAGGGTTTCTTGTGTCGTGCAGCCAAAATGAAACGCTCTCACAACGGTAAAAATAATATATTTATTTAAAACAAAGAAGCAGAGGATGTATCAGACTAGATGTTGTCGACGCGAAGCTTTGTTGGAGTGTCTTCTCTGTGTTGCGTCGTACTGCTATATATTTTCTCCTTGGCGCCACCCTGACGGTTTCGGTGGATGTTTGTAGAATTCCAGTTTGGGTGGTCGTTCTTGGAAAGGACGGCTTCTGGTCACTGTCCCAGCTGGAGTCCATTGCCGAATCGTTCCGGCGCCACGATGGCGCTTCCTAAGTGGGTCGATACAAAATGTGGTCAAGTGTATTTGGCCCACAGTAATCATTGGGGTACTTTAAACAAATGCATATTTTGTGTATATCTTAAAATGTTATTCTATATAGTATATTTAGGATTTATTTGTATATTCTATTCTGGAAATTACAGCCGTCAAAATATGTCGCCCAAGAAGAACAATTGAGAACCTTTGTCCGTACTTGTACTTAGTAAAGTAGTAAATTTATAGATTATCTTTACTTAGAGGGTTGTTTCATTGCCTTTAGGTACCTATCAAAATCTACATCAATAATAAAATAACAATTTAGTCATATTTACCTAATTTTAATAGAATTTCTTTACCGGCATTATAAATTATTTGTTTCATTTTAAAACTTTTCACTGTGGTTGGCAAGGGAGGTGTACCTTCCCGGTGGCCAATGCATCAGTTACCAAAATGTAAGAAAGTATTTATAAAAACCTCCATTAATAATGCAGCATTACAAGGAGAAAGTAGCCTGGAACACCACTATTATCTGAACCTGCACCTGGGTTTATGCAGCATTACTTTATGCAACAAAATTTAAAAAATTATAAGAGCAGGAGTAGCAGTGTCTGAAAATATGAACAGCTATTTCAAATTTCTGAAGTGAAATAACCATTGATTTATATTAACTGTATAGTTTTACAGCTGAAATTATTTTAAAATCAGAAGAAACATTTTTTATGTTACCTGTTATCATAAGCCAATACGAAGTGAGATAGTGAAGGCATAAATGGCAATGTAGAAGAGGTAATTGAAAAAACCTAGGTTGCACAGTTTTAGTACAAGTTTCGAAAAAAATATCAATGATAATTGAATATTGAATCGAGCCTAGTTACAAAGTTAAAATTTAGTCCTATAACTTTACAAGATCAGAAAGACCTTTCCTTGTATAAACCTCATTTGTATATCATTAGTGATAAAAGACATAATTTTTTAATACATTACCTTGAAATAAACATTATATTACATTATAACCAGTGCATTTTACAACTTTTCACATTAATTATTAATATGCTAGAAAGGCATCAGCGCGACATGAGCACTCTACGCAAATCATCGCGGGGCATTTGGTTAGTAAATGTAAAATTTTTCATCAAGAAAATATTACAAATACAGAATTCCAACTACTACTACTGCTTGTTAATGCCCCGGTAAGCATTGAATTACACCTGTAAAACCTATAGCAGAAGAGCTAAAGTCACTCGTCAGCCGACCACCAGATATACAGATTCGGAAATTACGGATCTTTACAGAGAAAGTAGAAATTGCCGCTTCATCCCAGGGAAGGTACGAAGTTTAAGAAGCGTGGCGACGTGCATTGGTCTAGCATTCCCCACTACTACGGTAATCGTTTCCGTATCGCCAACGCCAATTCGCCATTGCAAATCTAACTGTCCGGTCAACTGATGCCAGTGTTGTCAGGTCTCATGCTTTTGCATGAGATCTCATGCATTCCGAGGAAATCTCATGCTCTCATATTTTGATTACAAAATCTCATGCTTTTTAATAGACACAAAAAGAAATAATAAAATTATTAAAATTACTCTTTGAAATCTACCAAAACAAAGACCTAACGAGAAATAAAAGCAAAATCGAGGGCAAAATTGAATAGATAGAGATCTACAATATTTGGGTACTTGAAATGTCTTTTATCATAGACTGCTCTCTTAATAATTAGCAATGAATACATAAACGGGTCTGACAGTCTACGGATATGCGGTGTGTGTGCTGTATTCACGCTGTATTGCAGTGATTCTTAACTCTATTCCGTAAGGGTACCTACATTTTCTGGAAACAACATATTTTACGACCCGTGGGTCACCCTGCGTCACGTCAACTGCATCTCAACGTTCGCCCGGCCTAACAATAAAATAAATTTGAAAGGTTACGTGATTAATAACTTTTAAGTAAGTACCTGTAAGTACCTACTTACAATGTAGTATTATGATAAAATAGCAGAACATAATGCTTTTTAATGAAATAAAAATGGCATTACAAAAGTAATTAAAAATAAAGCTGTGTCAAGAGGTGTTTTTTGATAAATTAAGCCATCTCATGCTTTTTTCTCCAAACCTCATGCTTCTTTGAAATTATTCTCATGCACTGAATTTTTCCCACCTGGCAACACGGCTTGATGCGAACACGCTGTGGTGGAAGTATGCGTGTAGCATGGCACAAATACACGCAAGCGGCAAAACACAATTCACCATCAAGATCCTCACTTTCAAAATCTGTATATCGGTTTATTAGCTCTTATCAGTAAGCTATAGGTGAAGTATGTGACGAATAGCCATAGCTGTTTTAAGTCCGTCTAATCCGATAGAAGAGACCTTGAATTCGCAGTGTAGACTAGCTACATCTAGCAGCCATTCGCTACTCCATATACCGGAATCAAAAGCCTCAGACATGAAGCGTTCTACATCGCAGTAGAAATCATTGACAGCTATCGCATTCGTCGCGAACAATATTTTGCAAACACTAAATTCCAGGAGACAACTACTCTGTACCAGCATTGAATTATACTTGACAAACCTACAACTAAAATCACTCGTCAGCACCCCACCAGACTTATACCGGTTTCGAGCTTATTAGCTCTCGTCAGTATGCCATAGGTGAGATACCTGACGAATAAACTTAGCTGTTTTTAGCCTGTCTAACCCGACAGAAAGAACCATAAGTACACAGTGTAGACAAGCTACTTCTAACGGTACATCTAAATACTTAATATTAGGTACCTATTGATACTAAGAAGAATATTTTGGAAACAAATGCTCTTTGATTTCCGATGTTATTTATAAGACAAAATATGTCTTTCAGTTTATTCGAAAAACCTAAATGAATTATTACTTTTTATAATTTAAAATAAGCTTGTAGTTGAACACATTTGAGATATGTACAAAACTATGCCCATTTTTTCTCTTCAGACGATTTTAATATCTCTATGGTAACACTTTTGCATATTATGTCTTCTAATAATTTCTAACCATAAGCATAATCATTTTCAACACTATCTACATCACCTACGTTATCATCAGCATGTACTTAATCGGCGCATCAACGTTATTATTTACATCATCATCGGTACATAATTGTCATCATTTGACACACAACGGTTTGGCTTCATATCTTTCTAAATTACGTCAAAATAACCTAATTTGCTCTGATCAGTTGGTCTGATTTTAGCAATACTAATGAAACATATCATTAATTTCCGAAAATTTTTAAAATTTGGCAACATGGCAAAGTTCCTGGAGCAACACAACTAAAATATCTAGAACTCTTCTCCAGCACTTCTGGTTATACCGCAAGCCGACACCAACTTTGTTATTTTAAATGGAACATTCCCAAAAGTGTCAATCGTATGCAAAAAAGCAGATCGTGTCATAGACACAGGTAAGAGGTAGATGTCGCGGGCAGTAGATTAAGTGGCCCGCACCAGCTCCATTCTCTACGACTGATAGTCACGAGATCGACGAAGAAGTTATATTGATACTGGTGCACTCGCACTGGTCTCGGGCAAAGGAATAGGCTGTGGCAAAGTGCAAGTGGGAACAAAACATGAATTTTATAATTGGAAAGGGATTTTATAATTTCAATATACAGAAATTGATACTTTTGCATCTTCTGAAACTGAACTAAGCTAATCACTTCTGTACTAATGAATTAAAACGTTTTTAAATCGTTTTATTACTTTCACGCGCAGTATTTTTCTTTTCTATCATGTGCATGTAATTAATATTTTTGGTAAAATACAGTGTAATTAAGAAAAAGATGGAGCATTATTCATACACTTAAAATATTCCAATGCTGAAAGCATATTTGTTAAGCAGTGACAATCAATCATAGTGATAACGATATGTATTGTGATAAATCAATTCAAATGCAGTAAAAATGGACAATGACAACTTTCGGATAACTGTTACTGTGAGTAGAGAATCTGGTTTATATTTCAATGTCATGTACTTAGACTTTATTGGTGATGTATAGGAATGGGAAAGGAGAGGAGGTGGTCATTAATATTTTTTATAAATAAACATATTTCAATAATTTTTTGATATGTCTAAAAATTCTAGTTATTAACTTTCTTGAAGCCTATTCCAATACATTACTGTAATACTGGTAACACTGTGTAATACACATCCACCATGACTCTTAAATCTTAAGATAGTAGTCGGATTAGTGATGTTTTTTTATTGAAAAATTATGAAATTTGTTTAAAATTCGACTCTCTTCTGATTTTTTTGTAAAAAAAACTTTTAATTATGTGTTCCACACTGTGTACTGTACTGTTGGTTAAAATTTTTATACTTACTTAAGGTTCACCCTGTTTAGTAATAAACAAAGTAAATGTTAACTTTCAGTATAACTAGAAGTGCTCGAGCGTTCTAGATATTTTAATTATGTTCGCCTCAGGGACTTTGCAATGTCAAATTTTTCAGATCAGTATTTTCCCAGATATCGATAGACGCAGTTTTCGCTGGGACATCCTGTATAGTAATTGGATTTATCCTCTCACTGTAAATCATACATAGTATACAGTATACATACATACATATGCCAGAATAGATAAATGTCAACTGATTGAAGTAAATACGAAAGCATAAGATCATTGCCAACACAAAATTCAAAGTATTTTATCCTGTTAATAAATTTATAAACGAGAAACTTAACCGCTGGCAAAGTTGTGCTATAAATTTCTAATCGCACACGCATGCAACGGAAAATAAATCCTAAGCCAGAACAGTATCTCGTAATCTAGGCCCTGAGCTCCTTGCTAGAACTACTTTCCGTAACAGGATTAGGACTAAAAGACGATAATTTATTCGGTATTAATTGCAATAGCAAACAAGTTATAATTTACCAGAGAAATCGATTACTGTTCTAGTTAGACTAATATAATTGTAACAAGGAAATTTATTGTTATATAATCATATTTCAGCTGCGGCATTTGAATTACAAACATTTGGAGTAAAGCCGAAATGTAGGCAAAATTAATTGAGATAGTTAAAAGCCTCAGGATGTGTCATGATATGGCATACCCTTATGTATGTACATCATATAAACATAACATACAATATGCGGTATACGATATATTGTAACCTCTACGTTTACTTAGCCATGAAATACGTCACGTTGAAAAACAAACTTGATTACACAACAAATCTACTTCAAACAATTTTACAACTCTCAAATCTTTACTTTGACGTTTCAGTCATTTCCGTTCGACTTCTGAACATAAACTAAACTGTGGAAGCGAAACCGATCTGCATATATATAGCTTTTTAGGATTCTTGAAGTTTCCTAGATCCTCGAGAACATATCTAGAACCATATCGAATATAGCCTGGAATGTTCTAGAAAACGTCAAAATAAGGCTATTACAAAAATTATAAATTTGAAATCGAAAGGAACATAATTATCAAACTAAAAAAGTAGGTGGGCTTCCTTAACAATATGATAAAAAAATATACGATATAAGGTATACAGTATACAATGCATGGTATGTGATATAGAATACAAGATATCCGACCTATACTATATAGGACAGCGATTCTCAACTGGGGCGCTAAATAGGGGGCGTGAGCATATCGAAAAAAATATTAAAAACATTATTACTTTACTGAAAGGAAAGCAAAGTATGCATTCTGACTTAAAACATAAAAAACACGTTTACACTGTTACATTTATAAATAGGATTATGTATTTAATTCTCGTGTTGCATACATCTAAGTGTTTACACACGTCAGACAAAAGAAAATGGAAACAAATTATTGTGAGGTTGTTAATGTTTAACCCGCGTTTAAGTATTTATTATATTTGAATAGGTGTTAATTCAAATGTTTTTAATTTTAAACTATGATATACTTCACGGCACATACAAAAAGACATACGAGTATTTACAACTAACAACCAAAATGGTTCTCTAATAAAAACAGATAGACATGTATGTTGAAAATTGTTGTCAGTGTAGAAAACTCATCATCCACCCCTGCTCAAAATTCAAAGGGTGATGTGTGATTAAATTGTCTTTTTCACTTGCCGTGAAGTCTATGAAAATTTTTTCTTCGGCAGTTGAGAGCCCTTCGGTAGAATTTTGAAATGAATCTCTAACCCACTCGTAATTTACTAGCAAGTTATTAGTTAAGAAAATACATTCAATAAATCTTTGCCATCTATTAGATACAAAAAACAACTTTCACATATTGTTCTTTAGCCTTGTAAGTTTTCACACATTCAACGACATTTGCAACCGCAGTTTTTTTTGCTTTAAATTTTGTCTCGTATTCAACATACGTGTGTTTGCTTCTTGTAGTTGAAAGTATTTAATTTCTGGAATATATCAATTTCATCATAAGTAAACCATTTCGAAACTTCTTAGATTCCGGTACGGTTTTCCTTTTCTAGAACGTTGGCAAATTCATCTCTTCATAAACACGTATATAAAAATGTTCCATTTTATAACCTTCTACCTCGTAATAAAATGGTAACTGTAGGTACTGCACCCATGTCTTTACAAATTACAGAAAGTATTCTTTCAGGGTCTTATTTTTATATAATTTTCTACAATAATTTGGAAACCAGACCTTCGTTGTGAATCGTGCAATGTCTCCAGATACTGTCCTGGATCACATCATCACCGCATTTATTTTTTTCATAAAAATATGTCAGGCACTTAAGAACACAAATTGTGTTCAATTGTTTGGACTGCTCCCGTAATTGACATACAATACAAATTTTCATTACGATAGGTCTGAGTAAAGGCTTTCTTTACCTTTGTGATTTTGAGTCAAGCGTGTGTATTTTTATAAAGCCGCGTCATAGTACGTTTAAGCCGCTTGTGACATGGCGCCCAACGTGGGGCTCTAAGTATTGGTTTCATCCACTATGTGGAGTGCTTGCATGAGTTCTGAAACTTTACAGCCTTGATTTTTGAGTTAGCCAGGGTGTGCGGGAGAAACCTGAGAAGAAGAAATTGCGGAATAACGCCCACCATTTAATATATTTGGAGCGATATGAGCAATTGTTACACAAATTGTAAAGAATATACTCGGCGGCGGCTAAGAAGGGACGGTGTAGGGCCGAACGAAGAAAAAAGAATGAGGGTCGTTTTTGTGGGCAGCAAAATGAAATGCTATCTCAATGGTTAATAAAAGATGTTGTTTGGGTTAATCTTTATATATATATTCCGTCCATTATTCACGTTTTAAGTGACGATTTATAGGCTTCAAGCAGACATGTGTACCCACAAGGGAAACAAGGAATAAGGGGAGATTCAGGGGTGCCAGAATGAATATTGGCCGATATTGATACCGTGGGTGACAACAGAAGGATCTGCCTTGCCCTGTTGGGGTCACTAGGTTGAAGACAGACAGCAACTCTACTTAGCTGACAAACCGTAATGAGAAAGCAAGCAGTACAGTGAAAAAATGAGCAGCACCGCCTAGTACGCCTCGCCCTAAGTAAAAAAGGTCACAATCACATAAGAATAGCAGGCACTTTAGAAAGAATAATCTTCATAACTATACTGAGTGAGTGTCTTTGTGATCTTAGGTGACATGGCGCCGAACGTGGGGCTCTAAGTTTCCACTACACGGAGTGCCTGATATCTGAGCTAGCCAGGATAAAGTGTGTTCGTAAAAGCTAAGAAGAAATCGCGGAATGGCGCCCAACTTTTAACATATTCTGAAGTGATATGAGTAATCACAAACTATAAGGAATTGATAAAGAAAGAATGTATGCGTAGGACCAAACAAAGTAAAAGGGTGAGGGTTGTTTTTGTGGGCAGTAAAATGAAATGCTTACTCAACGGTTAATAAACTATAGGCGTGTTGCCCTGTTGACGGACCACCAGGGCGAAGACAAGCAGCAAAATTGTTTCGCTAACAAACCACGTAGAGAAGGTAAGCAGTAGTGGATGAAAAGGAACAGCACCCCCGAGTACGCTTCATCGTAGCGAGAAGGGGCCACAATCATATAAGAATAGCAGGTACTTAGGGAGGATCATCCGCATTACATGGAATGAAGCACCACTGTGGGGATAACTTATTTTGGAAATAAGCAGAGAAAAAAAAAAAAGAAAAAAATGTAACAACAACTAACCAGCAATTTTTGTTCTAGGCAGGGGTGGTGTCGTCAATCTCGTGGATAACGTCATCGTCGCAAAAATTTTTTCGTCATAAAAATGTCAAAATCAACAGTCAGTCGAGCTTAGGCTTTCAGTCTGGTGAGTCGAGCCTGAGCTCACTTAGAAACACAAATCGCAGTCAGTTGTTGTTGAGACAGTGCTCCCACAATTTGCATACAATAAGAATTTTCATTAGAATACGTCTGAGTAAAGGTATCCCTTATCTATAGTAACCGCGTAACAGTGCGCTTAGAAGAACGCCACTAGTTAAACTACACTGTTGACTTTCAAACATTACACGAGCACAATCAGTTCATATTCCCACTAATTTTGTGTACTCTATGTTTACCTCTTATATTAAATCATTTAAGATAGCAAATGATGTGAATGCTGTTGCTTTAAATTGAGTTGACTTGCAGCAATTGTTTTGCTGTTGATATGTTATCACAAAGGCGAACATTGGCAATTATATGAGTATTTTATTGCTATCTGTTGCCTCATAAAGCTGATTTGAAAAGAATTTGTTAGAGGTACGGACTGCAATTGTTTGGCAAAATTATTTCAAAAGATATTTTCTATAATAGCAATTACCGCTCGCAGAAAGGGCTCTTTGCTATGGCTTATTTATGTTTAAGAGACAATTACATTTTTTTAATTCAAAGACAAAGACAGAGTAAATGATTTTTGCTTTTCATATGATTCCACATCTCTTTGACCTATTATAAATAACATATAAGTTTACTTGGAAACAAAGTCAATTGGAAATAAAACAGGGACCTGAAAAATTGCTTGGTCCATTTGAATTAGATAAACGCTCGCTTACTGGCTTAATATCATATGCCTGCTATGTACACAGATTCAGATATACTTGCATTAAAATGATCTCCAAAACAATAAAAAGTAGATAGATGAATCAGACTTTTTAATAGCTTGGCGTATGGCACAAATCATTTCTCCTATTTATTCCTTGCTTTGGGACGTTTATAAATATCTTAGTTGGAGACTTTGTTGTTGTATTTGTGCATTCCCATACAGAACAGTATTTTTTGCCACTATGACTATTATAATACACTTTTGTTTTATTATAGGTCTGTTCCAACAGCGAGAACTGGCTCAAAAATGTTTGACCAACACCGTCTTACGTCGCATTCGCCGAGAGTACATTAACAACTGAACTAATTAACTAGTTCTGGACAGTTCGGAATCGATTCTTGCTGTGTTGAATCAAACCCTATAAATTTCTCCACTAATGTAATCAGCCTAAACTCGTAATATACTACAAAGTTAACGCGTTCACCACAATTTCATTAACTAAAAGGTAGCGTCCGCAGCCACCTTAGCGAGCATGTGACGTCACACGATTAGGCTCTAACTGAGGGAACATTTTCTAGTCTTGCTCTCTTAAAGGTATTTCTACTACGAATAACTAAGAGAAGAAAACTACTATAAATTTTGTATCTTCACAGTACCTTCTACAAGTAATATCATAAATTATATAATAAATTATTATTGTATACATTGGACACAATGAAATTTATGATTGAAAATTGGATCGCAAATACTGAGAAACATTGATATGGGATATATGGTTTATAATTTCCAATTTGCAGCATAAACTGTATGACGACATACATATAACATACAACATGGAAACTTGGCACATTATTTTATTATGTTAATCGCCGGTAAAAGAGTACCGAATAATTATTGTGGAACAGTTATGCATCATTTCAAATAAAAATGGAATTCCAAACACTTGACGTGTAACAAAAATATTACCAACATCAGTTTTGCGAAACAATTCCAGTTCTCATTCTACACATGTTCAATAGCAGAATTTGATATTATAAATCAAATTGATAAAATCATAAAAGTTTACGTTCCTAAAATGTTGAAAAGTGTCCGGGCTCAGATGTAAGGCATAAAAATTCTATTATTGATATGTCACTTTAAAATATGGATATATATGTCCGAAAGTACATTACCTTTAAGGTGCATATTTACCCAGCGGCGCGGAAATAACAATTTACGATAATATACTCAAATTTCAAAGGCTGTTTAATTGCTACTTGTTTTACTTAATGGGAAAAATCAAATAAAATAAATAATGAATACGAAAAATACTTTATATCTTAAGCTGTATATCACTTTTAGAGTTGTTTACTGTCATAAAAATTTTATACTAGATACTGTTTTTGTTTTTCTTTTTTGAAAATAGGTATTGCATTTAAATATTTTTACAAAATGTTTGCGATAAGATTAGATTTAAATTATGTATGTTATAATAATAACTCAAAAACTTCAAATACAATCTACAAAGTAGGTAATATCGTTTGCAATAATAATGACTCTACCTCAATCAGTTTTTAAACAACTGGAAGTTCTGACTAGAAATTTCATTGGATCTCTATTGATAAATGGAACAAGTAAGTACTAATGTTGAATGTTTAAAGCATTATCAATAACGTGAGCAGTTCGAAATAAATAGTCAAATTCGTTTTAAAGTGTGTCATTAATTTATTTATTTATTTATTTAAATAAATACAGTGCCCAACGGGACGAATCCAGTTACAGGACAAGGGAAAAAAAACATTTCAAAATACAAAATAAACAATGACAGTAATAACTCGAATATGAACAAAATATCAAATAACAAACAAACAGTAATTAGCAATAATATAACATAAACAATAAAAAAAAAACAAGCAATAAAATCACAAACATGTCTTACAAAAAAAACCAGCTAAACAAATAGAGATTTAATAAAATTAATTGAGTGGAAAAATATATCAAGTCGATCTTCATACAATTGGTAGTTAGTAATCATTTGATGAAGAGGGGATGCCGTAAGTATATTAGTACGAGCAGTTGGCAACTGCAAAATAGAACTAGATCTAGAATTTAATCTAGGAACTCGGTAAAAAATTCTAGATACCAGAGAAGGGCATTTAGAAAATTATTAACAATTTTGTGTAGAAACATTAGAGAGTACATAATGCGCCTACGCTGCAAGCTAATTAAATCAAATGTTGATAACAAAATATCTTCTGGAATGCCACGAACCGGATAAACACCAAAGTTAATAAAATGTAGTGTCTTTAAATATCTACGCTGTACTTTTTCTAATAGGTTATATTGATGTTATAAATCGGACACCAAATAATAGAGCCATATTCAAGATTGCAGCGAACAAAACAATTAAACAGTGTATTCAATGTCACCGTGTTGCGAAAAGCCTTAGAATTACTCAAAATAAAACCCAGGTTTTTAAATGCAGATTCAGTTATTAAATGAATATGCACGTCAAAAGACAGATTATCGCAAAATGTTACACCAAGGTCTTTGAACTGCGACACTCTATTTAAAATAGTATCATCCAAAAGATAATCAAAATGTTGAATCAGTCTCCGTCGGCTATACGACATAATATTACATTTACTGACATTTAAAGGTAAATAGTTATCTTCACACCAACGGTGTACTTTTGTTAAGTTATCTTGTAATCTATAACAATCAGATAGTGACTTTATCTCAACAAATAATTTAAGGTCATCCGCATACAATAAAAATTAATATTTAATAATTGAGTTAAGTCATTGATAAATATAATGAAGAATAAGGGCCCCAAAATAGATCCCTGAGGAACACCTGAAAATTGAGAAAATTTATTTGACTGAAAGCCACGATCGTGAACATGTTGGAAACGGTTTGTAAGATACGAGCGAAACAGGGTTAAGAGAGCACCCGATATACCCGCAGAATGCAGTTTATCAATCAATAGATCATGGTTAAGACGATCAAACCCCTTAGAAAAATCAGTGTATATTACGTCTACCTGACTGCCCCTATCTAATACCTCGGAAATATATTGTACTTTGTAGACTAGGTTTGTTGTTGTAGAACGTCCTTTTACAAATCCGTGTTGATGTTGGGAGATATATTTCTCGACATGAGTAAACGTGATTTCAAAAAATTTTGTAAAATTGTTTATGATTGCAATAGGCCTGTAATTAGTTACATTATTTTTGGGACCTTTTTTATAAACAGGACAAATCCTAGAAAGTTTCCAAGACTCTGGAAAGACACTAGATTTAAGTATGGCATTAAAAATAATTTTTAAAGGTTTAGCAAAAACTATTGCACAATCTTTTACTAAGAAAGCTGGTATTAAGTCTGGTCCCATTGTAAAATTGCCTTTAATTTTCTTGATAGCATATATTATATCATTTTCCGATATTTCCGGAATGTACAGTAAGTCATGATTTACAATGGTATCATTGTTGGATGAAGGGGTAGAACTATTAGAAAAAGCTTTCGAAAAATAGTCAGCGAATGCGTCCACAATATCCGAGGGTTCATTTAACGTCACGTCATTGTAACTCATGTATGAAGGAATAGACGTAGTATTTGCTTTGGACTTAATATAGGACCAGACACGTTTTGGATTTAATGATAAGTCTTCCTCAATTGATACCAAGTAGTCTTTATAGGTCAAATTAATCAAGGATTTGAGTTCAGATCTTAATTCCTTGAATTTATTATAATCATCGACATTAGAAGACAGTTTGTAATTGCGCCAAAGTCTGTTTTTCACTCTGAGTTTCTTAATGATGTTGCCGTTAAACCAAACCGGAAAATGACCACAAGCATTCCGCTTTTCAGGTACATGCTGCACAAGCAATGTATTTAATATGTTGTAAAACTCATCAATAATTGAATTTATATTTCCCAAGTTAGAAAGCGGTGCCCAGTCAACATTAGTGATTTCATGATACAACAAATTAAAATTACACTTTCTAACATTTAAATTATATTTAGACTCATTAGAGGGAAGAGGAAATGCTATACTAGCGTTAATAGGAAATTTTGAAGTAATTATTAGTGCAGGATGGTAGAAATCTTCATATAGAAGAAGATCAGCTTTAGATACTAAACATTCATCATAATTACTATAAACAAGATCTAAAATTATATTATTTACATTTAAGATATGATTGTGTTGACGAAGATTAACAAATTGTGCAAAGTTATTCAGCGAATTCACAACAGGACTGTGACTATTAGTCATTAAGCTAGGTATATTAAAGTCGCCAATAATCAAAATGTTAGAAACAAAAATATAATAAAGTGATTCGATGGCGTCAAATAACATTTCATAAACGTTAGCACTTATATTAGGGGAATGTATACGAGTAAAACATATAAAATATTACCTAAAAGTTGAATTTTACGCACAAAATATCTACAATGACTAGGAAACATATCACAGATTGAGCTGAGATCAACAATAACTGGTTTTAGTGTTTTATTAACTGCGAGAATTACACCCCTCCCCTGCTAGTATTAGTACGAACATATCACCTATCACAATGAAACACATCATATACAGTAACATCAAAAGCTTCGAGTCCACAAAACTGTCATTTAACCATGATTCAGTGAAAGCAATAATGTCGTATTCAGTAGCAGCGGTCGATGACATAAAAGACGTTCAGTTTTGGTGCGCAGTCCACGTACATTTTGGTAATAACATGTAAGATTTTGAGTAGTACGACCTTTTAATTGGGCTGGTGACATTAATTGCTACTGCGTTCCCAATATGTTGGATCTAAATGTATCTAAGGTTTGTTTGTAAGCTACACATTGACTGTCCCACACTGCATGATGTATATCAATACCGGAATATTTAGCGTCCTTTCTTTTTCTTAAATTATAACAATTGACACAACAGAGAACTTCTGACTTACAATCTTTTAGCGGATGATTTTGAGCACAGCGAGGACATACGTATTCTTTAGACTTACATTTATCAGCAAAATGGTGAAATCCACTGCATTTGAAGCATCGGCGTAACTCAATGGCATCGAATACAGTGCAATAATCATATCCAACCAGTAACTTACCTTCATCCATAATTCTACCATAAGTAATACGATCGACTTGATAAGAAGCTTGGTACATTTTTTATTTTTCTTTAAGGGAGCAACATTCAATAAGTTGAATACACAATTTACATTAAAAACATGACTATTCTGGCTTTTGATAAAATTTATCAGTGCATTGTCATCGAAACGTTCGGAAATACCAACCAATTAGAATACCAATTAATATTGACAACGATTGTATACTTAGTAGATGATTGTCTGTAATTGTTCATTTGTGACAATTTTTGTTATATTTTTCTTTAATCGGATATTTCTACAATTGAAATATAAAATATAAAAAATATATTGTTACGGAAGCTCACCTATCTTTTTAGTTTGTTAATTATGGTCCTGTATGCTTTTCGAATTTTGTAATATCTTTAATTTGGTGTTTTCTAGAATATTCCAGACTATATTCGATTAGGTTGCAGACGTGTTCTCGATGTCCTAGAAAATTTCGAGAACCCTAGAAATATATACAGTGTGACAACGGAAACTGGGAACACGCTGTAACTTTTTTTATGACTGCTGATAAAAATTTGAAATTGAATGAGTTTATACTAGATGGTGCCATGAATTCTTTGAGGTCATTTCGGATTTCTAGACATTTCCGGTTTGACCGGAAATGACCATAAATTTACAATTTTAATTGGTACACCCTGTATTTTTTGACATTTTTGGAATCACCGGATCATTTTACGTATGGTAGGAACAATTTTCTGACACATTTTCTAGATGTAAGTAATTTTTTTAAATTTTTAAAAATAAAACTAGAAGGCCGCTACTAGCGATCAAACCGGAAATGTCATGAAATCCGAAATGACCTCAAAGAATTCATGGCACCATCTAGTATAAACCCACCCATTTTCAAATTTTTATTAGCAGTCATAAAAAAGATACAGCATGTTTCCACTTTCCGTTGCACCCGATATAAGCGCCTCAACACCAGAGTATCAGTTTATGTCCAAAAGCCGAACGCGAGTGACAGAAACGTCAGAGTAAATATTTGACAGTTGACAATAATTTGAAGTTTTTTGTTGTGTAAACAAGTAGTGACAATAAAGGCTGTTTTTCCACGAGACGTATTTCAAGGCAAAGTCAACGTAGAAGTTGCATTGGTGTCAGAAATGACACGTTCAGAAAGGAGGCGCGCAAATTGAAAAGTGAATGCCAGTTACAAGAGAGCAAAGTTTACAGAACTTAGGAAGAAACATGGAGAAAACTTTCAAACAATTAATGGACATGATAAAAGATATGAAGAAGAGTAATGAAGGTATTCTCCATACCAACCAGGCCGAAATAAAGGGAGAATACGTGAAGAGAAGTCAGGATGAAATGAAAGAAGACTTAGAGAAATGAAGAACAACCAAGACTAAATGAAGGAAGACATAAAGGAAATAAAAAACAATCAAGAGGAGATGAAGAAAAATGATGCAGTCAATGGATATCATATATTTTGTGTTGCCTAAATCAGTGAGAAAGTAGAGAATTTCGCTATCACTACAGTGAGTTAACATTTCGAAATATTTCCATTTTAATTTTCGAACTCGAAAAAATAATACAGATATAACGCGTTTTATTGCTTTGATCTGATATTTTCAGATGTATTTTAGATATGTACCATATTTTTAGATATAATAATGTTCCTTAAATTTAGATAAAATGAATTGAGACAATATTGTAACATCATTTTGAGGGATGTTAATACCTTTTGGTCTATGCAAGGTGGTCTGTTTTTCATGGCTCAAGATTGGCATGTCAAAAACCATTTAAATAGAAGTGGGTGGCTTAAATTAGAAAAAAATGCGCCTTTTAATGGTCATTAAAATATACCGAATAGATCTAAAATGTTTGCTGCCGTTGTGAAAAATCAGAAAATAGAAATTTTAGAAAATGCCATTTAGCGTCATTATTTGAGCATTCGAGAAATTGATTTTTATCGAAAGAAAATTTCTACGACAACTGGTTTCGGTTATACAACATTTAATTGTAACAATTCTGTTTTATTTACAGAATAAAACATAAAATTTACAAAATACACTGATTTAAAGAAAGAATCTAGTCATCTTGACGTCAAAAATCAACAAACATTTTGACAGATTCGAGATTTATTAATTTTGTTCTTATTGTTGAACACATATTTCAGACACCCGTTAATCAAAACCACACCCAAGAGAAAATAAACAAATGTTTATAACTATTTTTAATAATATGTATCTAGAAACAAAACATTGTTGAATATATGTTAATATTATTATTGAGAAAATTGTTAATAACATTAGAATTGGTTTTTAGTACCACAAATTATAAGCTACTGTATATAATTATAATCTGTTAGGTCCCGGCTACTTATAAATCAAATATGCTTTGTTCACGAGGACAAAGCAATAATTGCTGTTATATAACTATTCAACCCCAGATGAGCAATTTGCATAGAATTATTGCTATTAGTTACCCCAACGATGAATTCATACAGTTAACAAACGATTATATCTTATGGAAGCTGCCGGTTTGTTTTCATAGAACTATTAAGCGTAGTTGTTTATTAATATTCTTATTAACTAATTGGGCATTATGTAATGTTTTTATTCACTTCCAGGATTAAGTGTTTCCTCTATTTGCGAAAGAGAGTAATAAGAAAACACTATTTAATAATAATTGTGTTGTACTTAATGTCAGTAACTTCAACATGATAACAATCCTTCACTATTTTTAATTTGTAAGAAATCATGTTAAAATTATCTTATTATATAGAGAAATTCCTTAATATTTGGACTTAACTTTTTAAAATACATTTTATAATAAAGTATTTACTTTATCTAATCAGTAAAAACAATGTACAATTGCTACTATCATAAAAATTTTTCTTTAGGAGATATTTATAAATTTGGCAACAAAAAACTGTTAGATGTTTTTAGTAATATTTATATACAAGTAATTCAGAACTTCTAAAAAAAATTTGAATGTACAGGGGACTTTTACAAATACAATTTTGGAGAAAAATAAAAAAAGACCGTTCGAAATTGATTTAAAAATAGACGTATGATACGTCACACAGCTGCAATGCGCCGTGGTCGTCCTGGACCTCATTCTCTTTCACGGTTCAGTTTCAAATCTCCCTCGCGTTGCACTATAGTTGTTGACACTGCACACCGCGGTAAAACTAGCTGCTTTTGGCACATGTTTACCGGGAAATTGTTCTGATCAAGCATTTTCACATTGCCATAAATGAAAACTATATTCATAAACTCCGAGTCTATACACGTAAGTCATTTTTGACATTTGAAAAACTAATATAAAGACTCGCATCCCAAAAACGACTAATATCTACAAAAAGTAATCGGATTTCAATATTCAGAATTGCCTGGCTGGAGACTGCAGTAGCTCAGCGATGTAAAGGTTGAAAATACTATAATTTCAATAATTTTTTACTCGAAAACTATAATGATTTTACAAAAAATGTTTCTACTATATTGGCTACATTTGTCATAATGCATTTATTTCTATTTTTTTTAGATAAGTTCTGAATCACCCTGTATACAGGATACCATATAACTAAGTACAAGTGTTGTAAGGGGGAAAAGCGAAAAATATGAATATGTGAAAACGAAAATGACCTTCAAAAAATTTCCAGCGAAAAAAAAAATTGTTTTCGAATCCATATTAAATCCCAATTTATCGCCTACTCTGGCAGTTGTCAGATGCGACCACACATTTGATGTTGTATGTGTGAGTTTAAGTTTGTGATTTTCTGTTTTTCTTCAGGTTTTAGTGCCTATTTTTTCAATTTTAACCGTTTTATACTAATTAAATAAAGAAATTTGTGTCGGGTATAGATATTTATAATGAATATGATTAAAATTCGGACCATTTTAAGGAAAAATATCATTTTACACGAATGTACAATATTATTACATATTCCTTTGGACAGGAATGTGCATTAGGAATATTTTTTTACCTATTTAATACATATCACAATATGTTCTAATATATATTTTTCAAAATATTTCTATGCTATTGTAATATTATGTAGAATGCAAATTTTTACGATGTTAGTTTCTATTTTCAGTGAGCTTTCGTGTCTCGGGTACAGCGAATAAGTGCCACATATGGTATATAATTATCGTTGTACGTGGTTGAACTTGTTGCTAATGTAGGACAATATTGTCGAAAATGCGGTGAGAAGGAGTTTATGTCGAAGATCGTTAGCACACGGAATATGTATCGATACCAGAGGGGCTTGTATGTCTGATCTAAAGTAACAAAAACCTCTTACTGAAAAATATCTAATGCTTTTTCTACAAATACATTTCAAAAATACAACTGCAATAAAATGCGAAACTGTGCTACGAAATTACAAACTAAGGTATAATTAAGGTTAAGTATAACGTAACTCCTGTAACGTAATTTCTGTATATTTTTTGTCGGTACTAATGAAGTAAACAATCGAGGTTTCCTAAGAAATCCTTAAAGCTGTAACGTACGGCAATATTGCATCCATTAACTGCTACTGTTAACAGATAATTACTGTTAGTAATAGTGCGGCTAGTGCATTTTGTTTTCTATATGTATTTGTTTGATATTTGTAAGATTGTAAGTGTGCATTAATAAAAATGGAATAATGTATAATAACCAACTGCATGATGTAAATTGATGCGGATTCGGGGCAAAACTCTCTGGCTACGAGACTTAACACACAGACGGTAGTTCCATCACCTAATAACTTTATTTACCCATTAAATCAATACATGTCTCACAAAATCCTATGTGTTAAGAAGATCACAGATACAGATTTATTTGACAAATAAAATTGCTTGTACATGACTATCCTACAAAATGTTTATTATACATGTGTTTCCTCAAGAATAATAATATACATTCTTCACTAATAAATAACGAAATCGTTATTCACTGCTTTCAAAAAGCCGGCATTAAAGCAACAAAAGAAAAAATCTCTGGTGTCAACATATTAAACTTGAACCTCCTGTGTGAAATCCAAACGCTACCCACTATACCAGTTACAGCAATAATAACATTTTTATGAATGACGGTAAAAGCTTACTAATGATAGTTTTATTTGCTTTTTTAAATTTATCAAGTGAACGACAAATGTCAAACTTGAAAGTATGGTGTTTAGACAGTTTTAGGTAAATTATATGTTATGTCATGTTCATCTTAGTTTAGTAAAATAAGTATAGTGTTCTACTTGCATATAATGGTGGAAATTCACTAGGGTGACTGGCCTACGGCGCGTGCTGTAACCTTTACCATTGTGAATTACAACCATTATTATATCTTCGTTGAATAATTCTACTATTACTATTGGCAGTTAGAAATACCGGCCTTTACACTTAACTATTTTACATTTTATTCTGTGCTATGAAAAGAGCTCTAAGAAAACCATTCACAGTAAGCATGTTTATTAGATGTATTTGTGTTTTGTTATGTACAAAGCACCTGACATGGTAGTATTAGACGTGTTCAAGACCTGTTTCCTGTCATAATTCGATTACCGTTGGTCAGAGAAAAAAATTGTAAATTGTTAAGTAAAATATGTTTTGTATAGCACAGTTTATTATACAGCAAGATAAAGGAACTCATATTTCGGATACTGTGTATATTCAAAATGTAACCTACAGTGCCTGTGATTGTTGTAAATTTGTTTACTTTTTTCAATAAGTCCTCTCTGTTGCAAGCAACTGCCCAAATCTTTACTCCATAAAACAGAAAGCTATACTTTTCAGTTCAACGTATAACGAATGCTTTGACTTTTGGTTTTACTAAACTTGAATTTTCATAAACAAATTTTCATTAGATTTTAAAAAATTCTAGGAATATATAAACTTTGAACACGCTTCGGTAACTGTGGTGTATTTTGGTTATTTCTATTTCCGCTAAACTATTTGTTGAAGAACAAAATTTCTGTTGTCAAATTAACCAGTAACAAATTATTGGAAAAAACAAGTCAATTGAAACTATACACTTCTATCCTGTAAACACTTTGGTGATTCTAGTATTATATTTACGTAAGTCTGCTGTTATTATATCAGAAGCTGCCAACTGACGAAGTAATACCTTAGTACGGGCAAAAGAATTATTGCTAACGGTAAGAAGTAGCAAATGTTCCATTAGATAAAGTGAAATAAAATGGTTCAGTTTCTGGGACAGTTAAATCCTCTATCTCAGGAATGATAAATTTACACTTGCATTACGAGTACATTTGAGTGCATTTATGTTTTACGTTATAAAGAGAAAATATACAGAATATAAGGTAAAAGAGTGTTCCAGCCAGTTATATCGTAAGCTATACTTAAAGAATTTTCATAATACAGATCGTACATAAGAAATTTTTACAATAGCGCATTACTTCTAGGGCTCGTTTTGATTGTTATGTAAGGTAAATGCATCTATTGTCAACACATCCTAATTTCAGCGCTTAATTAATTCCTTAATTGAAATTAAGCAACGAGAACAATATGCACAGTAAAAAATTTAAAGTCAATAATTTGTCAATCCAAATTGAGTGAAATTTCAACTTTATGTCATATTACATACATGCTGTTAATACATATATTTACACATGATTTATACACTTACTTATAATATAAATTTCACTCAGTTTGGTGTGGACTTCATTGACCAATTATTATTGAGTCCGAATTTTTTACAGTATACAATCCAAAAAAAAAACATAAACAATGTAAAGATACCGGTGAGATGTAACTGGCCTGCTACCTCCAGCTCGGCCTAAGTGGCTCGACCTGCAGAAAGCGACTTACATTGTCGTAGGTACTTAACCGCAGACGTCTCGCCCTGGGCGATGCGCCATTAAATCTATAAATGATACTGCAGGAAACAACTACTCCGCAGGCTAATGCCCTGACGGGCATTCAGTTACACTTGCAGTATCTGTGTGAACAGCCAAGAACCCTTGTTGGCCACTCCACCAGATATAGACCGGTTTCGGGCTTGTTAGCCCTCATCAGTATGCCATAGGTGAGATGACCGACAATTGAACTGACTGTTCTTTGATATGTAGTGTAGGGATTTACTTCCCTACTTAATGACCTTCAGTCCTAATGCAATTATTTTTAAATTGTAAACCCTTATTAGGAAATTCCATTTATATAACTACCTGCCTTATTCATACCCTGTTCCAGTAGGTTCACATGTAAATCGAGTGCAGGTAAGATGTAACTGGTCTGCTACTTCCTGCTCGGCCTAAGTGGCTCGATTTGCAGGAAGCGACCTAGATTAACATATCTATAAACTGAAGTGAAATACCAAACAACATTTTTTCATCACTTGAATGAACTCTCATTTGATTTGTCTTATCCAGTTTAGTAAAAGTTATATGACAAAATACTGCTTTATCACCATTGGTATCACAAATTGTTCTTCAGAGATCCCTTTGTAGTTTCAAATTATTATTAAGTGCAACCAACCCGTTTTTACGGCTATTTCTAACATTACATGATTCATTGGAAATTGAATATATTTTGAAAAAGAAAAATTATCAATAGTAATAAAATATTCTACATAAAAAAGGAGATAGAGAGAAATGCCAAAACTACAGGGAAATAGTATAGCTGAATGAGGCATATAAAAGACTAGAGAAAGATTGGTAATAAAAATTAAGAATAAAATCGAGGAATATTAATATGGCTTCAGACAAGAAAAAAGTACATCAAATTTTTATTCTCCAAGAAATTTAAGCTGAAAGCTTTGAATATGTCAAATCAACCTTAGATTTATCTGTAGATTATAAACAAATCTATAACAAACTTAAAATAAAATAACAATATAAGATTTTAGAAGAATTGGAAGTCAGCAAGAAGATAAGGATGAGACATCTAACTGAAAAAGATTGAGAATAGAATAAAATTAAATAAGAGAACCACGTCATCATCAGTGTTATCTAGCTTAGTAGTAGAAAAAGAGATGCAGGAGTCAATAGATCAGGTATTGTGGTACTATAAAAGGCATCAGTTTCTGGCACTTCGGGGGAAAATATACAGATTTGAAGAAGTAGAACTGTTTACATATTTAGGAACTATAATTATTTATCAACAGCTAAAAACTGGAGGAGAAATTAAAGCCAAAATAAAGAAATATATGTGTAGGGGGGCTATAACGAGGGAAATAAAAATATAAGCCTCTGAAAGATGAACGTTGAATAAAGCACAATAAACAAGACTGGAAGTGGTAGAGAGGAAAATATTGACGAAAATTTTTAGAGGAAAAGAAACAGAAGGGTGGGTCAAAAGAACGAATGAGAAAATAAAAAGACTATACATACAAAGAGGCGAGCATAGCAAATGTGGTAAAAGCGCAAAATTTAAGATGGCTAGGACATATTGAAAGGATGCTAGTGATAGGGACGCCAAAAATGGTAATGAATAATGATGTAGGTGAAGAGACACCTACAACAACTACATATTGTCAGATGTAAAGAAAGAGCAAGGGATAGAACAAATTGGAGAAGGATAGTCAACCAACCATGGACCAATCTAGGTTCGCAGAGCTAGATTATGTATATATAATAAATTCAAAATAAAATTTTATACTGCATACATTGGACGTACATCATAAAAATGGGGCATACTTCCTTGCTCCTACTTTATACGTTCCTTTAGGTTTCTGCTACAATAATGCCTTTGAAATTTGGTTAATTACAAAGAGTATAAGTATCGTTATCAGATAAGTAAAAGTAAACCTGACTTTTGTCTAGAGACTTTGATGTTTCAAGTTCTTCAGGATCTGGGCCAGGGCCGTAATATTCTCTGGATGCTAATGCTCTATACAGTGAGAAAATTTGTGGGCAATGTTAACAGTTACATCAATATTCTAATTTCATATTTCTTCACATTAATCACATTAACTTATGTTGATAAAAGGAATAACTGATCTTATGTTGCTCACGACTTTTAAAGAGATTATGTTTATTCAAAAATAATAAAAATTATTTAGTTGTATAAACTTAAAACTATGGAACAACTAACATACATTACATACTTTTCTGAGCTAATAACAGAAAGCTTTAATTTTTTTAGGAAAGGCCTCAATTTAATGTGAAATTGTGGTACTAAAACTGAATTCCTTATTGGGTATGGAGTAACATGTTTCCATTTGCATCGAACATTATTCTTATATAGATTTGTAAAATTCAGTTGTAATTCCTTCAGTGCACTCGACTTCTAGCTACATGTCGTTCCATTATTTTCTTACTTTTAAAATAAATGTAGAAGGACATGCGGTTATAGCAAATATTTCAAGTTATTTCAGTTACAGAGAACCTCTACAAAAGTGAGCGGTGCATTTCAGAATATATTTTATCATCTTCCTTTATGTCCAAACGTTACGATAATAGAAGGAAAACAATTATATATAGTTTATCATCTACATCTCGACAAAGGCGAGTTTTATCAATCCAATTTTTTATATGTATTTTTGTCGAGTCGATTGCCGAGCTAATGAAATTGGTCCCACATAATGGGTAATCAGTTTTTATCCGATTCATTGAAAGAACTTTTCACACTGAGTCCTGATTTCTTTTCTTTCTGGTATTTTATTTTCAATCAACTGAAATGTAGCACATATATTGAATGACCATTGAATTTAGAGTGGAATGTAATTTTTAACCATAATTAAATTTAACCACTGCACCAGACTGCGACGAATGTAAACCAATTATTTTTAAATAGCATTCCTTGTTCAAATGCTGTGAAAATGGTAAAATGTTCACTAAGCTGCTAATTTTTCTAGCAGACTACAGGGTGTTTAAAAAAGGTTTCAAACTTTGGGATGTAGAGGAAGGAGGTTAAGACATGAAAGTTTAAGATAGAAACTTCTCTGAATATATGCCTTATAACTTAGGGATCTCCCAAACCAATACGAATTATTCGTAGTGATAGCAAAACTGTAAAGAAAATATTCTGAAGAAAGAAATTGTCTTGCTGCTGACTTCGTTCAACGAGAATTTTGATGGTGTCCTAGGTAACAATTTAAAACTCATTTGAACATCAGAGAGCTTTAAGAAAGCTTCGTTAGGGTTATGAAATAGTATTTAGCCTTATAGATGCTATATTATATTTCGGGTCCAGTCCTCCATATTACATAATTGTTTACATTGTAGTACATGCTTCTTCTACTCTCGAGCACAAGGTTCAAAGAATATTTTAAAAATCAACCCTGTTCCGTTGCCTAATCTGTCATCAATCTGTCATCATTTTGTTTAAAGTATGTGTTTTACGGCAGACTGGGATATGGGGGGGGAGGGATGTAATATTTTCGGACTGGACCCTCATATAATTACGATCGAACTTCACAGGTAAGTTCATTTGATTTGTTAATTATATTTCGGGTCCAGTCATCAATATTACATACTTGTTTAAATGGTAGATGTTCAAAGAAAGAACGCCGTAAAACAAATTGGTTAAAGACATAATATATTTAAGGTACATACTGAAATATACCTTTTAAGCATTACGACCTGTAAGTACTAAAAGAAAGTGAAGAAACGAATCGAAATTCCTAATGAAAATGAAACATTTTCTAAACTAATCTTTATCAGTTAATACAATATTAAGAAAACAATCGGCATTCACTAAAGGCCTGTTGTAAAATTTTCCAAATGTATTGGATTTCGAGCTCTAACCTGCTGCTTTTCTTACCACATCCATCGAAAGACCTTTTCTTACGGCGGCAGACGTGTCTAGCCGAATGAGGTTTAAAAACACTCGCTGCTTGAAGAATTTCCTTGATCCAACGACTGAGGGTCTGGGAACATAAGGCTTCTTGTAGGTTAGAAACAACTTATTTGACTGGGGCTGTCTTAAGGGTCCAGTCATATCTAAATATGTTTTAAAAGTTGATAGCTGAGGATCATCTACGAAATACGGGAGATCTAAACAAGGTTGTAATGACTTAGGAGCAGAAGTTTTAACTAAGTCCGGCAAAAAAATTCTTGCACCTGTACTAGAAAAGTGTATATTTGGAAATGTTATTAATGATATAGTTTGTAATCGCTGCCCTGTAGCTTGAGCTATCAGAGTAAGTAGTTTTGGGATAACATTTTTAGGTTGCTGTCATCCGAATTCTTCAAGTAAGTGAACTAGTTGCGGATCCCACGTACAATTATATTTTGGTCTAGAAGGCCGAAGTCTAAAAATGCCTTTTAAAAAACGTTTCAATCGCAAATCGTCTCCTAAATTTTTTGACGTTATTAAGGAAAGGGCCGATCTGTGCGAATTAAATGAACCGTATATATTTTGAGTTTTGTCAAATATATCTTGAAGAAAAGATATTATATGTATTGTTTCCCTTTCAAATGGTGAAATCCCAATACTGTTACAGTATTCCCACCAGCATTTAAGGGTTATATTATACTGTTTTATTGTGTTGTCAGTTAAAGAATTTTCCATAGTGATTATAGCGTTCTCGGATATTACTGCGCCAAAACGCCTCCTGATAGCATCGCGGCAACCAGGATAAGTTCGTTGGAGAGGGGATTTTCCTTTTCCTGACAGGACAAACCAACATATTATCAGAAGGACCCAGAAAGAGTAAATTACTATCTACCAATTTTAGAAGCAATGGATACCAGGGCTGTGATTCCCAAAATGGCACAACTAAAATTCCTGATGCTTGATCGATTACTCTCTTTTGCAGAGAGCGAAGAATCAGTGAAAATGGGGGAAAGGCATACAAATTTAGGTCATCCCAATGAACTGTAAATGCATCAATGTTTTCAGCGTCTGGATCTAAAAGCCAAGAAATGTATCCTTTAAATTTATGATTTTGTAGGGAAGCGAATATATCTATTTCGGGCATGCCATAATAATAATCTACAATTTTTATGAAAGTCACAATTAAGAGTCCACTCCGTTTGGGTCTGCAAGGTACGAGAAACTTCATCAGCCTGCCAGTTATCGCTGGAAGCTGGAATATATGAAGCGAAAATCCAAAGATTTTTGTTCTCGCACCATTTCCAAATTTCTCTAGCTAAAGAATTTAATTTTGGAAATTTATTGCTCCCCATTCTATTGACGTATGACAGAGACGTGGTGTTATCTGTACGAATTAAAATGTTGCAGTTTGACAATCTGTTAGCAAAGCATTTCAGTCCGTAAAAAATTGCCTGCAGCTCCAAATAATTTATGTGATTATCTGTATCAAGGCTTGTCCACCATCCAAATGCAGTTTTTCCTCCACAAAAAACTCCCCAACCGGATAAGCTTGCATCAGTAAAAATTTCTAAAATGAAAACATCCCTTTTGAGGTCATTTTTTGAAATAGAAATTTTTGCAATGCACCATTTTAGTTCGGTTTTTATTTCCTGCGAGATATACATTTCTGCATTATAATCTTGATGATTTGAAAGCAGCGCGTGATATTTAGCTCTTTCTAGAAGCTTGGTATATAGCCAGCCATACTTATCCGCTGGACAAGCCGAAGCTTTGCAAACTCTATAATTTTGCAGATGTTGCAATTGATAATTTTCAGAATCCATTTTTGAATTTTTTCACGTTTATCAGGAGGCAACTCCATTGTCATTTCAGTGGAATCAAAAATAAAACCGAGTATTTATATCTTGTACTGGGAGAAAGTACACTTTTCTCTGTATTATTTAAAAAACCAAAAAATTTTAACAACGAAGTGACCATAATAGTGTTTTAGAACACTCCTCTTTTGATAAATCCAAAATTAAAAAATCGTCAAGATAAATCACACAAAGGACACCTCTGGCACGTAAGAGCTGGACTACGAGCTTCAGAAACTTGATAAAAGCATGAGGCGCAAGCAAACAAATTCATAGAAATCAGTTATATAATAAAACCTTAAATATTTTCTGTGATCTTTTTTAACTGGTAAAGTAAATAATATGCGTCCTTTAGGTCAATAGTCGTAGTGTAAGATTTGTATTGGATCAATCTACTTGCCGTGCGTGCATCCTCCATTTTAAAATGTGGAGCAAAAACGTATTTATTTAAATTTTTTAAATTAAGAATAAATCGGTTTTTTTTGCCATTAGGTTTATCGACCAAGAAGATTCTGTAAACAAATTGTTTTTGTGTCGGGTTACATTTTTGAATGGCCTCCATTTTAAGTAAGCTTAAAATTTCAGTTTCAATGATTTTTGCTCATTAGCATCAAAGTTATTTGATATAAGAGGTTGCAACTGGAAGGGTTCTTTATTCAAAGGTAATGAATATCCTTCAACCAATTCAGTACAGTAGATTGATAGCCATTGTTCGCAAAATTTATTTAAGCGACCAGCATAAAAACTTACACTTAGTCCCTCTGTTTCCTCTTCCCTCCATTTTTCATTGAGAATCTTTGATGCTTTGCCAATGGTAATTCCTCGAGGTCTGGCTTCTGACCGGTCCCGTGTCTCTCGAGCGACGAATCGGTCTGGACGACTGGAAGTAGTGGAAGGATGGTTCGGATTATAATTCCGTGCTGGAGCCCCTCCTCTATTTTGTCCCTTATAGAGCGAAACCTTTGGTCTGTTAGCAGTTATCTTGAGATTCTTACTGACAGTTTCAATGGTTTTTAGAGAATTTAGCTTATCCATCAAATCCGCGCCAAACAGATATTCAGATGGTATACATTTATCTGCCACTACTTTCAGATTTTTTACGTGAGGTATGATAAGGTTTTTCCTAGTATGTGAAATACGATGGAAAAGATTCGTTAAGATTCTGCCAGAATCTAACATATTAGATAAAACATTATTTTTAAAGTCTGCAGGAACTTTATCGATGTTATTTAAAATATCGGTTATGCCCTTTCCCAAAGCGCATATCCCTTTACCTAGTTGATTCTGAACTTCAGACTGTGAAGAATCTATTGATAAATTATGTTTTTGTAAGGCCGCGGAAATTTCTGGATTTAATTTCGGCGGGGCTAAGTTGGATAAATTGGTAGGTACAGTGAACTAGTTTAAAATATCTACGGGATCATCTCTTTTCAGACCATTTTGTAGCATAGAATACCATCTAACCACTTTCGTGTAGTGCGATCTTATTGGTAGATGTCTTTTCTGGATCTTCCCCTAAAATATCCAGAACGTCTTCTGGCAAAGACACATCATTGTGAATCACCAGATCGTCAGCATCAACGTCATTTATGGCAACGCTGCAAGCGTCCATATTTTCTCTAAAACAATGCTACAGGCATCGCTTCTGGTTTTGCTGATAGAGATTTTCCACTCCAAGTGGCAAATCCACATTAGAAGAATGCGCTCGATCCAATCGAGTGCTGTCAGCTGACATCGACCGCGCTTGCGGTCGATGGGTGCAGGAACGGCTGTGAGAGCGAGAAGGAGAACGCTGTCGACTCACGTGGCGACTGCGTGATCGAGACGATAAACAAGAACGGCGTCTAAGTAATTCCTTCTCCAGTTTTTTTAGACGCTTTGACAACTTCTTGTTACTATCAAACTAGATGACCTACTACGGCTCCTTTTATTTCTCTTGGATTTACCCATATTTTGAGACTGAAAAGATTATTAGTGTGATATAGGAGCTGCCTCTTTCAAGAGACTGCTTCCGCCTGCGTTTTTAAGATTATTTAGATAAATTAGGTGTATATCGAGGTATATATCAAGTATAAATGTGAATATATTTATATACTTACAGAAGGTAGGAATTCATTTTACTATAAGACGCTATAAAAATAGCAAATGTATTTTGCCGATTGGATAATCGGGACGGTATTCGAACACGTGCGACTGCTCGGAGCACAATGTAAACAATTATGTAATATTTTCAGACTGGATCCTCATATAATTACGATCGAACTTCACAGGTAAGTTCATTTGATCGGTTAATTAGTGCCTAATAGGCTTTAACTATATTTGCTCCGATTAGATAATATGTTTTAAAACCAAATAAAAAAACTTATTTGCAATTAAGATCATTTGCACCTATCTGGTTTTAATGGTTTCTTACATTTTCATTTATATTTAACAAAGTTTTAAATTATTACTAATCGTTTTATCATTCGATATATACATCTTAAGCAGTTTTTAATTCCCGCAATTTTCAATGACAATGGGAGCTGTTAAAAACCATTACAAAACTACATTCTAAAACCACTTTCGATAAAACCGCCACAAATAATAAAAGCCGTTTTAAAATATAAAAGGCGCTTCGTAATTCTACGAGACATTTTTATATGTCAAGTTGAAAAGTTCAATATTTCTTTGTGTTTTCTTTGGATACATTAGCATCCATATGTCTAGTTTCCACGAGAACTGGGCATGCAATATCAACCCAGTCCCAGGTGCGTTCAGATAACTTAGTTTATACTTATTACATTGACAATTAACATTTTCAAATATTTAAGAGATTGTACCTACCTATTTCTCAATGTCTTAATTAATTAAATATTATACTATTTCGATTAATTAACGGATTGTCCTGTAAGAAATTGACGTAACAATATTAGAGTAAATAACTATTAAAATATTTTCATAGTGAAACCACTTAACGTGGATAGATCCTTAAAAGTTTTAAATACCGTATCGACATTTTTATGCTGCACCTTGAAAGAACGGTTGAAGTATTTGAAAGGTAAAGAGCAGATCTGACGTTGCAAGCAATTTGCTCTAAATTGTTTTACGTAAGCATGTAGGTCAAGGTAGAAACTCCAATTCAATTTCTTCATAGCTCACCTTTTAAAAAAGGAACAAAGAAAAATGCCTTCTTAAGGTTTCAGAGTTTAAACTGAAATAGTTCAGATTTCAAAGCGAATTTATTCTCTCTGCAGGGGTTTGACTGATATAGATCATAATAACTCCAGTTAATTTAAAATTTATGCATTTTAATGTATCCGTTTTACACAGACTCTTTTTTAAAAA
This sequence comes from Monochamus saltuarius, assembly GCA_025584915.1. NCBI lineage: Eukaryota > Metazoa > Arthropoda > Insecta > Coleoptera > Cerambycidae > Monochamus > Monochamus saltuarius. The sequence continues at coordinate 46,885,848 of CM046721.1, read as the reverse complement.
TTCATAAAATATAGATTTTAATTTTGCAATCAATAAAATTATTCTAAAACGTTATCATGGCAATGAAAAAAATATGGTAAAATGTTTCTCTTGGTTATTTTTACATACATTGAAATGTAACATAAAATAGAATTCATTACCTAAAATCTAGTATATGATTACAATTTTATTTGAGTTACATGTCAAAAAATTGGGTTCGATTAATTGGTACAAATAAAATTAAAAAAGGTTCTTTATTAAATGCTATTAACGTCTTTAATAATATAAGCATTTGTGACATAAAATCTTTCGATCAATAAAAGGATAGATAATATTATTTATGTTTATTTAGAATGCTTATTATAAGTATTCATAATGAAATATATTTTCAACTTTTAACATGACTTCTGAGTTGTTCCTATCACCAATAAATATCTACGGAAATTTCTACTCAGAACTGTATAGCTCAAAAATTATTTTGAGAGAATACCATTATTATTGTAACATATTGTACCTCGCTATTGTTTTCTTCTTCTATATTGCTTACAGTCATATACCTATATTGCTTCATATGTAAGTATAAGTAATTGATTAGATGTACCCTGTAGTATTAATTCAGTGTTGTTCCCGAACCTCCTTTTCGACCAAATTTGAGACAGCAGTCGCCCTTGTAGAGTAACTGGTTATTTTAACTATTTTTTAGTGTCTTATATTAGATGTTTGAACAGATGAAAATCACAGAAGCATAATAAAAAACGTTATGCAGAGTGCAGACGTAGACTCAGATCACTATCTAGTGAGGATAGATTTGAAGATAAAAAAACCTATAAAAAGAAAGGATTACAAAGAAAAAATGACAATCAAACATGGCGGCATTACGCAATCAGAGAATCCAAAAGAAGTATGAAGAAGAGATAAGGAAAGGTTTGCAAGCAAACAGACAGTTAATGGAAGCATATATAATTAAGGAATGGATAAACACCGAAAATGTCATACAAACAGAAAGTGAGAAAGTAATACCAAAAAAAGAGCTTGCAGGGAAGAAGGGATGGTGGGATGAGGAGTGGAAAGCATCAAACGTGGCAGAATAATATATAGAGGATTCCGTTCAACAAAAACTTCAAGTACCCTCAAAAATATTGGATCAAAGAGAGATCAATATAAATACAAACTCGACCTCTACTTCATCAAATACATGCGCAGCGCTTTTCATAACTAACTGTAAAAAAGTTACGGTTAAAATTCATAATAATGACAAGAACAATTTAAGTTGACAATAAATGAATAGTTAGTTCAAGAATTATGATGTACTTATTTTTTGCGTGCGGGAACATTTTTTTCGCCCTTGTTAGGAAAAATGCTAACTCAAATTAGTTACTAAATGTACAACTTTTCAAAACACTTTTAAAAAATGACAAATATAAGTTTAAGGTCAAATTATTAGTCAGTATGTTTTGTTATTTAGGTGGCGGTAACATTCCCCTTATTTGCTAAGTCCTATGTAATTCAGTTATTAAATACTTAAAATCATCTGTTTTTGTAAAAATCAACATTTAAAAAATATGAAATCTTTAATAGGTTTCTTTAAAAGATCTTACCTCACAGATTTATTCTGATGTGAAAACCAAGCTGCCTTTCACCACTGTGTTCTTTATTTAAAGAATTTGTTATTCTCCCGGCTAATGAGGGTTATCAGCAGGATGAAAAGAAGCCTTAATTAAAATTTCCTGCCCGAACGAAAGAAAGTTCTAAGTAATGTGCAGTGTGAATACTAATTGAGGGTTAATGAACCGAAATAGAGATCCTTTTTGTGTGTGATATTTAACTTTTAACGCACGTCGACACGCTAATTTATTAATACTTATATAAACAGAACACATTATGTTAAGCCACATCCATGGCATAATTTAAAGATAAATAAATTGAGTATAGGGCAAGGAGGGGTATAATTATCGTTTAAGGTAAAATGACTTTCAAATATTGATAAAACTAGTTTATGCCACGGTGGCAAACTGTTTTATTTGATATTTGTATTATATTTGTTATTATTTGTTATTACACGGACAAGATTTCTTTTGTGTATTTTTTTGCGTTTGTTTACATTAATAAAGCAGTTTGAATGAAATTTTTGTAAATATGTCTTGTGAATTCTTAAATAAACGTATTTATTATTTATTTATTATTATTATTATATCATATTATATTATGGACTACACAGTACACATGTGGTTGGTTAAAACACAATTTGAAAATGGCGACATTCGTTCATTTATTTTTCGATTGTTCGATATAAGGTAAGCGATTTTGAAAATTCATTATTAAATCGAATTGTTATTTATTGATTCATCTGTGAATAGTTTATAGTGGTATAGTTGAATATGTACATGCATATAGTCATATATCCATACTAAACATTTTTGGGGTAGGTTAAAATTGCGTAGTGCTTTTGGGGTCTTTCGGATCGTGCAAAATGCTTCCACGGTCATTTAACCACAACTGTTTTTGGAAAACAGCGACATTCCAAAAAGTTATATATCAAAACAGCTATAGTCGAAATATTTAGAAATCAAAATGTCTAGATTTTATTTTATTAAATAGAAGAACAAAATAATTATAACAACAATAAGAAACAAGGGTACATGCACATACCTGTACATCAAAATAACAAAAAAGGTTCCAATTGTCATATCACTTTAGATAGACAAATTAAGTACTACCGCTTTTTGAGATAATCTTTTACATTTGAAAATAAGTACTTTGATATCAGCAACTTTAATCTTTCTCTTTGTTGTTCGTAAAACTTTTTCTAAACTTTTCCCCTAAACTCCACTCTATACCGTGCTACAAAATGTTTGGTATCATTTTATTCGGTTTTAAGATATTCTAAAAATTTAAATATTGTTGGGTTGTGACAGTCTAATGTATTATGAAAAACATTGTGCCAATCCTTAACAGAATTATTACTTTTAGGGAAACCAAATGACACTCTCTCGAATGCATTTCACAATTTTATTGGTTCTACTTGATGTAATCGTCTTACTACGAAAGATAAATCTTCCCAATATCTGACCATCCTTTAATTCAGGTGAAAAGTCTTCTTGAATAATTTCAAACGCAAATTGAACACCCCGTTCGGGCACAAGACTTAGTGCTAATGACATTTTTCATTTTATTCTAACGTCTTCGCTTTTTTCGTATACATGTATTCATAGGATTCTTTTCTTTTTCGTTTTCCAACAATACGTGCACCATAGGTACTGCCTTGTTCTCTATTAATGCATGTGTATACCTGTACAAAGTATTTTGGATCCACTTTACAGATTCCATCCACTGCCCAATAGGAAAACTCCTCTAATAATGACATATTTGAATTTCTTGCGAGGATGATAATTCTACTGTCAGAACTGTCTTTTGAATCATGCAAGAAAATTGTATCAATGCCATTTTTTGATATTTGCAGAAATTATATTGTTTGTAGCAGAAGTTAAACCTACTTCGATTGATAACTTGTCAACTGGTGTCATAGCTAGCTAAACATACCATAGATTCCACGTTAAGATTTGTTGAATTCGAGTGAATAATGGTCCTTGGGTTAAGGGCCAGTATTATAATGTCCGGTTCAACCATAGACCTTATAAATCATCTATGGGTTCAACCTCCGATCAAACTGAAATTTGAGTATTATAGACGTCAACTGAAGGTTGAAGTGTCGGTTTAGCAACGGTTCAGTCAAACCACAATTGCTTAGTATCCTGTGAGTCAAACGATAGTTATAGTTCAGGCTGAATTTCAACTGTCAGTTGAAATAATTTTGAATATACTACACTACATTTGGTTTTAAATTTATATTCAGCAATTAATCGTTATTTGAAAATGAACCCTAATAATAGTTGACTTTTACAAGAAAGTAGTGACAGCGATTCTTCCTCCGATTCTGAAAATGATGATTTCAGAAGAAGGGTACCCAGAAATTTTAGAATTCGTTTAGACCATTTTCCAAGATGGAATGAGGTTTCGTCTTAGTATACTGTAGCCATGTTAGAGCAAAGAATATAGCGCCGAAAACTGAAAGGTAAATGCAACAAGAAAATGAGTATATTTATTTTGCATAAAATTATTTCAGAAATCATGCTATAACAGCAATGCAACAGATACTTCTTGTTTTACGATTTTGTGTTACTGGATGTATGCTTCAACCGATTGGTGACTTCGTTGGTATACATAAGTCTACAGCAAGTCAAGTCATAAAAAGGGTTATAATTAATATAGTTTTGTTAGCACCTGATTATATCAAAATTCCAAATATACAACAAGAAATCGATCACACAAAAACAAAAGTTTACAACATTGCAAGATTTCCTCGAGTTATAGGTGCTATTGACTGTACACACATAAAAATTATTTCACCAGGTCGGTAATCTGCAATAATTAGGTTAATTTATATCTATAAAATTTTTGGTTTACAGGAGGCGACAATGCAGAATATTTTAGGAATAGAAAGGCATATTTTTCATTGAATCTTCAAATAGTGGGAGATGTAGATCTACGAATTCGAGATATTGTTGCTCGTTGGCCTGGTTCTACTCACGAGTAGACTATATTTAACAATAGTCGATTGCAAGCCCGATTTGAAACTGGGGAATTTGGTAATGCAGTACTCCTTGGAGATTCAGGATGTTCTCTTAAATAATATCGAATAACACCACATCCTAACCCCACGACAGAAGCAGAGCAGCTATTTAAGAATCCCAAATTAGGAGCCAAAATCCAATTGAAAGATTATTTGGTGTATTAAAACGAACATTCTCTATTCTCTCTCTTGGAATAAGACTGTATCTTTATACGACAAAATCTGTGCAGTATTGTATACTTTTAAGGATTGAAAATGTTGAAATAAATTATATTCTTCATTCACAAAACATTGACAACAACTGTTTTGTTTATTTTTCATAGCACTCTATCTTTTCTATGAGTACATATCATAATCATAAATAATACAATAGACAGAATACTATCTAGATTTTAAGCGCCCACTAGTGGTATACGCATAATAATATAAAAGATACAACACTCTCAATTTAAAAATATTATACAGTTGTAAGGCATATATAACAATATCAACTAAAGTAGGTACTACACAACTAAAGTTCTAATAGAGTCAAACATCTGTAACATAGTCTCTCAAATGCCTCGGCGCGTACCTTGGGCTAGATGACTGTCGTTGAGCTTCTTGTAATGGATTTTCTGGTTGGATTCCCTGTTCCTGTCTTGCTTGATGAGGGATTTGTGGTCGGTTTGCTTGGTAGCAATAATCAATGGGTGGTATTGGTATTCTTCGTTTCGTAACTCGCTTTGTTGTTCATTTTCCTGGGATTCCTGTTCTTCCGCAAATCTCACCTTCTTCTTAGGAACTTTTGTGGAACGAATATGATCTATGTGACGTTTTAATGAATACCCATTGTCTAACTGAACCTGGTAGTGAAGTAATCCATATTTTCTTCTGACTTCTCCAAATTTCCAGCTCATTTTGTTGTTTTCATAAAATCTTACTTGGACCCTTTCTCCCACGCTTAAATTACGTACTCTGTGAAATGCTTCTTGTGTTTTTGAGTGCTTAATCGGTATCATTGCATCTAATTTAATCCGAACTGGTCTATGCAAATCAAGTTCTGCCGGGAATTTTTCCCATCCGCAAGTGGGGTTGTTCGATACTTTAGTAGGACTTCCTGTACTTTTTTATGTATCGATTTAGGTTCTTCACTCATTGCTTTTAGACGGTTTTTCAGTGTTTGGACATTGCGTTCGGCCAATCCATTAGCAGCAGGATGACCCGGCGCAATTAATTTTTGGAAAATGCCGTGTTCTTTACAAAAGGATTTAAAACTGTCACTTACAAAAATGTCAGCATTGTCTGAAACCATTACTCTCGGAAATATTTCTTGCAGTAACTCGATGGTTTGGGAAGATGTAGGTGCTTCTCTTAGCGTTTTAATTTCTAACCAACGAGACTTAGCATCGATAACTAGTAAAAATTATAACCCTGGAACGGACCTGCGTAATCAATATGAATTCGATCCCAATTTTCTTCAGGTAATTCCCAGTGGTGTACTGGTACTTTGACTGGGTTTGGACGTATCATGGCACATTCTTGATATTGTTTAACGATTCGTTCAATGTCTTTATCGATATTCTTCCAGAAACAGTATTTCCTGGCTAATTGTTTCATTTTAGTAATGCCAATATTTTCAGCAGTTAATTCTGTAGTAAAAATATTAAGGATTGTTGTGTGTCAGATTTGACTAACTTCTTTATTGAGAAAAATGTTTTATACAATTGATGCTCTTGATAAACAATCAACGTTTGCATGTTCTAAACCTCTTCTGTGTTTAACCTCATAATCAAATCCAGAGAGAAAAGATGCATATCTGAGAAGTCTTGCAGACGTCATGGCTGGTAATTTTGTACTTTGATCGAAGGATCCTGGTCAATGGACTATTGTAAGTAATTAACTTAAATTTTCTTCCAAATAAGTACATAAATAAATGGTTAACCGAGAATATAATTGCAAGAGCCTCACAATCTAATTGGCTGTAGTTACGTTCACTTGCCGTCAAGGACCTTGAAGTAAAGGCAATCAGTTTTTCCACATTGTCGTTAACATGAGAAAGAACTCCAGCGACTCCAGTAGAGCTTGCATCACAAGCTAAAATTAATGGCAAATCTGGATCATATGGTGTCAATACTCGATCACTAGATATTTCTTGTTTCAGTTTTATAAAGGCAGATTCACATGAACTATTCCAGTTGAACTTGACGTTGTTTTGAAGAAGTGGTCTCAATGGATAGGTTATGGTTGAAGCGTTTGGAATAAATCGAGAATAATATGTTACCATCCCCAAGAATCTGCAAACACCATCTACGTCTGCTGGCCTTGGCATATTTACAATAGCCTCAACTCGAACTGGTGACTTTAAAATTTTATTTTTTTGAATTATATGTCCTAAGTATTCGATACTTGTCTGGAAAAATAAACATTTTTTCTTGTTTAAATGTAGGTCGTAATCTTTCAATCTGTGAAGACATGAAAAGGTTATCTTGACATTCTTCTTTAGTCGAACCGTGCACAATAGGGTGACCGGATCTCATAGAGGTAGAAAAAATGTCGGAATCTTGTTCGTCTGGACCCCACAAAACGATTCCTCTTTCCAGATATTGAGAGCCAATCAATTTAAGATGTCTAAAGAAGAAGAAAGTTCTGTGCGTGCCATTTCTGTTTTCCTAGTTAACATTTATTGTAAAGCTTTGGTTCAATGCTAAAGTTCATCTTGCACCAAAGCAAGATTTAGGTATTTTGCATAGTCTGTTAGACTAAAAGAATGTGACAACGACATTGCAGAAATAGCCCTGACCAAATTTTCGAACCATTTGTGGTATTTGAATGCAAAGTTGGTGGGATTATCCTTTTTGATCCCACCATTACAGACGATAAAAAGTTGTTAATGGCTAATAAATTACTCAGTGGCACAGATGAACCATCAGAGCACGCTAGGACTGTAAATCCAAAAGTTAGGAAAGAAAAATTAAAAGAGGTAGTTGATGGAGGATTGGTAAATTTACTAAAAGAAACGTTTACATTCTTTGACCGATTTAATATAAAAACAGATTTCCTAAGACAACATTCAAACACCTGGCCTCAAAATAATGGATTGAAAATTGTCAAAACATTAAAAGTAGTTAATGATATGGCTGAGCGTGGTATTAAATTAATAACCGACTTTAACGACCTTCTGACAAAAGATGAAAGACCAAAAGCAATATGTCCTGCAAGTTGTAAGCAAATGCCGAGCATTATATCCTGACGTTTCAAAAACTACTTTAACGAAAGCTCTAGAATAAATTAGATAACTATGTAAAATTATCAACTCATGTAGGTACTACGTCTGTATCTTTTCTGTCTGTTTTGTATATGTATTATATACTTACCTGATTTTTATATTTTAAAATAAAAAATGTCATTAGACTTATCAGTATTACTTGTTTTTTATTATATTTCTACTTTAAACTCAAAAATCACTTAATAACAAAATATACGAAGTATGCTCCTAGTGGTACCAGGTCACGTTTTTGAGGCTAAAGGCTGTTGTAACTCGGTTTGATTTAAAATAACAACAATTATGTATAGAATATAAAATTTGAAGAACAACATTAGCTTCCTTTTGAGATATTAAGCGTGTTTCTACTATTTACTGTTATGGAGTTATGGCTCCATATGTCAGCTTTTTGGCCAAAAATTTTAATTTTTTCAAACTTTGAGCGACGAGCGGCACGGGTTAACGTCGTTTAATCGAGCTCAAATTTCGGCTATCTCAATATCTGGAAAGGGGAATCGTTTTGTGGGTCCAGACGAACAAGATTCCGACGATTTTGCGGTCACCCTAGTGTACAATAATGTCATCAAAATATGAATGAGTTTTATTAAGACCAACTAGAATTTGGTCAATAATTCGATTAAATTCTGATGGTGCTGTCTTTATTCCAAATGATAGTCTATTCATTCGATATGTACCTCCATGTGTGGATATTGTTTGAATGCGACTACTTTGTTCATCAACAGGTAAATGTAGATAGGCTTTATATAGATCTAACCTACAAAAATACTTGGAATTTTTAAAATTATTTTGAATGTCTTCGATTCTTCGTATTGGGTAATTAATTCACAGAGAGCAAATTGTTGTTTACACCAGTTTTATAGTCAACACAAAGCCTTACTCCTCCGTCTGCCTTTGGAATGACAACAAGAGGTGATCCCCAATCGCTATGATTAATTTTCGATATTATTCCTGCAGCTTCTAAGCTATCCAGTTCTTCTTCAACTTTTTGTCGAAGTGCGTAGAGTACATCTCTTTTTTATAAAATGACGGTTTAGCATTTGGGCGCAGACGTAAAGAAACTCTAAAAGAAGGGACTAACCCAACTTTTTGTTCGAATATTTCTGTAAATTTTTGAATTACATCATCGATACCAGTGATACTATCGTTACCAACTTGATTAGTATTCATTAGTTTCTATCAATTTTCTGCAGGTTGATTCCAAGATGGCGAATCCAGACTCTTCCTAGAAGTGGTTCAAACTCATCCTTGACAATATATAGCTCTTTTCCAAGTGGATAGAATATATTCTTTGTATATGATCGAAAAGCAATATCTGATTTTTAAAGATTTATTTTTAAATTCAGGGCCTTGAAACTAGATTCAGGTAATAATGTAAAACCTGCTCCTGAGTCTATTTCAAAACGTTGGGATTTCCTTCAATTTCCACAGTGGCGTAAAATTTCTCAGAATCATGGCAATTTTGAATTTCAAATATATCAACGATTTTGTTTATTCACATGAATTCACCATTAGCATCCTTATTTTGCTCAAATGGGCTTTCTACACACTGTATGTCTGATTTCGATTTATTTTTATTTGCAAGCAGGGTTCGAATACATACTTTCCTTACGTGGCCAGTTTTACGGCAGTCTGTACACTTTAAGTGATCTGCATTAGTTCGGCAGTCTCTAACCAGGTGGTTGCTTCTTCCACACCTAATACATAAGTTGTCAATTCCTAGCTCTGCGTAGTTTATGCGAGACCTTGATTTTGATCGGTTACTACGTAACTTTGAATGTTGATTTTGTTGTAGACGGTCGTATCTTGAAAATCGTTTTACTTTATTTATTGATTCATTTGTAGGATTCCCTGACAACTCTTTACTATCTAATTTTGATGCTTCCACAGCTACAGCTTTTGCTAAAATGTCATCGAAATTCTGGTCACTGGATTGGAGCAATTGTTCTCTGATGGAATTATCTCGAATACCTCGAATGAATTGGGCTCGTAGAAATATATTAGCAATGCTTGCTTTACAGCAGTGTTGAAATCACATTCGAGTGTTTTATGTCTTAGTGTAGCGACATATTCTGATATTGTTTGTTCTGGTTGCTGATAGGTAGATAAAAATTTATGCTGGTACACAAGGATGTTTTTCTTAGGACATAGGTGTTTTTCTAGTTTATCTAAAATCTCATGATATGGAAAATCATTGGGAGTCTTTGGGGCTACCAGAGATACCAGTGTTGTATGTTGAAAATCCCACCGAATTTGATAACATTTGTGCAACATACTCTTTGTTCTCAAATACGTTCTTGAGTTTTAGATAATTTTTGAAGCTATTGTCTATAACTTTTAAAATTTTCTTTTTGAGCATTGAAGTTTTCGAACGGTGGTATAAACTGCGTATTGGTATTTGAAACAGATGTCTGCTGGGTTGTTGATTGATTTAGTTGATGCAGAAGTGCATTTTGGTTAGCACTCATAACGGCTAGAAGTTCCTTGAACTGTTCTGTGTTCATTTTGAGTTTTCTTCCTCGTCGCCAATTTATTATATACTTTTAAGGATTGAAAATGTTGAAATAAATTATATTCTTCATTCACAAAACATTGACAACAACTGTTTTGTTTATTTTTCATAGCACTCTATCTTTTCTATGAGTACATATCATAATCATAAATAATACAATAGACAGAATACTATCTAGATTTTAAGCGCCCACTAGTGGTATACGCATAATAATATTAAAGATACAACATGCAGTACTTTATAATATTGCACTTGATATGCATGAGCAAGATTCTATCCAAGTTCCAAATTTATATCTTGACTTATTGCACTTGTTGCATAAATAACTATTATGCAACAAGTACAAAAAGTATGTGTGTATTGCACGCGACGTGATATTGTCCAATGAGGCCGTCAGCCGAGTAGGACAACATGTAGAGTACAATAAGCACTTTTTGTACGAGCTGCATACAAAATTTTTTCTACGTTCATGCAAAAACCAAAAAATGTTATTTAGATGACACTAAGTCTAGGAAAATGTGACGTCGATTTGACGTTTATGTTACACATTTTTTACACATACACTGAAAGAAATCCACCTGAGGGGCTTTGCTAAGATATTTTAGCTACAGTAGGTAAAATTTTTGCACCCACAGCAAAAAATTAATGCTGCCACAAGTAAGTACGTTTTGCTGAAACGTCTTTGCTACCACAACAAAAAAAAAGTCTTGTGGCTATAGAATGGCTCAGTTGGAATTTTATTTTAGTCGGCGGTCTATCTGCCCCAAGTAAGTTGCTTTGCTCGGGTAAGTCAATGTACTTTTTTAGAATTCATCTAGTTGGGGTTAGTCAGTCCTTATTTGTAGCAAATTAGGGCTCACTTAGGGTAAGTGAGCCCTCACTTAATAATTACCAGAATAAACCGGAATTTGATTCAGTGCGCATGCCCGATTGAGCGCGTCTCATGTTGCGCATGCAGTTGTGTTTCACCCTCCTTCCTAACTTTAGAGTTATGAAAGGGTTATGGACGTTTTGTACACGTATACAACAATTTGTTAACTATGAAACTTCCTGTGATTGTTGTGCAATGGGTTAGTATTTTTGTTATTTTATTATAAATATAGAAGTATATTTTAGACAGGGTGGTACCAAAATAAATTTGAAAATGGTTAGCTAGGAATAAATTGCCAATAATTGTTGCTAGTTTGTAACATTTCAACTTTGTATTTGCAAATTTTCCTGTGATTTTTAGTGCAATTTTCTCGTCGACAATCCAAATCTTTTGTTTATTTTTCTGTTAATTTGGTTATCATCTTGCAGATTGTATTTGAAAATGCTTCATTGGAGACATATATATACTGAAATAGCAAATCTGCTACTTATTTTATATTTATACACCTATTAGTACGCGGTGTAGAACTAACTACATCTATCGGCCGTTCGCTACTCCATGCCGGACTGAAAATGTCACAGGCACGAAGCGTTCTACATGCAGATACCATTGAAAGCTGTCGACCTTTATCGCGATCGGCGAGACACGATGTTTTGCAAACACGGAATTCCAAGAAACAACTACTCTGCGGGCTAATGCCCCGACCAGCATTGAATTACACCTGGAAAACCTATAGCAACAGCTAGAGTCATTCGTCAGACGCCCACCAGACATATACCGGTTTCGAGCTTATTAGCTCTCATCAGTATGCCATAGGTGAGGTATCCGACGAATAATCCTAGCTGCTTTCGTCTGTCTAACCCGACAGAAGGGTCTATGAGTACGCGGTGTAGAACTAACTACATCTATCGGCCGTTCGCTACTCCATGCCGGACTGAAAATGTCACAGGCACGAAGCGTTCTACATGCAGTAGATACCATTGAAAGCTGTCGACCTTTATCGCGATCGGCGAGAATTCGTTGGTCCGACCAGCATTGAATTACACCTGGAAAACCTATAGCAACAGCTAGAGTCATTCGTCAGACGCCCACCAGACATATACCGGTTTCGAGCTTATTAGCTCGCTTACTGGCGTCTGACGAATGACTCTAGCTGTTGCTATAGGTTTTCCAGGTGTAATTCAATGCTGGTCGGGGCATTAGCCCGCAGAGTAGTTGTTTCCTGGAATTCCGTGTTTGCAAAATATCGTTTCTCGCCGATCGCGATAAAGGTCGACAGCTTTCAATGGTATCTACTGCATGTAGAACGCTTCGTGCCTGTGACATTTTCAGTCCGGCATGGAGTAGCGAACGGCCGATAGATGTAGTTAGTTCTACACCGCGTACTCATGGTCCCTTCTGTCGGGTTAGACAGACGAAAGCAGCTAGGATTATTCGTCGGATACCTCACCTATGGCATACTGATGAGAGCTAATAAGCTCGAAACCGGTATATGTCTGGTGGGCGTCTGACGAATGACTCTAGCTGTTGCTATAGGTTTTCCAGGTGTAATTCAATGCTGGTCGGGGCATTAGCCCGCAGAGTAGTTGTTTCCTGGAATTCCGTGTTTGCAATATACACCTATTGTTTATTCTGTTGAGTTTTATAGTTTTAGTAGAAACTTTTATGAAAATAAACAGAAATTGTGCTTTATAGGTATTTTATTTTCTCATCCAGCACATTACAATATCTCAAAATAAAAGACAAACGCAATACATTTTTTGACGATACCTACACCTGGTTAACTTGCTCACATTTTGATTAATTTATATAGAACTGTAAAGCTGCTGATTTACATTGGGCGATTTTGTATTTGATGCTACCAACACTACTCTATTTTCAATGATGTTTTGGCTTTACAGACAATATTTACTTTTTTAAGCTATAGATCCCATGGCTTAATTTTTGGTCAAAATAGTTTTTAAAAATAAGTTGGAGATGTCCATCGATATTATTCTCATTAGTTTGATTAATTTACAAAAATATATTTTCAACACTAGTGTCAAGATATATGAGGTTTTTAAGGACTTTGTTGCTTAAAAATACTCATAGAACAACAATAATTTACACCATTAGCTATACATTATTTTAATAGCATGTTATACACAGTAACTAAGTTTTGACAACAGCATTCCGTCTACAAAGTGCTCTAAAACATACTGTTAGTGAGTTAAGCCTAAATTTTCGTATGTATAGGTAAATTTTTGTCATAAGACAGTAGTGGTCAGTTAACTTATACTAATACTAATATCTAATGATGTATAATGACAAAAATTTTGCCTAGGAGAAAGGGTTTATAGTAAAAAAAGATCAACAGCTCGATAATTTCAAATTGTAAAATTGTTATTGACGTATTGCCGTATTTACATTTATTGATATTGTATATTGTGTACCTAGGTACTTTATTTGGTAATTTAATGCATTGTATTTTTTTAATGCACTTTTATCTTGCTGAATTCTATTTTTGTTCTCAAAGTTATCTTGATTAATATCGAATCACCCTGTATATGCCCTGCTATTGTAACAAAATACCCACCTGTGACAGAAAAAAATTTCTTGTGATAAGTACTTTGTTAGTAGAAATCAGTGTTAATTCAAAGGTAAGTAGGCAATCTCGTAGCAGAAAATTAATTCTTTCTTTTACCTGGACAAAAGACTCGCACTTGTGGATACCAATAAAGTTATTCTGCAATGTCCGGGTGTGGTCAATAAATTACCGTAACTTACTGATCACACCCCGACATTTCAAGTCAATTTACTGGTATCCACAAGTTGACTCCACTAAAATGTCCCAATGAGACCCAGCCTTTAAAGTTGTCTGAGCTGGTCACTTAGGGCAACAAAGCTGTTCACTTGATGTTAATGAGTTGACTCACTTGGGGTTAATGAGTTGACTCGTTGGGGTTAGTCAGTTGACTCACTTGGGGTTAATGAGTTGACTCGCTTGGGGTAGCAAAGGGATCCTAGCAAAACTATCTACTTACTGAGTTCTTTCCAGCAAAGCAGTTTTTGTTGTGGTAAGAAGGCAACTCACTTGGCGCCTATTTAATGCAGATATTTTGCTACGGTTAATGGATTTTTACTAACCGTAGCAAAGTAATTCTCTCAGTGTAAAGTTTTGTTTTTTGCATGAACCTAGAAAAAAATAATAAATGTATAATAATACCGCTAATACTGATATTTTATGGATATTGTACTACATCTGCAGTCTTTATAAAAAAATAAATAAATGAGTGGGCTCTTTCATCCATCTATTTATTAATACCTACCTACCACAGTTAGCTGTTAATTTTTTTATCAGTACAAATCATTATGGGCCGGTATTATAAAGCTCAGGTTGAACCTCCGGTTCTCCAACCATAGGTTGAATTTGAACCGGCGGTTGAAAAAAAATTCTGGATTATAACACTATTTCATGTTACGGTTCGTCAACCCGACGTTGAGATGTATATCTACGCTGTCAGCTCAATTTTAGCCAATGAAATATTTCGCAAATAACCTGTCTTTTATGTTGACGTTTTGTGAATTATAATTATTGACAGTAACATTAATCTTGGTGATATTTTTATATTACTATAAAGAGTAATTTATTCTGACACAGACTGCCTCCGTCTAGTAGATGTTATCATTAACTATAGAAATATTGTAAAGTGTAAGAAAATGTTGTTTTATGAACTTTCTTCCACAATGATATGTGGGACAAAACTGCAGATACTTATAATTTTATGTATGTTATAATTACAGTTAGATGGACAAAAGAAAAATAAGTATATTTTATTTAGTTCCACAATTTCAGCTTGTGTAAGTACGGAGAATGATGAAATGAAGAATACAAATATTTTCCTGAATATTTCTTTGGTATAATTTAATTGTAACTTCTACAAATCAGTTTTACAAATGAAACGCATTTTCTGAAGGGTTAAAAAATATAAAATAAATTATTTTCTAAAATTATAGCATTATAGATTAAAATACGTCAAGAGAGTACCATAAATAGCTATTAACCAATAAAGATAAATTTGTAGCATATATTATATTTAATATAGTTGCTTTGTTTTTGGTTATACAAGTTTACACACACTTTCATTTACATAGATATTTGCAGTTTCAAAATAATTTCAACCAACAGTTGAAATTCAACCTGAACTAGAACCATCGGTTGAGTGAAACGTTGCTAAACCGACACTTCAACCTTCAGCTGACGTTTATAATACTCAAACTGCAGTTTGAGATTGAGTGTCAACCGGATATTATTATAATACTGACCCAAGTGTAATTAATCATTTAGTATTAGACACTTACCAATATTAACCAAAATTTAGACTTACCTGCGTTTGCACTTGGTCTTCATTAAGTTACAAAAGTGTAAGTATGTCGGAAGATTATCAGCATTAACATTAAGTTTGTTCCTGCAGCAGTTGGAAACAGTTTAAAACTATCAGAAATGTCCTAATCGTTCTCAACTTAACTGGTTGAATATTTCTGATAGTTTCAAATCGTTTCAAACTGCTGCAGGAACAAATCTTATCAAACAGATTTAAAACCTATCGTCAAACTTTCCCAACATCCCCAAAATCTAGATAGCTGCTTTAGTTCATCCTAAAAAAGTTTCATAGTTTGGCGCTGCAGTCGCTTGATTAAGCATAACTTGCCTCACTCCTTGGAGATACCGGTCTATCATAGTTCCCTTCTGGAATCTGGAATCTGGAATTAAGGGGGAGGGTAGCGAAACGGATACAGCACTTAGGCCCCATTGGGCCCATTATACCTCCTCCCATTAGGAGATCAGTCCATCTAAGCCGTCAGCCAACCTAATAAGGAGAAAAAGGTGGTGACGCTGCTCAGGGGGATCTCTCTAATGTAGGCCATAGAAGGCCATCGCTCTCCCAACACGGACTCTCTTATTGACGAGATGGCAGCGCACTCACAGAGTGCATGGAGCACTGTCTCGTCTTCCTGTTCGCAACCCCTACAAAGAGGTGTATCACACTTCCTCATGTTATAGAGGTGCTTTCTTAACCAGCAGTGTCCAGTTTGAATACCTGTCACTAGACGGAGGCTTGTCCTAGACATAGCCAGGTACTTTTGGCTGTATCCTTGCAGGGGTACCCTAGGGACTCCTTTGCCAAATTGCAGCCATTTGCTTCATCCCAACGTTTCTTAAACTCTTTGTGGGTGTATCCTTTGATAATTTCAACAAATGCTGACAACGGAAGCATACTTGAGGGACCGGGTCCAAAAATATTCAGACCCGATGCACTCCTAGCCAGTTCGTCAGCTACTTTATTGCCATTGCACCGGTCGTGTCCCTTTACCCAGCGTCATAGTTCCCTTGTTTATATAATAACATTGCTGTATTGAGACCACAGATTTAATACTCGCTATTTTGAACGTTGTCTATTCGTTGTGGAGTTGTTTTTATTAGCTATTTTCAGTTCAGGATGAAAAACACAAAGGCAAAACTGAGTTCCAGACAATATGCAAAATATTAGATAAGAAATACGAGGGATATAAGTGTCTAGATTTAGTGGTGGAGCAACCCAATATATTGTTGGTACTATGAAACCTCGGACCTATAAAGCGAAATTTCAGGGAACAACTACTCTACGGATTGGATCGGTCAGTGGTCGCGCGGTTTAAGGCGTCAGTACTTGAATCGAGGTGACTGGATCGCTGTGGGTTCGACCCCTGCAGCCGGTAGACCGTATATAAGCTATATTCGTGGAGAGATTGGCACCCTCTCTGCGGGTATGGTAGGGTGGGAGAATGTTGACTTGGGTCAGTGTGAGAGATTGATACCGGTTGGCATTTAACTACCCCCCTAATTAATGAGGTTTTCCAGGTTTCCCTCATTCCTGCACTGAATGGTGGTTAGGGCCTACCAACGTAAGTCGTTCCTGGGCGCAAATGCGGCCTGCTTAATTATAATATACCGCCCCTCTCCCGCACAAGTCTTCGACTTCTGGGCTAATCCTCGTGATTAGAATGAGGGGTAGAGATATTATTATTATTATTATTATTAATGCCCCGACCAGCATTCAGTTACACCTGCAAGACCTATACGAAACAGCTAGGATTAGTTGTCAGTAATTCCACAGAACATATTCTTATTATTACCTCTCATCAGTATGCACCACATAAGTCATGTGACGTGAATATGAGATTTTTACCTGTAATGTACCGTACTGTGTGAAACATGTTGAGTTTGATAATGTATATCATGTATTTGATATTAATGTCAGATTTAGAATAGTTTTAGAAACAAAAATTTAGGATATTACGACATTTTAAAATGTATTGTTAATTACATTAAAAGTAGCATTTGAATGATAGTCAATAAGTTAAAGACGTATTTAACTTGTAATGTTTGTGTTTGCAGTCCAATTCAGTGTGCGTTTGAGCCAACTTTTATTTACAATTCAATTTTTTAGTTAAAAAAATCATTTTTTTTTCAACATTTTTGTTACCCCGTATCTAGGAAATTAAGCATTTACCGACCCATATTTATTTGAACTTGCTTTCTTATTTTATAAAGTTTTATGACCTGGTAAAGTTTGGTCTCTGCAATTCAGGACAGCCTGTGAACATTATACATCACATTTTAGTAACTGACACTCGAACGTTAAAAGCTAAATAAGTCTTTAAGGGCGTCGTATTCTTGAAATAGCGTTTTCTACACACAAATAATTTTAGACATTTAAGAACAGAATAATATAGAGTTTAACAAATAACAGGAATGTTATCTCACGCCACCTGCGAATATTCATCATAACGACAGAAAGCTGTCTAATCAACAAATTTTTAGATATAGAAATCTTTCAAAATACGTATTTTTTAAATTTAACTGTAGATGAAAATATTGTTATAATTCTGCATACAAGATTGTTCAGTTTTGTTTATAAGTATGTGAAAATGATTTTTAAAATGTGAAGTTAAAATAGCAAAATAATGAGTGTCTTCCAAACACTTTTTAAAAGTTATTATTTTATTTGAAGAGAATTCAAATAGTAAAAGTGGACACCTCAACAAACATCAAGAACTTTATTTTTGATATTACCTTTATTCACGTGTTTTATTTTTCGAGACTTCTGTACCTAAAAGATATATACATGTGATCATTATTAATATTGATTTAGAAAATGTAAAATATTTAAAAAATAAGCTTTAAATTAATAATTATCAACAGGAGTAAGCGTATGCAAAGCAAATTTGCTATCAAATTAATGTAGAAAAATATTTGTAGGGGAAAAAGAGGTCGGAATTATAGGGTTCTATAGTAAAAAAATATTTCACCAGTTTTCTAGTTAATTGTTATCTTTACAATTTTGTTTTTAATTTTTGATATTCTGTGTCTCGGAAACTAAGCTTTTGTTTTTTTTATTTTAAAAAGGTCTATCACCTCGTAAAATTTGGTCCCTCCAATTAGAGACACTCTGTATACTAACTGCCCTACAACGTACAATCCCATGATATTTAAGAGTTATTCTACATTATGAAAGCAACACATTTTTTTAAAAGGAATTAAGTCATGATAGAAGTAGGTGTATTTACTGGATGGTTTGAAATTGTTGATTTTAGTTTGAAACGTATAAATCTAAGTTTGTAATTGCCATAAAAAAAACAAACTGACAAAAAATATATAAATTTTATGGAGGGTTGTACTTCTTTAAGACACGTCACCTAATTTAAAATATGAACAGCTAAAATCATAACGTAAATCCTTAAAGCCGATAATGATGTAAATGTATTCTCAAGCTGTCGCCTCATTTATTTTGAAAAATCCGCTTCGTCTGAATTCTTTAGGACTTCAGACTTAATCAATATTTATAGAATTAGGGACAGGAATATTAAAATGAATGAATATCGATTGATAAATTCTATATTTTAACCTAGTTCTGTATTTCAACTAAAAACAGTGATAATTGATAAATTCATAAGTACGTCAAAATACTAATATCTTACATACATATCTGCATACAAATATTTGGATTACAAGAAGAAAATTACATGCAATATATGTGCAGGGTGTTTTCAAAAGAAGCAGCACAAATGATACAGCTAAAAAGAACATGTTTAAGAGATATAAGTTATTTTTTACTACAACTTATTTGTTTGACAAAAATTAAGTATTCAAAAATCCGTATCATATAGTCTGGTTTATTTTGAAACATTTACCTCTCTTACTTTTTTGCTTTAAAACTAACCGTTTATTGTGTAAATGATACGTGTAAACGATATGATGATATAAATGATGATACTGATAGTACCTGCTGCAATGTAGGTCGCTTCCTATAAGTCGAGCCGCTTAGGCCGAGCAGGAAGTAAGCAGACCACTTATATCTCACTTAACCGTTTATTAATAAAAATATGCAATTCATGGATCGGTTAGTGGTCGCGCGGTTTAAGGCGTTAGTACTTGAATCGAGGTGACTAATCGGAGTTGGTTCGAGCCCAGCTGCCGGTAGACCGTATATAAGCTATATTCGGATTGGCACCCTCTCTGCGGGTATGGTAGGGTGGAATAATGTTGGCTTGGGTCAATGTGAGAGATTGATACCGGTTGATATTTGACTACCCCCCTAATTAATGAGGTTTTCCAGGTTTTCCTCATTCCTGCACTGAATAGTGGTTAGGGCCTACCAACGTAAGTCGTTCCTGGGCGCAAATGCGGCCTGCTTAATAATAATATGCCGCCCCCTCTCCCGCACAAGTCTCCGACTTCTGGGCCAATCCCTGTGACTAGAATGAGGGGTAGAGATATTATTATTATTATTATCATTCTCATTACAACTTACACGATTGTAATTGAGAAATATTTAAGTAGGCGGCTGTTATGCTAATTTTTGTCATTAGATCTTTTCTGGCATTATTTTTTTGTTATAGCATAGTATTTTCGAGATTCAAAAAATACTCGCAGCATGTTACAATATTCCTCACTTGCAGTATTATTTGCTGTATACTTAATTATTTCCAAGTGATCGTAAAAAATAAAATTTTTAAGTAGCAAATTTAAGGAAACATTCACATAGAAGGGAAGATCTAATGACAAAAATATTGTTTCGTTAATAAACGGTTAGTTTCAAAGCAAAAAAGAGATAAAAGTAAAAACAATCCAGGCTGTTTGATAGATATGTGTTTTTTGAATACACAATTCTTGTCAAGTAAAAGTAGAAGTGTAGTAAAAAATAACTTAGTGGATAATTATTTAAACTCCATCCAAAGGGCAGAAATGTTCGAAAATGGTTGAGAAATTGCACATACATTAATAGAAAATAGGTAAAATTCTACTATTATACCTTTTTTGGTTGTCAAATTACAACTGCTATTCCATATCTTTATAGAAATTTTGAAGGGCTGTAGAGGTGAACAATTTACTAAGATGTATGTTTTCTACATTGATATTTACCTCAAATATTTCTCCTCCATAAAAAAGGTCCATAGGGTCTCACACGAACTTTGTTTTATTGGCAAATGTATTACTCTTCTGAGTAGCTGATGGAGCGTATTCAACTGGAAGGGTTATTGACTTGCCCCTAGAATTTACAAACAGCCTTTCGGTTCGGTAAACTTTACATTGCAGTTTTTGCATAAAAACCGTGTTACCTTCTTTGTATAGTAGACCAACCTTCACTAACCGCTCTATAACACCACTGAACAGTATTTTGTAGGCGAGTATAAAAGTCAATCTTATAAGGACCTTATAATTTAAAGTCATACACCATTAGATTGGATGGAATAATCTTAACCTAAATGTGCAAACTATTATGATAAGCATTTGTTAAGTAGAAGCTAATCAGATTAGCTAAGAGTCGAAAATTTGTGTGAAGTCCGATTATAATGATTTATTATTAATCCAACATGATTAAATTTAAATTACAGGAATAAGTAAAAGTACAATAATAAATCAGAAAAATAGATTAAAGTTAAATAAAAGTAAAATATACATATATTATTCAAACATATCCTAAGTCCCAAACATAACTACATACAATGTTTAATCTATTTTATCACATTTGGATATCACTTTATTAAATAAACTACACATTAAGAACAATGGTGATTTAACTAATACATTGGTTCTACGTCATATCCGAAAACAATATTTACTTAATAGTTCAGAGAAATCAATTTTACTGTTCTATTTGTTATGCAGATAGCGTACCAACGGAACATTATGAAGCCTGATCTTTTAGAAGAATAATATGATAAAATCCTGTGAGTCGATAATGGTCATCTTGTGCAAATGCTAATAATTTTAAAAATTACGTTTGAACTGACTCTATTCTTTGTTCATAGAAGAACCATATTCCAATTTAGATCTAACAAGCGAAGAAAACGTAGTCTTAAATATGCATACGTATTTAACCTTCCTATAGAGTTAAAGTATTTAAATCATAAGTACACTTGACGTAATATTATTGATAAGTTCGACGAAGGTAAGATTTTTGTCAAAAGAATACATAGATTCCTGTTTGATTTGACATAGTTAATTGCAAATTCATTAATAGAGAAACCTTAGGTATAAAATTAATTTTACAAGAAGAATATTGCCTTACACTGGAACATATCGAGCGACAAATGATTTCACTTCACTTCGGCAGATATACAGTCTAGACAAAGTTGAAGATGAAAACAATGACACGCAGACAATTTATGGCAGAATATAACTTGAAATCATCAGCGATCATCAATGGATACCTGAATCAATATCAGGGAGATCATTCATTAAAATTAAAAACAAGAATGGCCTTAGATAAGAGCATTGTGGTACACCAGAAGAAGGAAAGAAGGAACAGAAAGCAAAATTTAAATATCTGATCTTGAATTGTCTGTTTGTTAAGTTCTATTCATTAGCGAATTAGAACACCATATCGATGTAACTATGCCAGTAAAATATAATGTACCTAATCAAATGCTGAAATCATTAAATATAACGTCAACTTGAAAATCTATCTTGCTATTATTTAAAACTTCATATACACATTGCGAAAAACAGTAAGGTTAGATATAGTTGATCTTTTCTGCATAAATCTATGTAGGTGTGTGGAACTTAGTTGATCTCGCCATATAATGTTGACTTCAAAAACAACAGGGGAAACGCTCTATAATTCATTATATTATTTCGATTTTCTTTTCTGAATGTAGGACAAACGAATAAATATAGCTCAATCTCTCTTTTAAAGTCATACATGATTAGACTCAGTAATTTTAACCTAATTATGCTATTATGATGATTACAAGATATTGGTAAATCGTAAGTATATATTATGAGAACGTTGAAACTTAAAAAACCTCATTAGCCTACCATACCCGCGAAAAGCCTACCTATTTTCTCTTTACGAATTCAGCTAATTTTACGGTCGCCCGGCCATGAGGTTAGAAGCTACAATAGGAGCAATAAGTTCGCTCTAAATCGCTAGTTTATCAATTGTCATCATGAGGTGAACTATTTTATTTCATTAAAAGGCCCTCCATTTGTTTTATTTTTAAAAAGCTGGATAACTTAGACAGCTTATAAGTAATTTGTATAAACTTCTTCAGGCAAATTGTTAATCTTAAATAAAATTTACAGCTGTGGTAGAGTAACACGAAATGTTGAATATATTAAAAGTTTGAAATTTTACTTAATCTGGAATACAAATTAGGGACATTCAAATACAAACAAAAACTGATGAATGAGAGAAGATTTAATGGAATTAAGTTTAATCCTTAGAGAGGAAAATGTTTCAACCAGCTAATACAAATCATATTCCTCTTTTAAGGCAGTTTTATATTTAGTTTGACTTTTTGTTAAACTGTAATCACAACTCACCAATATTACTTCAGTTCCACAGATCTTCCGTTGTTCGATATATGCATATTCAGTATTTGAGTACATTAACATACATATAAATAAATAAAAATTTTATTTGTTGGCAAATATTCCGTGCATATGCATTGTTCGTATATAAATATACAATTTTCTCTAGGCATGAATAAAAATTTGTATCTCTAGGCCAAACATGAATGTCCCCCGTTTTCTAGATCTATTTGCAATTGTTTATTTCTTATACAATCCAGATACACAAAAAGTGCATGCACACGTAGGTAAAGTAACTAGGTCATACAACTAAATAAAAGAGAAATAAAATAGAATACATGCGTACAAACAAATAACAAAAATTACACAAAAGATATGACAGAATGAATGAGGCTGTGGTATGAGGTTTTTAGGTAGGCAGGTAGTGAAATTTTGTGAATCAAACTGCGGAGTAAATAAAAGATGTTTGGATATTTTCTTACATACATATTCAACATGAAGGTTCCAAGATAATTTAGGATCCAAATAAACTCCCAGGAACTTAACACTTTCCGGATTATCTATGCCATTAAGGCTGCGAAGACTATAGATCATAGTTTCTGTCTTTGTCACATTTATGGTCAATCGATTGCTGAGGAACCAGTCGTTCGTGAGTGCATGTGTCAGATGTGTATCGTTAAGCAAACGCAGATAAATCTGAATTTGTTGTGGTTACACTGGTATCTTCAGTGAATAGTATACATAGACTGTTCTCAAATGTATCAAATATGGTCGGTAAGTCGTTTATATAAATTAAGAAAAGTAATGGACCCAAGACTGAACCTTGTGGAGCCCCATGTTTGATTTCTAGAGTACTTGATTTTATACCACGACAAAGTACATACTGATATCTATTGATTAAAGAAGAAGATAATAGAGATATAATATCCATCGAAAACCCATAGCTAGACAACTTATTTAATAAGACCTAATGCGAAACACAATCGAAAGCTTTACTCAAGTCCAAGAACTGAGAACTTACATATCTTCTTTCTTCAAATCCGCTAGCTACATGAGATACCAAACGATCAATTGCTAATTCAGTAGATAAACTGTTTCACCTTTATTATACTGATTGGAACTAACATCAATCTCCATGTTATTCAGATCAGAAAGAATACTCGTAGCAATAGGTCTATAAATGTCTTCATCTGTTACGAAAACGTAAATGGGTTTCCTAAAACTCGAAACATCCGCATAAAGAAAACTTTTTTCGTTTTTATTGTTTCACTTAGATTTGTCATACAAATATAGTAGTTTTTACTGCACATATGTGTTTTCCAAATTGCTGGTATCTCCATTAGAAGTTTCATCTTATAAATGGAGAATGTAAGACGCAATCATGTATCAAGAACTGCATATTTTCTGAAGAACCCAATCATAGTCTTGTATGACTTCGAAACCAAAGGATTGTCTATAGCAGTTCTTGATATTGCTACAAATACATGCCACAAATACAACAAAATGTATTCTTATCGTAGTTATCCACTTCTGTAGAGCTTCAGTCGCTGGCTGACAAAGACTGCTGGCCTGCTTCTATTCTATCGCTGTTTTATTCTATTCTAGTCGGCGCTATTCTCAAGCGTTGTCATTTTTCACGCTTCTATGCATCGGTTACAGGGTTACCAGCGTTATTGGATATTAGAGATTTGAGGTTGTAACCGGATGGTGTTAAATCAACTCCAAATTCAGATCCAATGACCCCAAAAATATAAGAGTACGATGGTTCTGCCCATCTGCATATCTATCTTTCCATTTGACCTTAGAGGGACATTGAAGCTATCCTGATAGGGTTAAATAAATCACCGATTCATATCCAGCGACCCCAGAGACATAAATCTACGATGATCTGCTTCACTTGCATATCTATCTTTCTATTAGACCTTGAAATAACCTTCAAGTTGATATGATGGGGTTAAATAAGTCTTCGATTCAGATCCAGCGGCCCTAAAAACATATTTATGTTTTGTTATGTACGACGGTCTGGTTCAATTGCATATCTAACCTTCGATT
Organism: Monochamus saltuarius; assembly: GCA_025584915.1. NCBI lineage: Eukaryota > Metazoa > Arthropoda > Insecta > Coleoptera > Cerambycidae > Monochamus > Monochamus saltuarius. The sequence goes on along the minus strand of CM046721.1, from coordinate 46,860,706 downwards.
TAACCTAGAAATAACCTTCAATTTGATCTGATGGGATTAAATGAATCCCAGATTCAGTTATCCTAAGAACATAAACGTATGATGGACTGGTCCACTTATCTATCGATATGACCTAGCTATGACCTTGAACCTAGGGTAACATAAGATTATATAGGTGTAGTTCATCGGACAGACCACTTTTTTTGTGGCGCTCTGTTAGCGATTGCTGTTTTATGAAATAGGTACATTTTGTTTAATAAAGTGAAATTAAAAAATGTCTCATGCAGTTATTTTGTCGCTCCCTTGCTTCTAGATATTACCAAAACAATATCAATTACTCTTGTCTGAGGAGAAACGCAAGTTAAGTTGAGCTAGTGTTAGGGCCACTTCTTTTATTCCGATTTCTGTAGGGAGCTTCTTTGAGATGTCTCGCGAGTCACACATTTTCTGTTTGAAATCACCTTATTGCGTGAATGAAATGAAGAGGGAATGCTCGATAATATCCAGTGTAAATCCTCGTTTCATGTTACTAGTAATTCCACCCCAAGGATTAATTTATTTATTGCTCCAGATCTCTAGTCTAATCAACAATGTCGTGATAAAACTGGGATAAGGAAATATGCCCTTTATAACCGTAGCTATACGTGTTTGCAGAGTTAAATAAACTTTCTCTCTTCATATAGGAAATGTAAAAGTTTTTTGCCGTAAAAATATAAATTTTCTTACGTACCATTATTGGATGGTCTTGATAATGTGATAAAAGCTAATCATACTATACGAATTTACAGGGTATTACAATGAAAACATTACTCTTTAATAAATAATATTAGGAAAATTAGGAATGGCAAAAACAATCAATTTTTATGTTAGCAACATAATTTGACATCAAACAAGTTTTCATATTTACTCTTTACCTCCGGTTCTTCTCCCCATGAAATTTTAAACGACTGGGTAGATAGGTAGATTGTATCCCCATAAACTACAAATAGTACAGAAATTGGTAGCTGACCACACGGATAGATACATGCAGTTTTGTGAAATAATGACAGAATTTATTAACAGGGCATAAAATCTCGTGAAACGTATTTGATTTTCTGAGGAATGCACTTTTTTAAATGGGCATGGCAATAAACAAAATTGTCGTTATTAGACTGATGAAAACTCCCATGTATTTAGGGAAGGTCTACTCAACACCCACAAAAGATAAATATGTGGGCCGGAATTTTAGGACCTTTCTTCATAAACTCGATTCTTACTAAGGAGATTTATTTAAATATGATTGAGGAACAAATTGGCATGCTTAGCACTGAAGCAGTGGAAAATCAAATTGATCAACATGTCAATCGAGTAAGGACTCGATGAAAACCTAGTCCACTTCCAACAAGATGGTGAGCCTCCGCACTACGCTAGAGGTGTGAGGGATTGGTGAAATGTCAGACTCAATGAAAGATGGAGAAAAGAGGGCCAATTGAGTGATCTGCCAGATTTTCTCGCCTGAGTCTAAATGACTTTTTCTTATGGGGACATCTGAAAACAGAAATTTGTAAAACGGCGCCACTAAGCCTTCAAAATCGCATAACAGTTTAGTGTAAAGTTATCACGAGGGAAACATTTCAGAAAGTTTGCGAAGAGCTTGAACATCGGCTTTATTACTCTATGGCAAGGAATGACGAACACTCTGAGCAACTTAATAAATAAATTCTTCATAAAATTGGCTCTTTTATTTATTTCCCTAAAAGACATGTTCGTTCTTTATTTTAAACTAGCAACACTCATTTTGGAGCATTAAAAGTCTTATTAATCGTGATCAGTATGTCATCAGTTATATAACTTTTACGATTTTGCTCATAACTTCTTCAAATCTAAACCAATTTCAAAACTTGACACGCCGTTGTATTCGCAATGACAAGAGCTTTGAAATGATGTATCACAAGTGGGGCAGTTGCAGTTAAGATTTTCATGTTGGGATTGCAAAAATCGATCTGTCTTGTCATTTTGAGTTTTCCAAATTATTAGGGGTGGTAAGTTTTCAATTGAACACCCTGTATATAGACAAGTCAGTTGTAATGAATACCAATCGATCTCTGTCACTGCTCTTCCAGATAAATACCTATACTAAAAAACACTAGTATTGTTAGAGTATTATTTGATACAGCTAACACTCTACAATTTCCTTTCTATCATATCGATGTCGTACCAATATTAAGGAATCTATCAAAATGTTTCAGACATAATAGAATTTAACATGAAGTAGGAACAAATTGATATTTACACCGGCAATTGGATAGCAATCAGGGGGCCAATTTTTGACCATTCGGAACTATAGAAAATCATCGTAAATGTGCGAAGAGTACGAAATCCCATTTTTGAGTATTCGCATCTTTGAGTATGCCCACGTTTTACTGCGAGCGGCGAGAAACTCGCTGATGTCAGCTTGCGTTGGAGTGTCTACATTTGAGGTAATATCGACTGTTATCATTTTCTTTCATCTGTCTTAGTTGTTTAGTGTTGTGTGTGAACTTTGTGGTTTCTTGTTGTGATAAATATAAATCAATAAAAAAGGGAAGAATTAATAAATGTGCTCGTAATATGTAATTTGGAAATAGCAGAGAACAAAATCGACCAAACAACCAGCATAACCCTCGAGATCCATTCATAAAACTAAACCATGTACAATTTATTAAGATGTTTCGATTAACAAAAGATCTTGTCATATATTTGATAGAATGTTTGGAACCCTACATCCCTGTTAGTCTTTATTAGCCCCCTCGAATGTTGTTTAAAATATTGGCAATATTTTCCCAATCGTTTTTGGCGTCCTTCATTGTATAGGTTAATTGCGGCTTCTTTTTTACATACTCCACGAGCAATTTTTCCAGCTTATCTGATGCATTCGCACTTCGTTTCTTCTTGTTTTTTTCACGCTTCACTAATTTTCAAAATAATAAATTTGTCACTGTCAAAATCCCACAGTTTACACAACAACTTTATAAACTAATATTATTATAAATTTGCCGTGTTGCCTGATCAACCATGTGTAATGTTGCGATTGCCTAGCTCAGACGTCTTTTGACTTGCGCATATCATCCAAAAATTGGTACAAAGAAAAGTATACGTTTCATATCATGCGCATCTTAAGCATACGCAAATAAGCGTACATTCCCACAAATTGCCCCCCAGTCCATATCATATGAAATCTTGGCTGATATGGGATTCTCTACAACAAATGGCACTAGTTGGATATCAGAACGAGAAGTATAAAAGATTAATTTAGCTAGAGTTGCTTTATATAGAGCCCTATAGGAGCTCAATACTCTTCCTGCAGTATTGCTTGTGCCAAAACTAATTTTAATGGTGTGTATTAAATTAATTTTTAACATTGCAAATTCAGGAAATATTTAAATATTGTGCTCTTATAGAAGATAGGTCATGATGGTTCAGATTCTACCAAGAGGAAGGGTTATTCCGGAAGTTAGGAAGTATATGAAAAAAAAACAATTGTCAAAGCTGTGGACTTCTTTTCTTCTTCCTTATATTGGCTGAAATATCTAACGGCGAAGGTATTTTCATTATTATTAAATAATTTCATATATTTTAATTATATCTCTACAATGGACAGAGCAACCTCATAAGATGTTATGATTTATCTGTTTTTCTGACAAATGGGATATCGTGTGAGGATTTTCTCGGCTAAAAATACACATCCGTTAGAAGAGAATTTATTACATAATGGATGGAAGCAAGAAATGTGTCTACCTCAAACCTAACAAGGAGAAATGATAACATATTATATTTTTAGGGAGTTCCATAAATATTTTTCACGGAAAAGGTTTCTAAGGCGCTAAGCCAAGTGAGTTGTTTTATCGATCCTAAAATACTTCAAAGAATCCTTTAAAGCTTTAAATCAGTAAGCAGAAAATGCAGGGGAGTAAAAAAAAATTTACAGATTTATGAATACGAAATGATTCTATTCTAATCTAAAGTTACATTTTAATTTTGTTCTTCTGTAAGATATTTTTTCAGCTACCTGATTATAAGATAAATAGAAAATAAACTAAAAGTAGTTTCAGAGCATGAAAACATTAATGTTGCTGAGGTTCGATTATATTCGATAGCACTTCCAATAAGCGACTTTGATCTATTCAGTTTTGATTTGTTTTCGTTACTTGTTAGGTTTCTACCTACAAGTTTATAGAGCAAATGTATCACTTCACAGTAACACACATACTACTTATAGATTTGTCAGATTTGCATCAATATCTTGCCTGTTTACCGACTTCAACCTAATCTAATGTATGCATAAAGGTTACAATTTTGAATTTTTTTTCGAAAACTACATGCGACCGCCGAAATCTGACTTCAGATTCGTAATCGGCTCCCTCGAAAATATGGGGGTAGAAAGATTTCTTGTTAATATTTGTGAGCTTTACGCTGTTGTACTCGTAGATAATTACCTAGATATGATTCTGATTCATATTCACAATCAAACGCGATTTGCATTATTTGGGAATATCAACGTACAAGCTCAAATTGATTCTTATTTCAAGAGCGTAACGAAAAGGTAACAAAAAATAGGTATACATTTACAGCCGGATTCATGAAACGGGCGTAGCGTTAGTCGGACTAACCAGCTTTGCGCCCGTGTAAAGCGCGTTAGTTGCCAGCCTTGCGTTCATTCACGAAACATGCGTTGCTAGGTAGGCTGTTTATTTACGTCTATATTTGCGCCAAAAGTTAGACCCAGTATTGTACCTGTCTAAAAATCGCGTAACTTCGGCCTCTAGTTCCTTGCGTTTCCCATTGTATATTTAGTATTTATATTCAAAAACAGTAGTTTTCAGTGCTACGGATTAGTAAACATATCATAAAGTAAGTATTATACAGAGTAGTGAATAGGAGTATGCCTTTTATTTAAATTGGTGCAACAGATGCGTAAATTTTTCGCGTAACCTCCGCTAGTCTGACTAACGTTACGCCTTGTTGATGAATCCGTATGTTAATGTTTTATCCAAAATTATTTACTGTATAAAATTTTGCGGAGGTTTGGAACTTACATTACGAAGGCATGATGAATGAATTATACATCAGAACTTGATAGGCAAAACACTTACTACGAATACCTTAAAAATGCTACACTTTTTAAAGGTACTTAAAAGAATATACAAAATACGTATATTTTAAAGTTTGTAATTAGAAAAAAAAATCTATCACCTCGATACCGAACATGTTGTTATATGTGTGCGGTCCTGAATGGCAACGCTGTTGGACATCTATGTAGCTGCAATACTCGTACGCGTCATCAGAAAATTTGTGGCGTACCAGGAGCATCGTGTTACCGATTGTTGAGAGATTTGTTTATCTTTTGAAAGCTTGAGCGAGAGAGTTATCGATCTTAATAAAACAGTTGTTGCTCTTTCTTCATCATATTTTATGAACTTATGATTCTAAAGTTAGTATAGTAAAATTTAGAACAATTGCAATAACACAAAAAATAATATTAAAAATTCCATGCATAAAAAATCATGCTATTTTCAGAAATATTAATTTATTTGATCCAAGTAAAGGCATGAATTTGGCTTTTTTGGAACTTTAGCATCCTTGACGAGAGAAACAATACAAACGAAATTTTGCAAACACGGAATTCCAGGAAACAACTACCCTGCGGGCTAATGCCCCGACCAGCATTGAATTACACCTGGAAAACCTATAGCAACAGCTAGAGTCATTCGTCAGACGCCCACCAGACATATACCGGTTTCGAGCTTATTGGCTCTCATCAGTATGCCATAGGTGAGGTATCTGACGAATAACCCTAGCTGCTTTCGTCTGTCTAACCCGACAGAAGGGACCATGAGTACGCGGTGTAGAACTAACTACATCTATCGGCCGTTCGCTACTCCATGCCGGACTGAAAATGTCGCAGGCACGAAGCGTTCTACATGCAGTAGACACCATTGAAAGCTGTCGACCTTTATCGCGATCGGCGAGAAACGAAATCGTTTCTCGCCGATCGCGATATTTCTGTTGTTAAGAACAATAAATTTTATCCGTTTCAATTTTATGAGAAAAGAGCAATGAGTTCCAATGCTAAATGGTTAAATCATTGAATTGCAATGAAATAACGTGTATTTTCCGGGATGAATAGAATTCATCCAATTCGAAGCCAGGGTATTAACACAGATACTTGTCTGAATATTCCGTAATTTATCGATTTTAATTTAAAATTTAATATCTGATGCAAAATCTGACGCTGACAGAATTTACTTTATTATAAAAAGCTTCTTTCGATAGTTAGGATTCATGTAAAGAATAAAACTATCTGATTAGAAATCTACTGTCGGTTCTAAAGTGCCAGCATAACAATATTACTTTAATTTCATACAGACTACTCATTGAAAATAATACTAGTAATTTTTATTGAATAAATAAAACACATAGAGGAAAAGCGCCTAATTTTTAGTTCATATATTTTTCAAAAATTTATATATTTGTTTGGTTTTTAATCCAAAGCTATGGGCGCAGTTTAAGGAAACACCTCTTTTTTTTAAGAAAGGTATTTTAAGCTAATATGTATCAAATCTCCTACAATTCCTATCAATGAAGTCATATGTATGTTCTCTGATACCAAACATCTAGGTATGCTAATGAACATCCACAGACAAAACTCTATTCAATAATTATCTAAAGAATTTAATATATTTTCTAACCTCTGGAGTGGGAACTCGAAATTCAACCACAATAGATGAGATCTCACTTATTTCTGCATTTTATTAGGATTGCTTCATCAGGTGGCCTCCTTTAACTTGAGTCAAATATCTAACTATAAAGATGATTATAATTGAAATCTTAATTAATAATCGACAAAGATATCAGTAATAATTCGATTTTCTTAAATTGGCAATTGACTATGACTATAAATAACTATAAAATATGACTATTAAATGGAATTTAATACATGAGTGCGTTTTTTTCACTATGTAACCTATAACACATCAAATTGTTTATTTAAATTAAAAATTTCTAAAAATATGCTCGAAATCTGAAAGTAATTATTTTATAAATTAAATAAATAAGAAAATATATTATATTAGATGGATGACTCATATAAAATGTAGCATATTTTTACCTCGTGATTCTCGAATCGAGCTATCAGAGATTAGAAAATCACGTTCGATCCGCGTGTCTGCTTGCCGAAGAAAGGGCTTAGCATTTCGTTTCCCTTCAACAGGTGTACTTATCGTGCCAACTTAAATGAAACCGTTATTACCAACCTTAAAAATTTTAATATTTATGAGACCCGTACTGAACTGATTATAAATACAAACAACTAGATAATTAAGTTGACACTTGTGTGAAATAAATTATAACCAAGTAACTGAATGAACCAATAAGGTTTGATAATAATTAATTATTCTTAACCTATATTTCTGAAACTGACAGAATCGCTGATAGAGACAAGATGCCTGTTTCTTAAGGTGATCTGTAACATAAAATAAATATTTTTAAATAAAAATCTTAAAATAATATCTATAATTTACAGTAATGATTATAAACAATATTATTACACTGTAGATTATTATACAGGGGAACGTTCCATGTAAAAAATGAACGTTACAGGCAATCCTCACAAATGTCCGAAATTAGGAAACTCTATTTTGGGGTTAAAATTTTTACCGGTGTCAAATTATAAAAAATATCTGAATTTAATACAACAAATAAATTACTACAGTTATAGATTTACTCTGGGTAAAGCAACCTGCACTTTTGATAAAAGAGAGCACGAGCACAGGCTTCAGGTCGGGGCTACAAAAAAGTATCTACAGCTGTTCAACGTGTTTATACTACTACCATCTATTGGAGAATCCCAGAATATTGATTTGTACTTTTTTGGTATTTTATTATGTTGACGTTGGTAGAAGTCTAATTTATTTTTTGCGACCGTACTTCCCTTAAAGTAAGACACAAATTTGAGATTTTTGAAAGAATAGGCTCTACTGGAACTAAAGCGTCTTGAACGATTAAATTAATAGCGTGTACTATAATACAACCTAAATGTTTCCAGAGAAGATCTTCTGTTATAACTTTATTTATATTTTTAGCATTATCAGACACAGCTATCAATTTTTTTTATCAACATTCCATTCTGATGCAATTTGTCTTTTTTAGCATTATCAGACACAGCTATTATTTTTTTTATCAACATTCCATTTAGTAATTCGTCTTAGTTCATTTACCAAATTGATACTTGTATGACTAACAGTTGATGAATCAACTTCCAGTATGATAGACTTTATGTCAAAATTATTATTTATAAAATGTATTGCGGCCGTATAAGGTTCATTATTACACCATGTCCAACAGTCTGTTGTAAGGGTGGACAGCTTTTGCATCTTTAAGCATCTCCCTTACTATAACTTCGGTTTCCTCGTATTTGGCCGTTAATAAAGTATTAGCCAATGTGTGCAGTTGTAGGATGGATGTAGAATAAACAATTAATTTTTAAATCTTGAAAAGTGGTTTACTTACTACTAAGCAGAGTGCTATTGAATTTATTTGTAACATTAATAATATTTTCTTAGAGATAACACGAAATTTTAGAGATCTATTTGATTATAAATTATCGTTTAATAATCAAATTTTAGATATTACATCCAAACCGTATAAAACACACTTGGAACATGTCCATGTGGAAATTTGAATATGCCTCTGTTGTTCGTTGTCCAAATTATGTAACATGTATTGACAGTTTAGAGTGGGTACAACGACGTCTTTTAAAAATATTATCTATTAGAATTGACGAAATTTATCCTTAAGTTAGCTTTCCCAGGATGGCCTTTTAAAGAAGCTTTCTGTTAAATTTATAGAAGGCAGACAGCATTGCTTACTTAGTATTTTTATTTAAATTATTAAATGACAACTGATTACGCTGATTTATTAAATAGATTTAATTTGCATGTTCCCAGGGCAGTCTCAAGACACGCTGGTATTTTTTACTTGCCAAGGCCAGGAACTAATATAAGGAATTTTCCTTCCTGAATTTTATATGTAATACTTACAAAGATGTCATCGGTTAATATATTTCAGTGTTCTCTTGCAATCTTAAAACAGGTATCATTATGATATTTTTTTTATCTGCCATTTCTAGTGTTAACTTTGTTTTATAGTTTTCTGTTGTGCATTTCCTTAGTATTTCTTTTTTTTTGTATATGATTCATATCCTGTAATTCGGCATTCATCTGTTGAATGGTGTAAAATAATATAAAATAAAATCACAAGATCAAACGAACTTACCTAAGTGATGTTCGATCTTGATTATATGATGGCCCCGTCGAAATAAATAAATATTGTAGTACCCTCGTCTCCGCAGGAAACTAACCACGAATTTTAAAGCTGACAACACTGATTCTCTATGACCGTAGCTGCACCTTGCGCACACACACCTCAGTCACTTTAAAGGTGTTGCAACATACATCATTGGGTAATTATCATTGATAATTGTAGGGTGGGATCTTGGGACTTTAAATATTTCGACGGGGCCATCATATAATCAAGATCGAACATCACTTAGGTAAGTTCGTTTGATCTTGTGATTATATTCGGCCCCGTCTCATAAATAAATATTGTAGATGTTTAAAGGATGTTGCAACAAATAAAACATCAGCTTATATTAGCTATATTGAAATATATAGATAATGTACAAGGACAAAGTAAACAAAAATCTTTATATAATCTAATATCTAATAATGGGAAAAATTTGATTTTACAATATGTATCTAATAAATTCTGTATAACGAACAAACAACAAGGAAAAGACAAAATAACTACAACTACAACGAAAAACATTGTACACCAATATGAATGACCTGATTAGGTATTACTTGAATCCAATACAGTATTTGCGAATTGTAAATTATCTATTACGGGTCTATTGTAAAAATTCGCGAATGTTCTAGAATTTTTCGACCAACCCGCAGCCAGCCGAATAATATCGAAGCTAACACCTTTTCGAAACGCTAAAGATGTCGACGCATGTCGAGTACTTTGAGGTCTAAACTGAGTATTATCTAAATTACTTGCTTTCAAACCATCTTTTATCCATCTGCTGATAGATTGAGATGAAGCTTGACGATGTGGTTTTTTATGAGTAATAAAAAGAAAATGGCAGGAACTTCGTAAGTCTTTAGTCTTTTCTATATGTGTTAATAAAGTTCTAGCTATATATATTTGGTGGTGTATATTAAAATTTGGTAGAACCAGAAATGGTTCAGGCTTGTTTATTGAAGAAGTTTTTATTCTGTTACTTATCACTGCTAATTTTTGAGTTAAGTGTTCGAGCGAGATTTCATCATTATTGAGCGTTTTTATATAGGTTAAAACTATATTGGGGTTCCAAGTGTTTTCGTATCTTGGCATTGGCGGTCTCATATCATAAACTCCTCTGAAAAATCTTTTTACCCTGAAATCTAAATCTATTATTAAATTAGCCGGTCAAAAAATCCAGAACACTTGGAACTGTGACATTAAATGGATCAAGTTCATTTAACAAACAAAATAGCCACCATTGTCTAAGACCAACAGTATATTGTTTTAGAGTCGAATTCGCTATGGATGATATACAAATATCTAACGATTCTTGGGGCACCTCTCCTCGCAATAGCGCTTCCCGGATAACCTCCTGCTACCAGGAAAGGTTTTCCGACAAGGGATGATGTGTTTCGTTAAAAGAGAGTAAAGTGCTTTTAGGTTCAAATACTAATGGTTCTGCAATCGTTAAAGACTTGAAAAGAGGATACCATGGTTGACAGATCCACAGGGGTATTACCACAATCCCTTCTGCTTTATCTTCTATGATTTTTTGCAACACTTAAAATCATGGCAAACGGAGGAAAAGCATAAAATTTGCTCCAATCTAATGTGAAGGCATCGACGCTGTAGGCCTCGGGATGCCTCAACCAGAGCACGAATTTTGGGCATGTTTTATTTATCCGGCTTGCAAATAGGTCTATATATGGATTCCCGGAACTGTATCTTTATTTTTCTGAAAGCATAATCAGCCAAGCACCATTCTGTTTATTTATGAACTGTCTGCATAAATGTTCTCTTTAGAGTTAATATATGAAGCAAAGATGTAAAATCCTCTATCTTGACACCAAGTCCATATTCTCCTTGCTATATTATTTAAATTTTTAAAACGGACACTTCCCATGCGGTTAATGGTGCATACTGCTGTCGTGTTGTCCACTCTGCATAAAATATTACAATTAGAGACTGACTTTGCAAAACAGCATAGGCCAAAAAGTACTGCCAGGAATATGACAGTTTTTCTCGGTTGTTGACCAGTAACCAAAGGAAGTATTATTATTACAATAGGCTCCCCAACCAGATCTGGAGGCATCGGTAAATAATTTAATTTGAAAATTACCACGACGAATTGGATTATATGAATCTTTTGCTTTGTTTATCCACCATGAAAAATCGGCAGATAGGGTAGGTGGTATATGCATCTTTGTTTCATAATTCCCTTTACATGTTAATAATGCTAAGTATTTCTGACGTTCATAATTTTGTGTACAAAAAACTGCATTTAATGGGTAGTGCAACGGAGATTAACGTGCCTATAAATTTTGAAAATTATCGAATCTTACATTCCTTTAGACAGGATAATTATCTTAGACATTCCAATAATCTAAGGCGTTTTTCGTTAGGCAATGATAAGGTCATCCTTTTTGAATTATATAAAAACCCTAAATATTTACACAACTGATTAGGAATAAGATTACTCTTTTTATAATTTATTAAAAACCTAAATATTCTACAACGTTATTGTTTCTTTTACATTATATTCGCATTCTTTACTAGTGTTCCCTAAAGAAGGATGTCGTCTAAATATATAACAGAGGTTAGACCCTTCTCCCTAAGCAGCGTCATTATAGGTTTTAGGATCTTTGTAAAGATCAAAGGGGCGTACAGAGACCCATTAAACTTAAATCGTAAGTATTTTCTATGTGTTCTTTTGATAGGCACTACATAATAAGCATCTTTTAGATCTACAGTGGACATAAAGCTGTCAGGCGTAATAAGCCGCGCTGCTGTTCTATAGACCTCGATCTTGAAATGAGACATTTTTACAAATCAGTTTTTAAGTTTATAATTAAGTCCCATCTTTCTTGGAGACAATAAAAATATTAGAAATAAATTGCCCTCACTTGGCTCAACAAGAGAAATGATATCACTTTTCATTAAGTCTTGGACTTTCATTGGACTAAGTTGTCCATAATTTCTTTTTCTTTTGCAGACCGTTCTGGTTCTGTCGGTGTAGCTGTTTGCCGGTGAATGTTACTAAAGGGTATACTAAGACCTCTAACATAGCTTAAAATTTTTTCATTAATGGACAAGTTGCGCACCTTTGCACAAAATGTCTTAGTCTGCCGCCTGAATCACTAACCTCTAAATATGACGTCTTCTCTCGGCTTGTTGACGATCCTGCTTCTTCGCTCAGTGTTGCTGGTGCGCTGGGTGATTTTCCGATAGCTGTTGGGAACACGAGATACCTGTATATTCTGATCTGTCCCCCTTTTTACCAGAAAAGGACGTTTGTAGTCCTTGGCCGCTTTAATGGTATTATCTAAGTCACTTCCGAACAGCCATTCGTTAATGGTAGTGTTCTTTAAAGTTTCTTTTAATTTGTTATTCAAATTTATAGCTATAAGTTCCCTTCGGGAAACGGATTCTGAGAGAATAACATCACTTAACAAACGACCAATGTCATTCAGTGATTCATCTAAAAGCAACAACGCAATAGCTGACGTGGCAGCCCCTACCTTCTCTTGCAACTGCTTCAGTCTCATATCACGTCTCACAGTATTCTCTGGCAATGCTATTTTCACCTCTGGATTTATTTTCGGAGGGCTAAGTTCCTTACAATTTTCAGGGGAAGATTTTTTTTTTAAGCTCTTTTGGATTCTTCTGGCAACTCTGCCTTCAGAATTTCAATCCAACGAGATGTTAAATCTGGTTGTATTGGTGGGAATATATTTTTCGGCACTTTCATCCTCCCCTAAGATGGATAAAATGTCGATCCCGATCGCCTCTGGCACCACATTCTTCCCCTGATTTACTTCAACCAATAGATCCCCTGAAACTATTAAATTTTTGTTGAAGTAGCCACATGTATGACTGCTTACCACTCTAGGTAATGTCAGTAAATTGTCACACTAGACAAGTAAGAAAAAAAAAAGTCAGTATTTTCTTCATGTTTGGCTGTATTAATTTTTGTTGAAATAGCCACATGTATGACTGCTTACCACTCTAGGTAATGTCAGTAAATTGTCACACTAGACAAGTAAGAAAAAAAAATTCAGTATTTTCTTCATGTTTGGCTGTATTAATTTTTGTTGAAACTGTATGACTGCTTACCACTCTAGGTAATGTCAGTAAATTGTCACACTAGACAAGTAAGAAAAAAAAAGTCAGTATTTTCTTCATGTTTGGCTGTATTAATTTTTGTTGAAATAGCCACATGTATGACTGCTTACCACTCTAGGTAATGTCAGTAAATTGTCACACTAGACAAGTAAGAAAAAAAAATTCAGTATTTTCTTCATGTTTGGCTGTATTAATTTTTGTTGAAATAGCCACATGTATGACTGCTTACCACTCTAGGTAATGTCAGTAAATTGTCACACTAGACAAGTAAGAAAAAAAAAATCAGTATTTTCTTCATGTTTGGCTGTATTAATTTTATTTCCGCCACCCTAGGCGTGTGCTGTAGTACCCCTGACTACCAATACTCTGTGATAAATAACTAAGTAAAAGTATAACAACTAATAAATTATACCTATGCATCCCCTGGCACAGGTGGTTGAATGATAATAAAGGAAAAGAAATATGTTGTTTTTGCTGATATCAATATTCATCTTTCCAACTTTGCTAATGAGAAAAGAATAACAATATGTACTTACTATTTTCTTGTCTATGACCTCTATCGTTCTCCTGAATCTTGATGAAAAATCAGGATGACTTTCAGAGTGCACTGGTGAAGGTGACCCTGTGCGGTATCTCTTTTGTTGACTTTCTACTCGGTCAAGACACCTCTCTATTCTTCTTAAAATTTCGCCAATATCACTTTGTTTTTCCGAGTGGGTGAAAGACTCCGGTCCCTATGTCTTTTCCTTGGATTAGACATATTTATTTTTGGTTCACGTTCACACTTTTGAAAACTACTATTTACACCACGTGGTCGTTCCGCACGAAAACTAAGACTGAGGTGTGTGTGCGCAAGGTGCAGCTACGGTCATAGAGAATCAGTGTTGTCAGCTTTAAAATTCGTGGTTAGTTTCCTGCGGAGCCGAGGGTACTACAATATTTATTTATGAGACGGGGCCGAATATAATAATTTAGTAACAGTTAATTGCTTTGGTTTAGTTCCATAATTTTTGTCTTTATTCTTTGGTTAGTGTTGCACTGATTTAGTAAGAACAGGAAATAATGTAATAGTAGGGTTAGCAAAATAAATTTTTTGCAATGGTTATGAATTTGAAAATATTTTTGAAACGGTTATTAGAGCATTTCTTCTAAGCACCGCATCACATTTAAGTTGCCACAAGCAAAAATACTGTGTTGTAATTTATGCAGCGGCTAAACTAATTCAGTCCCTTTCTAAATCCAAGCAATCTTAGGGTATAAGCACAGCTTTAAGCTGTGGTATAAGTATAAGCACTATCTGAAAACATTATTTGCAGGATTTTTTAAATGAGTATCAGTGAAAAATACATTGCTATTTAAATCTATAAATGATACTGCAGGAACCAACTACTCCGCGGGCTAATGCCCCGACCCGCATTGAATTACACCTGTAGTATCTGTGTGAACAGCCAAGAACCCTTGTCGGCCAGTACCTACGACAATGTAGGTCGCTTCCTGCAAGTCGAGCCACTTAGGCCGAGCAGGAAGTAGCAGCCCAAAAAAATATTAATTTATTTTCTTGTGTCGATTCGGTAAATGCAGTATATTACTACTTTCAGAACAAAATCATACACAATATTATGTATTATTTAAAACCATCTCCTTATAGTAACAGTTTCCTAGACTAAATGACTGGCAATGGCGTTGTGTTTAAACCGCAGATGTTGTCGAACAAGTTAAAGGCGTAGCTTTTAATTAAGCGTGCGATGTTCAGAAGCTGGTGAGCAGTTAGTTTCGATAATGAAAAATAACCAAAACAAGTGATATACTTAGTATCTTACAGTGCTGAACGTATTTATTTGTTGTTGTGCAATTTCAAAATTGGTTAAAACTTTATTAAGAACAAAATATAACTTTTGTAGCAAGGATCCAACTAATATTTTTTTTAGTTGCATTGACGAGAACTATCTAAACAGGGATTATAGTTAATTTAAAGATATTAAAGCGGTCAGTTTTTTCTTTTGCTCCTTACCCTTTTTTGAAATAGATTGATTATAATTACACGGAAGAAAATATATATTTTAACCATTAGTAGATTATTATTTATTATTGATTATTCCCAGCGAAATATTTACTAAAAGAACCTGTAACGTTAGTTTTCACTGTAATAGCAAAACCCTAGTTAAACCAAAATAATGCAAAAATTACTATTTATTCATATTTATTCACATAATTATTGTACTATCGTTTGCAATATTAATGACATTCACTAAAATGAATTTTGCAATTTATTTTGAACTTCTGACGTATTCATATTGAAATCTGCTCTAAATTTTTAACATTAGTTATTAGTTGTTTCACCTACCAAGACAAATTTAATGATATTTCTATTCAGAACTTCCAGAAGTTCAAAAACTGTTTTAAGAGAGTGTCATTATTATTGCAAACGATTGTACATATTAATTTTATAGGTATCTGTTATTATTTATTTCATATGTTCATTTTGGCTAACGTGTATTCATCGCCTTGTATTCCGCCCCTGATATTAATAAGTTTCTTAATCTATATCTGTATCTGTATAACAAACTAGGTAATTATTTCTATGAAAAATATGCTTATTAAATAGTCGCATATAAACCGAGAAGAAAGAACGAAAATCCAAGAAATAAACCTGCTATATGAGAGACCAATGAAATTGCAATTTTGGCAACAGTAAGAGCGAATCCTCTAATAAATTTTAGTTAGTTATCTCGAGATAATGGAATTATAACCAAATTTCTGTTCTAAGAATTTTATACAAGCATAAATTCTTACCACATACTGAACTTCGCGAAGAATTAGACGGAAATTACTGCGGCTGCAAAATTCAATTTTGCAAATGGGGACGCCAACACAAAAAGAGAAGTAAAGAAGTACGTCGAGCTTTAATTACTGAACAATGTTTTAAAAAAACAA
Source organism: Monochamus saltuarius (assembly GCA_025584915.1). Taxonomy (NCBI): domain Eukaryota; kingdom Metazoa; phylum Arthropoda; class Insecta; order Coleoptera; family Cerambycidae; genus Monochamus; species Monochamus saltuarius. The sequence goes on along the minus strand of CM046721.1, from coordinate 46,844,368 downwards.
GAATAAACTGAACTGTAACCTTGGATAATACAATTATTAATTCATTAAGCAAGTATACCACTACATCACTAGTACTTCACGAAAATTACCAAGAAATATTGTGAATGTTACCTAGCTATATAAGATTCCATCTACTAAAATGAATTCAGTTCAATTATGCGTGTGCGTCTCACTGAAAAGATTGTTTACTGCATATATTTATTTAGAAACTATTAGGTAACTGAATTTATTTATTGTAAGAGTGTTTAAACAGCGTTTTATTGGCGCAAGAATATGAATTTTCTTAGGTAGATAAAACGCGATTAAAACAGGAATACAATAGATTTTATCCTCATGATCAAGATAGTCGATACTGTAAATGTCAATGTTAATGTTAGTAAGTGTCTAAGCGTTCAATAAATTTAAATAGGTAGTTTGTATTAATTATTTTCAGCTTTTAGTTGTTAACAGTGAAGTCAAGCTTCTTCATTTCACTAGTTAAATAAATACAATTTTATCTCGCTAGTGAATAAAAGTGAATGCTTTTATAGCGCTATGAGCAAATAAAACGTAAATTGTAGGGTGATTGTGTACAGTACAATATCCACTAAGATACGAACAAACAATAATATAAAATATGTATAGAGTAAACAGATAAAAGTATAATATAAAAATAAATAAATGAAAAGAGTAAAGAAAAACAAGACACAAGGAGATGTGTATAGCAGCAAGTTAAAAAAAATAAATAAAAAGAAATATTAACTAAGCGAAATCGATAACTAGCGTGAAAATTTGAATTCCTGTATTATATAGGGTTCTACTTTAAAGTACTTTTAATGACAGTGTAAAATATTGTGAAAATTCAACAATAGTCTCTGCAAGAAGGTGAATATTAGTTTTCTTAAAAGGAATATTAAGCAAATAGATTCATCCAAGATGTCGAGTAGCAACGCTGAATTTAATAATTGAAGAGCGTCAACTGTATTATACTCAAGTCAAGAATTCAGACGTCTTACGTCATACGAACAAATGAATAATTCAGTATATTTTTATCAAAATATTTATGAAACTACAACTGATAGTACTAAAACTATACACTACACTAAAAGTTTGCATTATGTATTGCACTAAATTGCAAAAAACAGTTGTTTTTAACACGAACAAATATCGAAAATTACGTTGACAATAAAAACAAATGTGTAACGTCAGCCGTGACGTAAGACGTCTGAATTCTTGACTTGAGTATACCTAGTAACTAATTTATGCAGAAATAGAAGAACGTATTGTAAAAAACTACATTGCAAAACTTGGAACGGAAACGAAACTGAACTTTAATAAAAATTGTAAAAAAAAAGAATGAAAAATTGTCAAAAAAAATTAATTAATTTATTTTGACAAAAAAATTTTTGGAATTAAAAAATTTTTGAAACGATTATTAAAAAAATTTCAAAAAATACAGAATTGAAATTTAAAAAAAAATCAAAATATAAAATTTTGGACTTCCAAAATTAAAAATTTATTATTTTGAAAAAAGTTTTGAAATACAAATTTTTGAAAATTGAACGGAATACAAAATTTTGTAAGTAATTTTGGATTTTGGAATTATATAATAAAATAAAAATTAAAATCTTTTAGAAATAAATAAAAATTTGAAAATATAAAAAAATATATATTTTCGGAAAAAATTTTCACTTAAAAAATTTGAAAAATATTAAAAAAAAATGTAATTTAAAAATTTTGAAAAACAGGTAAATTTTCATTCAAAGAAATTTTTATTTGAAAATTTTAGCAAAAATTTTGAAGAAAGTTGGATCTAATATTTTATAAAATTATAAAGTAAAAAATTGAGAAATTTTATAATTCGGAAATAGATTTTGATACGAGAACGTTGAGAACAATTTTAATTTGCATGCTTTATAGAAATAGATTTTTGAACGCTAATCAATATTATGCTGTCAATCATTTTTTTTTTTGGTCTACTTGCTACGTAGGAAAGTGCTTGCACGTATTGTGTCAGTAGTTAGTTGAAGTACGAGTATTATGCGCATATACCTATGCAAATACACACAGGCGCAATGGCCTCCCAGAAATCTGTGCCGCGAAATGAGACTAAAAATTAAGAAAATAAATTATACTTAGTTCAAAAAAACTAAAAAAACACGCTTTAATAGCAAACCGAACTAAAAAGTAAAAGAGTTTGTATTACAGCAATAGAAAATTCCGACTAATTAATTGGGAATAAGGTTAAATTAGAAATTAAATTATTAATAAAATAATTCAATTATAGTAAAAAAAAGCGTGGGGTGCTTTTCATAATGACTTTAATTTTATAAATAGCTACACTGAAATAATTGTAACATTTAATATCAAGCACCCCACGCTTGTTTTACTATAATTGAATTATTTTATTAATAATTTAATTTCTAATTTAATCTTATTCCCAATTAATTAGCAGTAATTGATTGTCGGAATTTTCTATTGCTGTAATACAAATTCTTGATACTTCAAAATTATTTTCTACTTTATAGTTCGGTTTGCTATTAAAGCGTGTTTTATTTAGTTTTTTTAAACTATAATTTATTTCACATTACATTAAGTTATAAATAAGGTGTTATTTGTTCGCCTAAATTAAATACGTCGCTGCCAAGTCTACGTCTGCACTAATGAATATAATTTTCAACATTTTCTATAAGAGCGGTAAGTGTGCACCTAATTTTGTTTATAGGAATCCAACTTGTAATCTGTTAAGAAAATAATAGTAGTCTCGGATTACACATTACCTTTTACAGAGAAGTAACCAATTCACTTTTACAGTTTATTTCTCTTTATTAAAACGAAGACTATTAAACTGACTAAAATTATTAATTCGTGTCCATATTTATACGGATTACATTTCTTACGGCAATTTAGGCTTGTTGAAAAAGGACACTTGCAGACTTTTCCCAATTAATTCTTATTGATCGTAATCTATTTCTGACGAAACAATAAAAATAATTGTGCGATGTCGGTAAGATTATACCAGGTTTTTATTAACAGCTAGTGTAAATTTCTGTAAAAAATCCAGTGCAAAATTAATTAGTGTATGGAACCACCACCTTAATGTTCGTTTTACAAGTTTTCGTAACATTATTTTTATGGCATCTGACGCATCTGACAACCACTAGGTTCGTTTCTGTCAAACGGTAACATTTTAGAAAGGGGATTTATTTTTCCACTACAAAACTGAAGTTCAATTTTCTTCGCAAAACGTTAATATAGAACTTTTTGTTATAAGACATTTTTATTCCGATTTGAGGAGCCCTCCCTGATGAGATAAGGGCTTCTAAAAAATTTATAAAATGATTAAACTTATAAATCTGAAAGTCGGTAAGTACATTTAGCTAATTAAATGGTATTGTTGAGTACGATTTCTATTGTTGTTTTTGTAATTAAAACTTTTTATTGTAACGGTTTCTCGATATGAAAAATTACAGTAATAGAACAAGCAATTTAGAAAATTTTTTCTCTTTGCATTTTTATGCAGACACGCGTTTTCTTTTAAAAAAATAAAACCTACATACATATCATCAGATGTAGAGTATGTAAGCAAAATAATTCATATGAATCGTAGTAGGCTTAAATTGGAAAGTGCGAAATGCAAAATTTTTAAATATGGTGGCCAATGTAGCAGTGGGTAAATTACACTGACTAATATTTGTTGTTATAAATACATAGAAATGAAGAAGACTACAGGCTAAATTTAATTTTATTAAATGTTTACGTGTGGTGTTCAAAATGCCTTCCCAGATGTCGGTCACCTAACAGAAGTCTTCATAAAAATATTAGCACCTGATTTTTTATTTCTTTGGAAATATTGAAAATTGTTTCTCGTACCTCATCTTCCGTATTAACGTCTGCAGCATTCACAACTTCTTTAATACGTCCCCATAAGAAGTAGTGTAAGGGGTTTATGTCGGGAGATCTGGGTGGCCAACTAATTGGTGCATCACGGCCCCTACCTATCCAACGGCTACCAAAGTTTTGATTAAGCCATTATCGGACATGTAAACTAAAATAAGGGGGGCACCGTCGCACAGGTACCATAACTGTTGTCATAAATGTAAAGGTAAATCTTCCAGAAGTTGGTAAAGCAAATTTTCTAAAAAATTCAAATATTCCATTCCGTCCATTCCTGGGTAGTATGTAGGGACCAATCAAAAATTCTCCAACAATGCTTTCCCACACTTGCTAAATTGAGTGTGATTGCTATAAATTATTTAAGACGGTTCAAATATTTTTGTTAATAAAGTCTTTGAGTACTGGCAAATCTATAATGTTCGTTAGATATGACCACGCTGACTTTATTATTAATCCAAAAATTCAAAATTACCCATGAGAACAGCATGTTACAGATCAAATTCAAGGTAATTTAAAAGCAAGTAAAAAAGTTCTAAAATTGATTTCGGAAGAAGTCTTTAACAACAACGATTTTAGCTACTTACTTATAATAAAATAATAAAACTTAAATATAAAAGCGTTATTTTCTCTGAAATAAGTCGTTTTTCGAACATACTTAAAGTATCAAGAAGCCTTGAATGAAACTGAATCAGACGTTTGCTAAAATTAATTCGATTTCATTTGTCCACACCGTAGTAGTTGCTGAAGTAAGCCATTCTGGCATCGCCGGTACTAAATTCCTGCCATAAAAGTTTAATTGCAATCTTAAAGATGTAATAAAAACGTTTCATGCTGTCGCAAGCAGAAATTTCAACCACAGCGGTCTTCATGCTCTCTAAGCAAAGAAAATGAGCAATTTAAAGGGTAAAATTCAACAAGCTAACTATTCGTCACACGCACTACAGTAAGCTACAAGTATACTGGGTGTCCAGAAATTACGAGCAAATATTTCAGGGGGTGATTCCACGTCATAAAATAAGAAGAAAACTTCATATAAACATAATGTTGAGAAATGGACCCTAAGTGAGTTACATTCTTTTAAAGGGTCGGCCCCGAAGATGGTTAATGTTCAATATTATCGAAACGATTCGAGATAAAGTAATTAAATTTGGACCAGTAAGTGAGATTTTTATGCTGAAATCGAAAATGTACATGAAATTTAGGTAATTTAACCAAAAGTGTATTAAAAAGGGCAGGCTTAGGTTATTTTCAGCCCTAACTTTTTTGTTAGAAATTATTTTTGCCCTTGTAGGTACCACAGAAATTTAAAATCTATCATGTTTTCACATTGGAGAGGTGTTCTTATCCGACTTAAATAAAATGCACCGTTTTCGAGTAAAAAGGATTTAAAGTGGTACATACAGATTAGTATGTATGTAACAGAAAAAAATCTTTGATGGGCATTAGAATTGTTCGCAGAGCAGTTGGGACTAACAAAGCAGTAATAAAAATTTAATAAAATAAATCAGTCTTTCAAAGTAGGCTTGATTCATGCTTAAATTCAAAATATAATATAAATTTCAATTTTAAGTAAGTTTTCTTAATAACATATTTTTATTTGAGAAACCCACCATTCTAATTTCCTATAACATGTATTAATTCTACAACATGTATTAATTTATACCATATAATTCAGTTAGAGTCTAGAGTGTGTAGTTATACAATACACCCTATTCGACACATTTGAGTAGTACTCATTGCATAAACTTACAGGTTCTATTATCTATCCGATTATTAAAATAATTGAATAGACAATCCGATTCTGAAATTTGCCAATTATGTAAATCACTACTGTATATGGTTTAGATTTAACTTTTTCTATATAAAATCAAAAAATATCTTACTTATTTCTGCGCTGTGTGTATAATATATCATTTCACCAAAATGAAATTTCTTAAGATACCTTGTAAGCAAGTTGACGGCAAAACATCAGCGTAGAATTATTACAACACACAGCTGTATAAATCAATTCCACATGTCTTGCATTGCAAGTAATGTATGAGAAATTATGATTAAACGTCCCATTCAGAATAATACACAAGCTGCAATGATAAATGAGTAGGCGTATTATTTCTAAGAACATAGTTGTATTGTCAACATAAAATTCAAGTTGTTTATGTGGGAACGGGTGAATAAAAGTAATGAGTAAAATTACTTTCGCTTACTCTATTGTCAAATTACCAATTGTCAAATTACAATAAAATTCACAACATTTGTTTACATTAGTAAATTAAACAACAAGGTTTGAAAACGACTCGCTCGACTTATGGACCTCGCCTTCGGCTTCCTTCAAGGTTACGCTGGGAAAAGCAGTATTATTTTGCACCTTGTTTTCGGTAATAGAGAATATTTTTCGTGTCGTGTTTTTCAGCGTGTGGCCATTGTTTTCTTGTTGTATTCCAGTAGACGATCGTTGTTCTGGTTCTGTGGCAGCAGAAGACACTGAAGACTCTATCTTTTTCGAAACTTCCATTTTATTTCTCAAACAGTCATCAACGTAGCCTTCGGCAACTGTACTGGATTTCCACCCTCCATGGAGTAGAGGGCAAGCAGATCTGAGCCAGAATTGACTAAAATTGTGGCCGATGAACACCGAAAACAATGTCCCGTGTAACTTTCTGGATTCTCTAGCATCAAAAACTTGGCGATTTCCCTAGCCATGTTTCCAATTTTGTTGATGCCAACGTTTTGGCTTGATCATTTTCCGTTTTGATAGTTTAAAAAAACCCTGCCTGTCTTCAGATTAGGAGGACGAAGAGCACAGTACTTTTTTAAGATAGTGTAAAGGTTTCCTGTAATTGTAAAACACCTTGGTACCTTTGTTTTTGTATTCTTCAGTTTAATCAGCATAGCACTGCCGAAATCTTTGATGTATTATATTTTGAGATAACATAATTCCTCCTTTCGACATGCCCCAGATATTCCAACTGCCACCACCGCCTTGATAAGTAAATATTTTCGTCTGATGCTTTCGTCAAAAGCCGGCAAAAATCATCTTCTGTGAGGATTTGGGACGTAGTTTTCGGATTTTCGTTTCATTAGCGCTTGCAACTTTTTATAGTTTCCAAGATCTATGTTGTGATTGGCACTTAACGTTGACTTGAGCATCGAAAAAATCGTCCATAACGTCAAAGATTTATATTTCTTAGATAGTTCTTCAAAATACACCATTACTGCGTTTTCTGAGAAAGTTTGGACTAGTCGCCAGTCATAAATCGGCTTAACTCAGCTTCATACCTGCTTCTGAATTTTGTGGTCAGCAGTTCCAAACACATTTCGCTTGCTTTCTGTAAAATCTCTTCAGAATCACACATTTTCACGCCCTAACTTCGGGAATTCAACAATTTTTGAAGTATCTAATCATCAAAGTAAAGGAGCCGTGACGGCTATGAAACATTGCATAATTTGGGTGACAACATCAAACTAAAATCACAATCTGAAGGCGTGTGCAAAGATGACATAACCGTGTGCAAAATGTTTAGCACACGGCGAGTGCAAAATACCGTTTTCAGAACGTGTTTTCCGTGTGCAAAACTCCCTTTTGCAAAGCAGCCGTATAAAAAAAATTAACTTCACAATTATTAAAAACAGGGTGACTTATAGTTAACATGCCACCAATGGAAACTTGATCTGACTCAGTTGCTTCCGCAAAACCTTCTATTGCCTCAACTTGTACGCGATTTTTTTTACTTGTGCTCTTTCGAGCATGAATTATTTTTCTTGTTATCTCAATATTATTAGCTACCAACTCTTCCACATAACTTTCTGCTAGAGATGACGAACGTCAAGCTCTATGTTGTTTAATATCTATAGAATCATTAGCCATACATGTGGCTGATATTCGCCGAAAACAACAAATGCATCAGCCAGTCAATCACCAATCTGGGTATCTTCGATAGTGCGATTATACCAACTGGTTGCACTGTACATTTCCACGAATAATAACCCAAATTGAATCTTCCCTCACTAAGAACGCAGCGCTACATATTTTTGATAGGTCTCTAAATCATTTAAACCCTTTATTTCAGCACCAACACACAACAAAAGAACGATTTTTAGTTTTAAAAATATTGACAACCAATACAGCCATTCCATTATTTTCAACATCAGTTGTTTTCAAATTCACTAGTTCATCGCTCCGACAAGCATCCATAACTTCTATTAGAGTAACCATCTTCACATGTAAGAAAACCTCATTGGGAGCTTCATTTATAAACTTTTCAACATATTTATGTTTAAATGTTTTCTTAGCTTGCTACCCTTTAGACTTGCTTCTCAAAACCGCATAATGCAGACCACAAGAAAGGTGGGGTGTACTTATTTATCAATCCGTTAAAATATGCTACCATAACCATTTCCGTCACAACCTGTACGTTTTTTAATCGCATCCAGTGACGGAATTTTTCCATTTCTTTTAAATATCGTTCTTTAGATTTCTCCGGCAATATATAAAACGTAGCAGAATTAATTTCATTTAAAATCTCTGCTGTAACAGTAATATCGCCATTGACTTCACAATTTTATGAAAAATTTTCACTACGCATTAGGTGTATAATTGTATTGACAACAGAAAATGTTTATATTTAAACAAACCATGAATAACCAGAAACTTTTTTTAACATTTTAATGGTAGGATTAAACAAATTGGAAATTCTTGGTTTCTTCGCTTGTACTATATTAAATATACATTATACAATCTGCATTTACGAATTAAAAAATAATTTTCCAATGGTTTACTTAAGTACATTTTTTGTTTGGATATTCTTATCATTATTACTTTACGTATTTATTTATAGCAAGATGTAGAATTTACAGTAGTTGTTGGGATTGAAGCGAGTTGGTAGCTGCTGATAGAAAAAAGAAATAGACAACCGTTAAAGTTAACAGTTAAATCTCTTCTATACCCACTAACCGAATGAGATGTCAACTTTATCCAGAGCAGTGCAAAAACTTTATACCTCTTTTCCAATTCGTGCCCAGGGTAAAACAGAAATACTAGTTTACACGAGTTCCTGGTTTGGCAAGAAAATAGACAAAACAAACTAAATATAATTTGCAGTTTTGCTGAATTTATTTTTAAAACAGGAGCAAGCAGAGAAAATATTTTAATAGCAATTTATTTTTATAAAGGAGTAATTTGTTTTTTGGATTTAATAGCTCTATAATCTTACAATCCTTTATATCCAAAAAACACCGGTCTAGCAAATAATTATATCAATTTAGCTTAAATGCAAACACAATATTTTATACCAAGATCTGAGTGATATAGACTGGCCTAATCTAAGTTCTTATAGTAATGTTGATGCAGCCTGTGTTCAGTTTTATGATAAATTAAGTGTGCGAAGTGTTCCTGAAACAATATCAATAAGTACATCATACCCTCCTTGGTTGAATATGCATATTAAAAAAGTATTAAACATAAATCTCATTTCTGGAAGTTATATAAGTGTAATGGAGACCTGATTGAAATTATTTCAAGTCATTGCGAAGCCAAATAAAAAGATACTGCCCATAGAAAGTACATTGAGAACACCGAATCACATATAAAAACTTTTGTTTTTTTTTAATAATATGAGGAAAATATCTAAAAACATAATGTGTTATAATAACAGAAGTTCTGACGATCCACAGAGAATTTCCAATGCATTTGCAAAATTTCTTCAATCAGCTTTTATCTCTTCTATATACGATTCATCCGAACTTAAGGAACCGATCAATATTACTCCACAGATTACTTTGCCGATTGCTTCTGAAAATGGTGTTCGACATGCATTTAAAAAAATCAGGAATAAATTAACTACAGGTCCCGATGGAATTCCGGCTTTTTTATTGCGTTACCATTCTCCAAGGATTTGGTGTAGGTGAAAAGTTTTCAATATTTTTAAAATAGGATTTAAAAATTTTATAGAAAACTACGGACTTATAACGACTTTTTGCAACTTCAGTAAGCTATTTGAAATTGTACTACATCACATACTTTCTTTTCAAGTAAAATCAAGATTATTTAGTTTTCAGCATGGATATATTCGGTAGATCTACAACATCCAATTTTCGGAATGTCACTCATGTTATTGCTAATGTATCGGATCAAGGTAGTCAGGTTAATGTAGTCTATACGAACCTGTTAAAGACTCGATAGATTGGATAATGGTTTGTTATTGAGCAGGTTGGCATCTTTGGTTTAATTTCACATTTTACAGCTTTCTTTAAGTCATATTTAATAAATAGAGTATTAAATGTTAATTACCTTGGTTACAAATGGATATATATATATATATATATATATATATATATATATATATGCGACATCTGGGGGTTCCACAGGATCAGTTCAGGACCTTCTGTTCATTTTGTAAATGATATTTGTGCATCTCTTCCTGTAAATGCTCTGTTATATGCTGATGACTTAAAGATATTTGATGATTGTTATCTTTTACAAGATCTCACAAAGGTAAATTTATGGTGCCAAGATAATAAATTACAACTGAACATTTCAAAATATAGCTTTGTCACTAATAACAACTCAATAGGTTTTATCTATACCATAAATAATTATTAACTAAACAGGTCCAATGCATTTGAGGACCTTGGAGTTGTCTTCAACACTAAATTGAACTTTATTGCTCACAAACACGTATCTACCTTGACCGCCCTATTTAATGCATTCGTCAGGCCAAAATTAGAATATGCTACAATTGTTTGCAATTCTAATGCTGAAATACACGTTAGTAAATTGGAGCGAGTACAAAGAAAATTCATTAAATATTTGAGTTTTAAAGCTGATGGTGTCTAGCTGCAAGAAGGCACTCCAGAAGGTCTATCTTCCCGTCGTGCATACTTTTCAGGTTTTACATAAACTTATAATGAGTAAAATGGACTGTTCAAGCATTCTTAGCTATTTTAACGTTAAGGTTCCATCTGTTCATACGTGTTCATCTTCATTGTTCCTTGTTGCTCCTCGAGCAAATGCATTTAAATTTAGTACTATATATACTAATTATATGTGCTATAAATTGAATCTAGATGTATTTTCGTGTTCTTTTAGAAATAAGACATTGTGTTTTAAATTATGCAATATTTTTTTAAGTTGTAAAATATGTATTGCCTGTTACTGCTTTGTTGTGACATAGTTTTGTATTTGTATGTTTATTAGTTTGTTTATTTAGTCATTTAAGTATATGTACATATAGTACTGTATTTTCTCCTGCCCTATAATAATTGTGTTCTTTAAAATAATATAAATAAAATAAAAATAAATGCTATATTTAAATATACTTAAAAACAACATTGGCTTCCTATTATATAAAAATGTAAGAGAGATGAAATGCATATGCATTTGTATGATAAAACGCATATAGATTAATAAAAATATGATTTCTAACTCTGCATAGGTTGTTCAGCCACTATTGAAACGTCAAAGTAAAGAATTTGACAGTTGTGAATTTGTTGAAATACATTTGTTGTGTAATCAAGTGACAATAAAGTTTGTTTGTCTACGTGACGTCAACGTAGAGGTTACAATGGTGAACGCTGGTAACGACATCTGGATCATCAGAAATGGAGGAAACATTCAAGCAATTAATGGAGCTGATGAAAGATATGAAGAACAGCCAGGATGAAATGAAGGAAGATTAAGAAAGAATGAAATGAAGAACAGTCAGTACGAAATGAAGAAAGATTTTAAGAAAGAAATGAGGCACAGCCAGCTATCTACAAGAAAAGTCAAGGGAAACGAAGAACAGATTAAAAGACATGAAAAATAATCAAGAAGAAAATAACAAAAAGTTATAAGAAGCAATTAAGATCAATCTCAAAGAGTTTGAAGAAACTGTTGAAGAAGAAATTAATCATTGAAAACAGTACTGGAAAGACCTGATGGTAAAGAAAAAATTTACCAAACTGTGTTACCCCTAAAAAGAGCGCTAAAAGTTCCTGAAGCTCTTTGTAGTGGTATAGAAAGAAATAAGACTTTGAACGAAGTCAGAGAACAGTTTTATTAGCTTGGAAGTCCTCCCGATGTCACCATTATAGTACTTGTACGTTAACTAAGAAGTTTACGCAGTGGAGTAACTTGATCTGGATGATCAGTTATAAGAGGGGGCAATGTTACGGAAGCTCATCTACCTTTTTACTTTGTTAATTATGTTCTAGTTTACGCTAGAATTTATAAATTATGTGATGTCTTTATTTTGACGTTTTCTGGAACAGGCAAATATATATAAGCGGATCGGTTTCGCCGCCACTGTTCAGTTTATATTCAGAAGTCAAACGCAAATGACTGAAATATCAAAGTAAAGAATTTGACAGTTGTGAATTTGTTGAAGTACATTTGTTGTGTAATCAAGAGTGACAATAAAGTTTGTTTGTCTATGCGACGTGCTCCAACGCTAAGTCAACGTAGAGGTTACAATACCTTTCTTTTTCAAAATTAATTTTCTAAAATTTGATATAACGACATAACGACAATTTTTTATGATAGTTTATTTTTCAAGAAAGCGGCTAAAACACGCATTTCACACATTCACATTTTTCTAGATTTTTAATTTGTCAAAAAGCAAAGCAAATTAGAAATTACCTATCACCTATTGTTCGCATATATCTACCGTACTATGACGGTCGTTGCAGGTGACGGTATGTGGTGGTGCTGGTTTAGAGGGCGTTGCTCCATAAGTTAACATGACTTTCAGGAGCAGGTTTTTTTGTTTTCACTTTAAATTTTGTCTTGACTTTTATGTTTCCCCTATTTGGTGTCAATATTATTGTGTGAACATGTTTCTATTTACAATAGTAAACTGAGTCTTATTCTGCAAACCTCAGGTAAAACATGTTTAATATAATTCTAAAAAAAGCAGATGATACGTTTCATTTCTTATTTAGCAAAACACATATGTTTTTCAGTAATTTAATTTTGTTCTCAGCAGTTCATAGAATTCTACCTACAGTATTTTCATTTTATAATATTATGAAAAGCTTTCAGTGCCTGGTGGCATTACATTTACTCATACGGATTCCGCTTTCTTTGCTATGCCCATCTCATACGGCACTTCACCTTTTTTCTCTGCTTTTATAAATATTAAGTTCTTTCATCAAACTATGGAACTTCTGATATAGCGGTACTAAAATAGTTATACATATTGTGTATACATTTCTAGTTGTTGTTCAAATTTAATATAGCTTTAAACGTTTATACTGAAGCGCAAGTATGGTTCAAGACATAAGTAATATTAATTTAAGTTTTCATTTATGCAGCGATGCATTATTGTAAACTAGAAAGTGAGACACATTATTAGTTTTTAAATTAAAATTGTTTTTTTACTTTGAAAATATGTATGTACTTGTGGTAAATCTTCAGTAACTGTGAGCAATTTTGCAGGGGTTGTCAGTGAGTAGTAATCACAAATCTTAAATTACTCCCTCATTATTTATAATTTAAATAAGAATTACAAAGATTTTAAGATCGACTTGCTATTAGTATTTTAATCCCGAAGTTAGTATGTTTGAAGAATGAACAAAGCTATTAATTATATTCAAATGCAGCTTCATCTACATCCATATTAAAGAAAGAAGAAAATTATAATAATATAATAATATCTCGACCCCTCATTCTAATCACGAGGATTAGCCCAGAAGTCGAAGACTTGTGCGAGAGAGGGGGCGGCATATTATTATTAAGCAGGCCGCATTTGCGCCCAGGAACGACTTACGTTGGTAGACCCTAACCACCATTCAGTGCAGGAATGAGGGAAACCTGGAAAACCTCATTAATTAGGGGGGTAGTCAAATGTCATCCGGTATCAATCTCTCACATTGACCCAAGCCAACATTCTTCCACCCTACCATACCCGCAGAGAGGGTGCCAATCTCTCCACGAATATAGCTTATATACGGTCTACCGGCTGTGGGGTCGAACCCACAGCGATCCAGTCACCTCGATTCAAGTACTGACGCCTTAAACCGCGCGATCACTGACCGATCCTAGACCCTAACCCTAACCTTTGACCTTGACCCTAACTAGATTCAAACAGGTATCATACATACAGGGTAATTCACAACTTATCTAAAAATATTTAGGAATAGATGCTTCATGAAAAATGTCAAATCAATATCATAAAGAAATTGATTATAAAATGTTAGGTTTTTAATCAAATCAAATTTCTTACGTTCTATTATCTTCACCAATGAAGCGAATTTGGACATGATGACTTAATAAACTTTCATAATGGAACGAGGTTTTCAAAATTCTCTCAATGTGTGGACCGACATCGTATGGGATCTTTTAATTGGGGCAAATTTCTTTCCATAAAGGCTAAATGGTGAGACTTACAGTTCTAAAGAAAAAAATTGTTTGTCCATTCTGTTAGAAAATGGTTCCCTTGAAATAAGACGTGCAATGTGGCTGCTACAAGATGATCATCATCACATTTCAGGGTACTGTACCATCACTTAAATCAATCTTTTCCTAAGAGAAGGCTAGAATGCGGTGGGCTCATACAATAGACTCATAGATCACCTGATTTAAATCCGACGGATTTTTTTCTGTTAAGGCCACTTCAAATATCTTATTTTGTCAACGTTAAGGCGGGGATTTTGTAGAAAACAAATTGCACAGCCTGAGTGAGCGAAACGACGAATCAATGAGACCTATGAGACAGTATACAAACCGTATAGGGCCGAACCGCACGGTTCTCTGAAGTTTATCGTGCATTTTGACGTACATAAAAATGGAAACTGTGATATATGTTATGCTTTTCTCGAGGACCCAAAATGTAAAATTACCAATAAATATTAATCTGAAAGTGAAACACAAGTTGTCCTATATGTCCTGGCTAGTGAGTGAAGTAATTTGGTGGCTGTGGCTGTGATAATTTTGCCGTAATTGTGACATATTGTCGTAGGTAACTGTGTGGCTAAAATTGAGGTATTTTCACATTTATTTATTTTTATTCTTGTGATTTTATGAGCAATGAAAATTATCTCACGCACTAGCGGGAACCTTTGTGAATATGTTGATATATAATAATAACCAATTATTTCAATTTTCTTGGAGTTCTGTGTCCTCGCTTGAAACCCTATTAGACGGTAAAAATATGTATACAAAATCCCAGCCTTAAAGCGTTGAGCAACGAATTATTGTTAACTATAATGTAATTAGATAAAAGAATGACGTATTTGCTAGAGTTCGCCGGATAATTTATATATTGACAGTAGAAAGACATTATTTTGAACATTTTTTGTAAAGGTATTACTTGAACCTAAATTATTATAATGCCTAATTTAAGTAGGTAAGTATTAGATATTAAAGATCGCGCATATTATGCCTGCATGAACCTGCACGGACCAGCACAGCACGGACCAACTTTTTGTGCAGGTTATGTATGTGGCAGACGTTTTGAAGTTTTTAAGTAGTAGTTGAGTGTAGCTTGGAAGAAGAAATTTTTATTTCAACGATGTTGTATAAAGAGAAGGGGAAGATGACAGGAAAATTTTGTTTTGAAAAGTTTTGGGTTCATCCTATCAATAAAAAGATAAAGCTGTATGGTGAATTTCATCATTTATTTTCTGAACTCAAACATGGGCAATTTGCAACCGAATCGTAGAGAGATTCAGGTCCAGGGCAGCCACGGTGTATGACAATTGTATCATACACTAGGCCCAATTTTATCCGCACCATGTACAGCGTGTCCAAGCATTAATATCGAGAGATTGGACGAGGAGGACCGGTACCATGATCGCCACGATCTTCTGATTTTAAAACCTTTGGACTTCTTTTTGTGGGGATATTTAAAAAATGAAATATATTGCACCTAAGTGGACACTATTGATAATAATTTACGCAAAATAGCTGCTGGCAATAACTTACGTGTTCAAAACGAACAAGAAGCAAAAACATTTGTGTTACTTTGTGAAAACAGGGAAAGACAGGCCCAAGTTTTGTTGTTGTAACATCAGGTATGTCAACCTATTTTATTAATTAAACCACAAATTTATTAATAACAATAGGCAATAAGTTGAATTTGCTGTGTAAAATAGGTGTTATAAATTGTAATTTATTTCTTTCCTTGCGAATTTCTTTTTAATTTTTTTGCCCGGTCCCTGATTTTATGCTGTGCATTAACAGATTTTACAGTGGACCAGTTTCCAGTGCCGTGCAGAAGTGTATTTTTAAATCATTTTTGAACTGCCCTTTTTCATTTTTTCCCCTGAAACTTGAGTTCCCTGTACATTCAAAACATTTTATTTAGATAAGTTCTGAATCACACTGTATAAGAGTAGTAAATAAAAAAAACAAATTCAATAACATTAGGTCACCAAAATCGAATAACAAAAATGTAAATATTATTAATTTTTTAATATATTTTCCTTTTGTGAGAATTAGAGATAATCGTGACTATAATCAAGAGCCGTTACATTAGTATTGTACCTGTTATCATTATATGGATATTTTCATTATAGAGATATTATATTTTGTTATTTCAAAAAAAACATATTTATATTTTATGTACTTTCATTATTAGCAATAAATAAATGTCGTTTCTATATGCATTCTATATTAAGATATTCTCTGAAGCTATTTATTTGTGGTATAATTTTAGTTTCTTTAGTTTAAGTGTGTATTTTGCCACACTTCCAAAGAAATAAAGATGAGTTGAATAAGCCCTTACACCAAACGGATCAGTTAAGGGTTATTTTTTAAACTAAGTTTGTCTAACTTAAAAATTTCACATTGAAAAAGCAAATAAGTAAAAAATTAAAGTATTTTGAGAATGAAAACAGAGAGTTTTTCGAACGCCAAAAAATACGGAAGTGCGCGATAGTGATGTGATGTTTGTTATTTTATACTTTTTAAGTCGAGTTTTTTTGGTTATGCAAAAATATCCCATGACTGATCCATTTGGCGCAAGGACTTATTCAATTAATATTTATTTTTTCAGAAGTGTGACAAAATACCCAATTAAACTAAAGAAAAATTCTATATTGTTCTTTTCGAATAATCTATTGTCTTTGTTATTAACTTTAATAATATTAATAATATTGCCTTTATTATTCATACACAAGAGTACATACAAAATATACTTGATACAAGGTTGGCGCCGTTCGGCAACATGCGTTCCACGTAACCAACCAGCCATAGAAAAAGTAGTAGACAAACCATAGAAACAATAGATACATATTGTACTTAACCTAACACACATAAAAATAACGCAACAGTTATCGATTAGAACAAATCCAGGCCTTGATTCGCTTCCGGAACAAATGAATATTAGACGAGGAATAGAAATAGGAATGTCATTGCAAATTTTAACGGCGTTATAAGTAAAACATTTTTCAAATTGCGCAGTGTTATGTTTAGGTATGGTATAGGTACAGATCCCTTCCACGAGTAGGCAATTGATGCGTATCACAACCACGTATCAACTTCTCGTAAAGATAAGTAGGTAAGTGAAAATAATTTATTTTAAAGACAAGACAGGATAAATGATAAAAAAATCTTTCACTTAGATTAAACCACTTGGAGCTACAAAATCAGCCGATACGTGATCCAATTTCCGCAAATTAAAACAATATCGTAAGCAAGAATTTTGTATCTTTTGAAGCGTATTTTTATTTTTAACAGTTAACGCAGGCCAATATAACATCACAATAAGCCAATTGAGATAGAATTAGAGAGTCACACAACAGTAGCTTTGTGTCAGTATTAAGAAAATCTCTGCATATAAAGAACTTTTAATTTATTGTACGATTTTTGAACTAGACTGTTTATATGATTGTTAAATGTAAGACTACCATCAATAATAAGACCCTAACTTTTACAATGATCAGCTGGCTTTAAAAGTACATCATTAATTTTTACCTCAAAATCAGGGTTATCCACCAACCGTAGCCTATTTTTGCCAAAAATTAACATTTCAGTCTTTTTTTCATTCAGTACTAAACAATGTAAACTAGCAACATGCACTAATGTTTCTAAATCCCTATTAATATAGTTAGCAGCGACTGAAGCATCCGTCGAATCAAAAGAAAAGTAAAATTGTGTATCATCTGCAAATTGATGAATTTTACAGTGAGTAAAAAATGAGTGAAAGTCTGCAGTATAAATTGAAAAAAATGTAGGCCCCAATATACTCCCTTGTGGAATCTCTTGCTTGATAAATCTATAAGACGAGAAGAACAAGCCTTTTGACGACTGTTAGATAGATAACTAGAAAAAAAATGATATTGCGTTGTTACCAAATCCGAAATATTTCATTTTGTTAAGCAAAATTGTGTGATCTATAGTATCAAAAGCTTTACTAAAATCTACCAAGATTAAGCAAGTATTATGATTTATGTCATTAGCCTTGAAAATGTCATCTGTAATATGTAATTCTCTCTAGCACCTTGGATAATGTAGGCAAAATACTGATGGGACGGAAATCAGAATAAGCCTCCGGATTATTCTTTTTCGGACACGGTAAGACATGAGCATCCTTCCAGACCGAAGGAAATATACCTGAGGTTAAACACTCATTAATAATAAATGTAAAATGTCTACTAAGAAAAGGGAAAACATATAGTAACATCTTTTGGTTAATGTTATCACAACCTTTAGCTTGAGTTTTTATGTAGTAAATAATTTTTTGCACTTGATCAGCAGTAACAGTATTAAACTTAAATTCTCCTCTCGTTCCTGGAAATCTGCCCATGTATTATCTCATATAATATAATATGATCTCATTTTATTGTTTTATAACTGTTTTCTTAACAGACCAGACATACAGAAAAATATAAACATAGATAATTCAAAGAAAATGCTGGGTAATGCAAGAAAATTTGAGGAAGTTGTAGGTAATGAAGGGGAGTTGTAATGCGGGGAATACGTAAAATCAGGTAGTGTTTGGAAATACGTAGTTATTACTTAGGAAATGTTTGTTTACAGGAAATAATAGAAAATAATGAACACCATGTTGGTGAGAAGTTTCCCCCTCGTTGTTGCATAAAAACTTCACTTATTTGAGAGACAATATTCAGTTCTGGTAACAAGGTTAGTAATAGTTGTAATTTTATTAGTATTGTAGTGTACACAATGTTGCTTTAATTTGATATAGCCCATTAACTAGTGCCATTTTATAATTGCTAAGTTAATTAATACACGTACTTATGGGTCCAAAGCATTCCATCGAACCGTCCGCAGTCAGTGATGCAGTACAAATTATAAATATTGATGGTGTTGGCTCATTTAATAAAATCAATAATTCTGCATTGGTCTCCAAACAGTCGGAGTTCGTTACAACATCAACCAATTGTTCGTTTTCTCAGTTTACATAACATTTAATTATTCTCAGTCAGAGATAATAGTTGAAGTTCATAGAAACAAGTAGACAGACGATAATAGCTTTGTTAGGAAATTGCATACCGTTCGTGTAATTTAGTATGCAGCTGGTTTTCCACGCTCTGATATATTTGCCAGTAATCAGTTTTCATGAAATTTTCCTCTATCAGAAAGGTAATCACTTCATCAACATTTTAATCCTATTGAAAAGCAAATTTTCAGTTCATATTTTGGGTACTATTTTTACAACACAAAACAAACAAAAGAACAAGAGCACCGATTTTTTAATGCGATTCCACGATTCTTCAAATTGTATTGTAAATTTGGAAAATATGGAATCCTCTAAAAAGTTTTTTTGAAAAAAATATTTCTAAGTATGAAATGACTCTTGCAAGAAAAATGGCTCATTTCGCTTTTATCTTAACATTGTTTGTTTTAGGCGATCCCTAACTACCGAAGAACTAGTGATATTGCTGAAAGAAATAAGTGATGATGAAGTTTTAGCTGAATCGGAGTGAATCGATTTTACATTATTTCCGATCAGGATAACGATACTGATCAAGATGATGCACCAGATTAAAAGTTATTGCGGAAGATAATATACACAAATTCGGGAAAGGACTTTTAGTACAAACTTCTGATATAAAAATAGTGACGCACAATAATCAAAAATAAGAAACTAGAATTTATTTCAAATAGTGGTAAAACTCATCGTAAAACGAATCAGTCAACGAAAACAAGGAAAAAACGTACTTGCACCTAAAATAATGGAATGGAATAGAATACGTGGAAAAATTTCAAATATTACAAGACACTTAAAATAAAAACAAAAAAAGAAAGAAATATCTTGTGAAAAATTAGAACGTACAGAAAGCAAAGCGGACACGGTTTCCAAAATAACAAAGCAGGCCCAAACTCCCCTTAGATAATAGAAAAGATGATAAGTGAAAGAGCGGCTCCATTACATTTTTTTCAGTTATTTTGGGATCACGAATTAATAGAACATATTTGTAGGAAATAATTCTAACGTCAGTGTTAAGGATTTATACAAAATGTTAACTGTTTTACTCGTTTCGGGATATATTCTGTTGTCAGATAGAAAAATGTATTAGCAGGCAATGATGGACGTCTAAATTTAGCTATTTCTCGAGCCTTGTCAAGGGGCATAATTCTTTTAATTTTTGAATACCTTCACTACAGTGACAACAATAATAAGAACCAACAAGACAAAAAAAATAAGTTATATATTTAAATATATATCAGTTTCGTTTATATTCCAAGACTGTTCCTAGGATACTACATGAAATGGAATCATTCATTCAATTTTTTTTGTACTCTAATTCGTATTGTAACGTCTGTCCTATGATAATCAAATGATATTGGTGTGCGTCATAGAACTTCGCATCTGAATGTTATTGAAATTTCTATTTGTTAATTTTTTTCAATATTGGATACCTGTTCAAACATAAAGATTCAGATAGGTACAAAATTCCTGCAGTAGAATAATAAAAAATACAGACTTTTGCTTAAAGTAGTGAATAATACATTACTACGTATCTAATTTTAGTTAAATTTTATCCATAGATGTTAACAGAAATTCTTCACATTTTTATTTTCCTTTCCGCCTTTATTGGCAAAAGGCATCTAGACAAAGCATTGTTTGACAACATTAGTTTTTATAACAGCTAATTGACCAAAAAGATACGAGTTTTTTACTATTTTAATTTTTTAATTCATTATTTTTTTTACGCTGAAGCGAATCTATCTCACTTTCTACTAAAATAAGGCAAATATCTATTTAGTATTAAGTACAAAAAGGACTCTCCTGATGTAAATTTGTGAACACTTTATTTAATGAACTATAAAAGCAGCTGCCATAAAAGAACACAAAAACGAAACAAAATTTTTATCTGTAAATCAATATATGTATCTACTTACATAAATTATTCAAGATTCCTGGGGATGAGATACGAAGCGAAGGTTGAAATAGTCACTATAATATTTTGTTCGACATTTGAATTTTGTTCTGGCATAAAGCGTGAACATCTTTCGACTACTATAAATAACTTTTTCCTCATGTCTGTTAGAATGGTAATTTAAGCCTCAATAGTACTGATTTAGTATGATACTTGCTTAAAGCATCGTCTGCTAAATCTGAGCACCCGTGCTTTATCTAGTCTGTTCCTTTGTCCTGTTGCAGTGACTCACCATTAGTGCGTTTGCACATTACGCAATGGCGATACGATTTATCGTACGTTGTAAATCGTATCGCGTTAAGCTAGTGCTTTCACACAATACGATGAATATCGCGACTATCAATGTGTTGCTTTAACAATTTATAATCAAAATAGAATGTCTTTGTCCTTAGTGGCAATACACTATAGTACTTGTGTCAATTGTTTGTATCAGTAATTTGACGTTTCTTAAAAATTATGACAAATTTCAAATATCTTTTGAGGTAGGTATACGTTTCTGTTTACGTATCATTTCTAAATTTATAAATGAATACAACTTAAAATAATTTGGTATTGCATTTTTCACAAGAAAATCAAAAGTTGAGTATGAAAATTTGGGCATCGAGTACGCGTAGAATTTTGTTTCCATCTCCATTGGAAAGCTGATATCACAAACCTATAAAAAATATAGACTATGCCAGTGTCATATTGCCGGCGACCGCTAATTCATGGCTGCCCTAAAAGGTCCAGAATCGCTAAAACTTGGTTTTTGTGCCAATTTACTTTGGTTGTATTGTAGCGTGAAGCTCATTTGTTTACTGTGATTGGCCACATTCTTTAATGACATTTAAAATGACAGCAAGTTAGTTAATTTCATATTGCAATGCAACCATCATATTTTCTGGACCTAGGCAACGCGGGACGTGACCTATATCATGAACTGACGCTGTCTATATTTTTTCTAGGTTTATGGCTTATATCGAAAAACATAAGAATACCAAATTTGATAAAATTTACTTAAAAATGAAAAAAATATCAAAGAGAAAACAAAATCATTTTCTCAGTTTTCAGCTAGTGTTTGAGAATACTGCACAAAATAACAATTTTTTTCCGGAAAATTAAATGTAATAAAAATGCGCAACTTTTTCCTAATTTAAATACATTTGACTCATTAGTAATAGGATTATTCTATTACCAGTTTTACACAAGTGTAAACGAATATTCATAAATTCATACTTGTTAATGAACATTCATCCAATTATTCAAACACTTACTTCAGCTTCTCACTTGCCTACATTGTTTTGTGTACAAATACAACAAATGTTCTTTGAAAAATATTCGACATCTTCATGGCCAAAATGCGAATATTTCTGTTTTAAGTTAGTATTAAACGCATTATGGCGCACGAGATTTATACACGGCCTGTATTTAGAACACTTATGGATTTGCCGTACATCATATTAAGTATTTCTGGAAATAAGTGTCTCTATGCCTAAAATCAAGTAATCTTTGTTGGAGTCGAATTGACAGTTGTGACGGATGCCTAGCAATAATATCAGCAAACCCAATTTTCATGTACGCCATATTTAGTACACAAAAAACATCTTGCAAAGTAACAAATTTTTTCATATATAATTTGTAAAACATCACAATAGTGATAGTAGTACAGGAGGCATTCCGAGTATGCCTCCTGAAATTTTTAAAGAGGTGGAGGAAGCGAAAGGAAGCCTGGAAAATCAGAAAAACTTATGATGACTTTTACATCATAACATCGACATTAGTTTGTAATAGAAAAGTATTTTAAACTAATATAAATCAAATCTCCTACAATTCCTATCACGTCATATGTATGCTCTCTGATACCAAACATCTAGGTATGCTAATAAACACTTCCACAGACAAAGCGCTATTCAATAATTATCTAAAGAAATTAATCTATCTAAATTTACTAACCTGGTTTAATGAAAACACTACAAATATCTAACTTCACTTTTGACAGTGGGAACTCGAAAATTCAACCACAGTAGATGAGATCGACCTATTTCTGTATTTTTAGAATTGCTTCTTCAGGTGGACTGCTTTAAGTTGAGTCAAATATCTAACTATAGAAATTATTATATAAATTAAAATTATTTGAAATTAAATTTCGACAATGACAAAAGTGACATTAGCCTGTCAATGAATTTTAAATTAAATATGACAATACCTACTTAAATAATGTTTACCCTTTATGTAAAAGTTTTTATATATTGTAACCTCGAAATTAGGTTATCGTTGAAACACGTCACGTAGACAAACAACTTTATTGTCACTCTTGATTATACAAGAAATCTGCTTTAACAAATTCACAACTGTCAAATACCTTACTTTGACGTTTCAGTCATTCGCGTTCGACTGTTCAATATAAACTGACTGCAGCGGCCGAAAATGGTCTGCTTATATAGGTTTTTTATAGTTCTCGAAGTGTCTGAGATCTCGAGAACGTGTCGAGAAACAAATAGAATATAGCCTGGAATATTCCGGAAAACGTCAAAATAAAGGCTTCACAAAAATTAGAAATTCTAACATAAACAGAAACGTAATTTACAAAATAACAAGGTAGGTGAGCTTCAATTATAAATTCTAACGAAAACAGGAACATAATTAACCAGCTAAAAAGGTAGGTGAGCTTTCGTAACAATATTTTTAGGTATTAATAATATTGTGTGAAACTAACTACTCTGTGGACTAAAGCCCCAACTCGCGTTGAATTACACCCACAATATCTACCCATATAATCTTTATTATTAGCTTCTGTAACAATTTTTACTCTATTAGAAAGGTATTTTAAGCTAATATAAATCCAATTTGCTACAATTCCTGTCAATGAAGTCATATGTATGCTCTCTGATACCAAACATCTATGGTAATGCTAATGAACAATTCCACAGACAAAGCTCTATTCAATAATTATTATCTAAATAAATTAATATATGTAAATTTACTAACCTGGTTTAATAAAAACGCTATAAATATCTAACTTCACTTTTGACAGTGGGAACTCGAAAATTCAACCACAATAGATGAGATCTGACCTATTTCTGCATTTTTAGGATTGCTTCTTCAGGTGGCCTCCTTCAAGTTGAGTCAAATATCTAACTATACAAATTCTAATAGTAAAGAATATATGGGTAGATATTGTGGGTGTAATTCAACGCTGGTTGGGGCTTTAGTCCACAGAGTAGTTAGTTTCACACAATATTATTAATACCTAAAAATATATAAAAATCGATATTAGTGTTAGAAAAAAGGACAATGAGGAATTTGACACTTATTTTGTTTAGCGAACATGCATAGTTCACCTACTAACAAATATTACAAAAGACTTCAATAGAGCTGTATAAAAATATATAGCGCAATCTTCTAGTATTATATACTCTTAGAAATGAAGAATCTTCGTGATCCATTTTTTATATTTCCAAACTTACTAATGTATAGAAAACACAAGTATATAATTTGTCAACTTTCAAGATCGATAAACTTTGAATTGAGTTAGTGTATCTTAACGAGAAGCTTTTACCTACAAAGGCAACGACTTTATCTGAATTGATACTTGTAGAGGCAGTCACTTGAGGCATCATTATTTTGATTTTAGTTGCTCGTACTGGCATGGAACCCATATTGTGGTGTCAATTTATGAGATTTATTATAGTAACTAATTCATATTCTGGTAGTCTCTTGTTTTCTAAAGAAAAGTTTTGTTTTTATTAAGTAAATATTTATAAATAAAATACGGTGAAAAGAAAAACAGGGGATGTCCACAAAGAAAGAATTAGTAGTTTTTTAACAAAAGAAATATCATGGGACAACTCTCCACTGAGACGCCTTCAAACGCAGAAAGTTAGTTTCAACTTTCATAAATAAAAGTTATTGACTGCGTGACCAAAGAGACATATAAGTTCTTTCAAATATCAAAAATCAAATAAACTTACTTCACAAATTTCTCACTAGGAAAATTTTATGTTGTTCTCAGGTATCATTTGGAAATAATTTATATACAATTAAAATACCGGCTATTAAAGGACTATCAACCGTTTTCAACTGTTTTTTCTGCAATGCACAGCATTAACATATATTGACTTTGTTTTTTGATCTAAGTATAGTGGTTTTCTCGGTTTATACCGTGACTTAAGTAATTCGTTGCTGCCAGTCTCAGACTTAAAATGCACAACCCTAGCTTCAGTTTGGATTATTTGACCTGCATTTGTTGTCCTCGGCCTAGGCTCTGTGGGGGGACTGAGCTCAGTCGCAGCAGAGCCACCACTGATGATGTCGGCGAAAAACGGCGAAAAATTGGAAGCATGGCGACACCACCAACACCATTATCCGAAGACCTGTTTTGACCGTATCAGCCGCAATACCAACAAAAGAAACTGAAACCAATATATGGTTGGGCCCAGGGGGTACTGATAGTAGGTTAGCCCCACAAAGCCTATCCCGAGAACAAGAAGTGCGCTGCGTTTTTTGCCGGTAGAAGTGTTTCCTGTTAAACATGAGACTAGTATACTGAAAATCGCCTCAGGGGTAAAGAACTCCGTCAACAAATTGTTGAACTTGACCCATGTGTATATATTGTAAACAGTTGATTAAATGCGGTGATGCTAGGTCGGCCTAAGTTTCCCTAACAATTCTTTGTTGGTGTTCCTATATCATCCTTTGTGGGAATGCACTTATTTTAGAAATATAGTAGGTACACAGATAAAGTGTTCCCCCAAATATTTTATCTCTATATGCAGCAAAAAGAGACGCCCTCAAAACGATCAATTTCATCCGCTTTATCAGCGCCCCGACGTAACTCCGAGATAGTTACTTTCTCTTTCATACCAGACTACGTAACATTGAAAAGATTTAAATTGAGATCATCAATTATAAAAAATAACTTCCAGCATTATTACGAACTGTTATTTACTTTCTCTGAGTACTTAAGTAAGCTACCTATTTCTTGATAGGAGAGAATTGCTATAACATAATTTCTTTTTGTGGTGGCAAAAATCATCTAAATAAAAAGCAAATGTAGCCATGAGTAAGTTGATACAGAGAATGTTAAAATGGTTGGTTGCTGGTTGAGGAGATTTATATCCCACTTCTGATTTGGGTGTAGCATATTTATTCGAATGTTAATAATCGAAGTTTATTTTTTTAATTTTATTATTAATTTTATACATTATTGGTCGTTGTCCCCTTTAAAGTACCGTTTTGCCCTATTCACACACTTTTCCCATCGGTGTTACCATTTCACGAAGTAGTCCTAAATAACTTCATTTGAAATGGTCTTTAAAGTCTGTGACGAATTCGCTTTGATGTCTAAAAACGGCATCCTTTCAACACCAATTCTAATTTCATAAATAAGAAAAAATCGATCTAGGTCTGGCGAATAAGAAGGGTTAAGGAGAACAGAAATCTGATTTTAGACACAAAATTGACAAAGCTAAGTGTACGGGCGCGTTGTCATGATGTATAAACCATGAGTTGTCTCGCGTCAAATCTGGTCTCTTTTGTGGATTTTTTCACGTAACCGTTGTAAAACGTCTTGATAGTACACATGATTCACTGTTTCATCTTGAAGCAAGAGAACTATTCCATTAAAGTTGGACGAAAAAACAGTGAGCATCGCTTTGACATTGGATCGGGACTGATCTTTCTTCGGGATATTCCTTACCAATTCATTGTGATGATTGAATGTCTCAATGTCGTAACCGTAAACTCAGATTTCATCTCCCGTTATGATCCTTTGAATTAATGTGATTGGATTGTTCAAGTAGTTGGCGACAAACGTTCACACGATTTTCTTTCTGTTGTTCGATCATCAAAGGAGGAACAAATTTTGCAACTCGACGATGAGTGTTCGATTTTTCTTGGCATGACCCAGTTGAAATGCTAATCTCTTTTGCATTTTTTCTGTCAATCGGCGATTAGCACGCACCAGTTCATTGATTTTCTGAACATGGGAGTCATCAGTTGAAGTCCAAGACTTTCCTGGTCGAGGATCATCTTCACTTGACCGACAACCACTTTTAAATTGCGAAAACCATTGCGTATGAATCAGAGCATCATCTCCGTAAGCTTGTTTCAAAAGCTAAAATATTTTGCTGAAATGTTTTCCCCAGTTTCACGCAATATTTTATGTAATATCGTTGTTCTACTTAGACACGTACTCAAATAGCAATTTCACGAAAACTAAATAAGGTATCAATAATCCAAGAACATGTGGTTACAGAGGAGGTTATGCGCAACGCAATCTCCATTAGCGCGTAATTCAAAAAGTTCAGTTATTCGTCACATCACGTCACATGTTCAGCAATAATGCCCTGAAATACAAGAATTTTAAGAGGTTTGCTTAAAAAAGAACAATATAAATTTACTTAAATTATATGTTTCTGCGATATTATTAAAAATTTGGCAATCCAATTAGGAACAATCACAAGATTTAAATGAGCAAATAATTTAATAAGTAGAACTCCTAATACCTCTACTACGGTTAATCTTAAATTAAAAAATCTCCTACCAGCAACTGGATGGACAATTTATCACTCCATTAACTTAATTAAAAATTAACAGAACTGAGGGGGCGCTTCCAACCTTACAAGTATTTTATAAATGCGGATTTTTATCTAATTCCTTTTCTTGTAATTTAGATCGTTTCATGGAAAAGTAAACAGAAATTAAGAACGATTTCACTTCAATTATTATTTTATAAATCATCAAATAACTTAATTAGAAAGTACCTTTAAAATAGAATATGCTACCTAAATATAATGGCAGAACAAAATTTCTCGGAAACGTTTATTTCCAAAGGAAATAAACCAGGGACATAAATGTGTACTAATTTTAAAAATGAGGTGATATAATTTTGTATCTGAACTATAAGGGTTGTTATGAGCATATAAGATAATATACCATACCATGTTTTGAATATTTAATGGTTAAACTATGTACAGAATTTTTTACTGTTTAAGAAAGGTATTTTAAGCTAATATGTATCAAATCTCCTACAATTCCTATCAATGAAGTCATATGTATGTTCTCTGATACCAAACATCTAGGTATGCTAATGAACATCCACAGACAAAACTCTATTCAATAATTATCTAAAAAATTTAATATATTTACTAACCTCTGGAGTGGGAACTCGAAATTCAACCACAATAATTGAGATCTCACTTATTTCTACGTTTTATTAGGATCGCTTCATCAGGTGGCCTCCTTTAACTTGAGTCAAATATCTAACTATAAAGATGATTATACCAATAAATTAATGTACAGAATAATGAAAAGTAATTTAACATACAGTATGGGTTACCAAAAACTTACTGCCCAGATGTGTTTTGTTTTGACGTAAAACTAAAAAATAAATTTCCGATCCCTCAGTTTTTGTTTTGGGGTGGATGGTACATATTTTAAGATTTCCGTATTTCTATTTAAGTGAACAGTTTTATTGTGTAATGTATCATTTTAAAGAGCCTTCAATTATGTTTCCAACTTGTTCTAGTTTTTTTTTTATTTTGGATGATCAGTTCTTGGAATACTAATGCTCACTTTGGTAAAAAAAAATTAGCAAAATTTAAAAAATATAAGTCAAACGCCTACGTAAACGTTAAAGAAAGACATTCATCAAACAACTGGTCAATAGAACTAACTTATCAACTTTCCAGCCCCTTAAAGGTACGCTACAGTAATGTTGTTTCACCACTTTACCTTAATTCAGCATAACAGAGAAAAACTTTTCTATGTCGTTCCATACCAGTGGGAAAAAGACGGAACATTATTCACGCCAAATATTTAAACTATTCTTGAAGAGAAACTTTAAACCGTAATTCAACAAGTGCTTCCGAAGAAAACTGGTCTTCGCTTAGGTGCATTTTAAAATTCTCAGAATTAGGAAATGTTAAAGATGATTTTGAACTCGAACAAAGTTGTATGTTTAATAGTTGAAGCACTTTCTGTTTGTCGCTTTAGTTTTCTATAAAACGTAGTCGAATGCAGAACAGTCTTCCTTCTTGCGAGGGTTTTTGTTACTACCTATCTACACTTAGACACAGGATACAGCTAGTAATAAATTAATGTATTTTCTCTACCGTTGTAAGAATCAGATCATATTGGGTAAAAGTTATTCCGTAGCAGATTTTGAAGATAGCAGAAACTTCGTAATTTTAATGCCATGCAAAATGTGGAATTCACTTATGGATGCAACAATAACGTGGCGATAACTGTCTCAATAGTACAATCAGGTGTCGTTACATTAATTTTTTGGTAAAAGTTTCTAACACTTCACCAAAACTACTACAAACACTTTGAAGCTACTGTTACTTTTATGGAATATGTAAGTTACATGGCTTGAATGCCGGTACCTTTAATATTCACTTTAATGTTGAGCAAAATTTAATTAATTTTGCTATGTGGTGGTAGATTTAGTACTACGTAATAGCCACTTAATTAAAGTTTCTATACCAGTTTTCGTTACTATAATGCAACTTGCGATCAGTCTATGAATAATCGTCAGTCCAAATTTTCTTTTATTATTAACTGTTCTGACCAGTGTCCTTTTTTTCTACATGGAGAAGATAACTGTCAGAACTGCCATTGCCGGTCACTGATCATTATTGAACAAAAAATTAAGAATATTTCATGAGGTAAATAACGAATATTCAGAAAAATTCAATGATTGGGGGAGGAATTTTTGGAAATCACGTTACTGGCCCATTTTTTACCTGGAAATTTAATTAGAAATATATATTTGTATATGTTGGAAAACGTCATTAATCTCGCTTTAATTGATATACTTCAGCAAGACGATAATTATCATGCCGTAAATTTAAATTTTCAACAAGCCGCGACTGCATGATATGCGACGCTTGTAAGAAAATTTTTGAACAAAACATTTCAATGTGAATTGGAAGGAAAGAATCTACGGAATGACCTGCAGGTTCACCAGATTTATCTTCCTTGAACTTTTCCTGTGGAGTCACTTTTCATTTATGCAAAGCGAAGATACCCTCGTTTAGGAGTAGAAATTTAGGGTATGAGTATACTAAAAAATTATGCCTCCCTTAAAAAACATATCACGGGTCCTAGAATATTTACTTTACTCAAAACGAAGAAAACGTGACTGGCAAATTTTCGTAGACTACGACTCACGTAGAAGTACATTATATGTTTGCAATTTATGCAAATGTGGTTTTCAACGCCCAAATTTTATGGATTGTCAAATTAATACATTTTAAAATTTTCTAAACCTTTAAAAATATTGTATTGCTCCTACTCGAAGCCGAGAATATTTCAGCCATCGCCTCGGCTTCATTGTACTGGAAAACGTTTGAAAGGGCAATATAGGGGTATGGTAGTCCAGCGATGGCTCCTACAACAGCTCTAATGAATACTTCAAACACTGCCTACGCACATTTTATGACATACGTTACTCTCCTCCCAAAAAAATCTAGGTTAGGATAGTTTCTGTTATCCTATTTATGATTCTGTATTTATAGTACTAGATCAGACTGCGTGATTAGTATGTCCATCTGTTTTTAAACTAAAAATGCAATTTTAATAGATGATAAAGGGATACGTTTCTGCCGGGTTGTCTATCAAAATATGGCCGAAGAATTTTTAATTATTTTTTTAAATTAATATTTTCGAGCACTTGTCAGATAAACATCGGGCGAAACAAAAAGAAAATATGAAAAAGGACTTTGTATTCGGGTATACCTTACGGGTCATTCATACGACGAGAGGTTGTTATTTTGACGTCCGGTACCTACGCAAATCCTTTCATGAAAAATAGTGATTCAAGTATGGATAAATCATCATCTAACAATATTTGACGTATTCATATTATTGATTATTATTTGAATATGTAAGTATATGTAACTTATATTTATTATTAGAAGTTAACAAAGTTCAATTATTATTTAATATATTATTTATTTTTTGAGGAAATCATTCTCCATAATAGTTATTTATGTATTAAGAGCAAAAAGTGATACATTATCTAGTGATTACAGCACTCCCTTTGGTTACTCTCGAGCAGTAATGTCGCTTTTTGCTCGTAATGCAAACAAAGTTTTATCTACAATCACTCAACAAAATAAAACTTTTCAATTATTAACTTTTTTACAACGAGAATATTAATTTTACAAAATTTGACAATTGTTAAATTTACTACTTAAGACGGACGCTGTTTACTTGGTTGCTATTGACGGTAAGCGTTTACTAAATTTTATCGCTCGGCAAGTGATACTCATATGATACTCATGTGACACGTGTCAATAAACGTCAAGTTTTCGTTGTCACTGTCAAGCAAAAGACCCTACTTTTATTAGTGATTGTAGATAAAAAAAATTATTTGCCAAAATAGTCGCGTTGCCATATATATGGTTAGACTCTCATGTATACAGGGTATCCCCAAACAGGTAAAACGACGCTTGTGAGAGACAACAAATTTTCCCAATTTTCATTCCTTATCCTCCGTCCCAGAACGCGATCAGTTGGGAAATATCATCTGTTAGTAAGTTATTATACATGGTGTCCGGAAATGATGAGCAAAAAATTCAGGGGATAATTCTAGACCGAAAATAAATGCTACCTCTTTCTGTAACATTTTTTCCAAAACTGATTATTAACGGAGTTACAGGGTGTTAAAGTTAAAATTTTATTTTCGATATTTGTAAATAACTTCTTCAGAGATCCAAATATTTACATAAAATTTCTAAATCGGCGGTTTTTGCGGACGAAATTCAAATATGTTTCTAATTTTGTCGTCACTAGTAGAGGGCACACTTATGACACATCATGTTTCTTTTAAATGACATAACTTTTTTGCTGCTTAGTGTATCCATCTGACTATTGAAACAATCGATTCTCCTACCTGTTATATGACAAGAAAATCATTTAGTTGTGACTAAAAAGTCACTTATTTCAAAAT
This sequence comes from Monochamus saltuarius, assembly GCA_025584915.1. Taxonomy (NCBI): domain Eukaryota; kingdom Metazoa; phylum Arthropoda; class Insecta; order Coleoptera; family Cerambycidae; genus Monochamus; species Monochamus saltuarius. Next base: position 46,812,231 of record CM046721.1, on the reverse strand, counting down.
GAGAAGAACAGCTTCAATTACAATTTTTACTCAAAACTGCAGCAATTTTTGTAATAAGAATGTGAAATTGTAGCAAAAAATTAATAGTTTTCACCAAAATGTTCTTAATCGGCAAAGTTATTTTTGTTATGACAGCAGCGTAACCTTTCTGGACTCTATTTATATATTTTGCTGGAGATAATCAATATCTACTAATGTCTAAAAGATATTTCGCTTGGTGTAAATACTTACTTCAGAAAAGCACTAGATGCACAAAACATTTATATTGTTCTAAACGAACGTATTTCGTTTGTCGAAAAGATGAAAATAGAACATATATTACCCAAAAACAATTTTAATTCATTTTATTCAGAATCACTATGTTGTAAATAATAGTGCTTTTACTATCAGACCGAATGTATACTGGTAAAAAAATCGCTAAATAGGTAGTCCTAAATAATAATAATAGTAAAGGACTATAATTCACTCTACAATTAACACATCGTAAATTAAGAACGAGAATTATAATTTTTGTGAATTAAACAGGAAATGCCGAAAGTCAGCTGGATGTGTGTAAACATCCTCTGATATTAACCTTAAGCATAGAGCACAATATCTATCAATCCGAATTTTATGAATAATTTAAACTAAATAGATAAAAAAAAATAAAAGTGTTACACCTTCAGAAACAAACAAAAATAAACTAAATATTAACAAGAAAAAAAAATAAATAAAAGAAAAATGATGGCATAATCTCTTTATAGTATGTTAAATTAAATTAAGGGTAGTTAAATCTCCCGCTACTAATTAAGTACCCTCTTATATATGGCAATGACACTTTGAAGGTCATTCCGAGATAACAACGTGTTGACAGACAGTTTGGGAGATTCGTACGAGGATTGTATTTTTAAATAAATTTGTTAAAAAATATTTTCCACATAAAGCAAGTCATGAAATTACAGGTTTATTGAAACAATACGACGTTAAAACGCCGTGTAATACCAATTTCTAGATGGAACGAAAATGTCGATAAGTCTGAGTTCATAACTGCATTAACCTCGATACTTCCTTATTAATTATTAAATGATCTACATTAAGTGGAAGGAAGGAAGCATCTCCGCTCTCTACCTCCCTGACGGAGAATGTAAAGCAGACATACAATCAATGATTTACGAAATGACTCGACGGTTTCATATTTATATTCTAGAAATTTTGTTATTTGGGAAGTCAACACAAATAATTGTCAATAACTGACCCCGAAATTAGAAAAAATCGTGGAATGATTAACAAAATAATTATCGTCAAGTTACCTGTGGGACTTGGAGTAAGAGTCATCAGAGAATTGTGTACATTCTTCGTGCTGAAATTATACTTCTTCAACCATGTGAGTCCTCTGGTCATGCCTCGAGACCGGTGCAGTCCGGACACAGCATTATTTATTGCTCTTATGTATTCCCGAACGCCGAAATTCGTATGAGGTAGAAGAAGCCCTATGTTTAGACTATCATTGTGATGGTTTTGCGACTTCGAGTGTGTGTAAAAACACGCAACACTCGCGAATAACCCTACTGTAAACAATATGGCGCGCAACATTTTTTAAATTTGTACTGCCGTTGGACATTGAACACATTAGTGCGACACAACGGGGGCGACCGCGATCGCGATCAGTTTACACATTACGACATAAATTACCGAATACCGTGTAATGAGATGCAGATGCACGCGAGATCCAGTAGCCACGCACGGGGACAGAGGCAGCCACCGCCCAGCTGACTACTCCTGGCGACGGAGAAAGTAATAGCGCGTCGCGACGGATGCGAAAAGGACGGAGCGGAGGTGCAATGCGGGCGCAGGCCTGGTTTCCAGGACGACGTAGCGTTGTCAGCATCCCGAGGTATCCTTTGATGACCGTGATAGCTGGAGCGCGTAATGTAAAAGTACGCGCCGCAGTTCAAATGGCACAGGTGGTTGCTTTATCAACTTTTATTAGATCCATTGGCGATAAAGGCACGCCCTGTTTGACAGAGCAATTACCTATAGTTTTTTGCGCGCTACCCTTGCAGTAGAGTGGCAGTCAATTCACGGATTTGTGGTCACGACATATGTATAAAAATATCAATGTTTGCTTGAAAGTTGCTTCAAGCAAATAGTTATTAATAGAGTCTTAATATATGTGTAACTGGTATACAGGGTGTTTGGAATATGAACTCTAATATATTGTAAAGGCTTCTGTATCTGACCAAAAGCAACAAAAAATGTCTACCACCAATAGTTTTTCTACAAATAGGTACATTTCAAAAATAGAATTACAACTGGCACATTATGGTTCAATTTAGAGTAAACAAAAACGTTTCCAAAGTACCTAATTTGTTTTTTTAGATCAGTTTTTATGAAGTAAACAATGCAATATTTCCAAAAAGATTCTACAAACTGTAACGTGCCACGATTGCAATCATTTTCAATCATTGAGAAAAACATTTACTTACTAGTAAGTAAAAATACACTTGCCCCAGCAATAAATAATTAAATTGTAGCAGCTAAAGTTTTCCGAAGACCAGCCACTAGTCACAATGCTGCTGGAGTACCTGAGCTGTGTTGCTATAGTTAATAAATCTTGTAACTAAAATTAGTTACCTGTAATGTAGTAGCAATTGAACATGCTATATCTATTGCTACAGTAGTATTCTTTAACTTATAAATTAGCTGTATTTTAAGACCATACAAGTATACATTTTATACTTAACTTAAAGTGCATACTGATATAATATAAATAAAAACTATAATTAAACCACAATTCCAAACAGTAAGCATATTATGCAATGTATATAATGAGAAATAGAAGTCAGGTATTATTGAAACATATTTTTATACACAGATCACACGGCAAGTTGACACTTTCTACTACTTACATTTTCTTTAAAAACTTAACGAACATACGTTTTTTTTTTCACCATGAATCTACTACATAGAGCTGGCTACAGACTATGCATGAATTCGTGATTAGCGATACGCGATGCGTGATTTGTAAGGAATTTGTGCATAGTATGTAGGGTTTTTATGAATGGACTTTTAACGAACAATACCCTACACACTATTCACGAATTCCTTGCATATTACGAATCGCGCACAACGAATCGCGAATACACGCATAGTCTGTGTAGCAAGCATTATAGTTCAGAATTCAGAAATTCGTTTTTAAACAAATTTTTGCGCACTTGTACAAATAACAGAATAAAGGCACACAATAAAGATTTTTACAATAAAAAATATAACACTTTACATGGAGAATGAACTATTTGTTGTGAAACTAACAAATTCAAAATGTTTTATAATCACAACTTGACTAGTTATAATTAAATTCTTTAACAAACTTCACGTAACGATACTGATTAAACTTTCAGTTCTTACCGAGTTGTAAAACAAACTCATTTAAGACTAATTAATGAATGTCGTCAAATATGTTATTATTAAAAACAAAGTTTATTATGACAATAGGTAGGTAAATACAAAAATATTCCAACTTTGACAATAGCAAGGTATGATTGACCAAATCAAAGGCTTTAGAATAGTCAAGGAGTATCAATACAGCGGCATGATTTCCATCCGTCGTGCGAACAATGTTATCCGATATATTTAACAAAGCGGCAGTAGTACTACTGTGATGAGAACGAAACCCAAACTGATGGTCAGATAACAGATTATTATACTAGGCAAATACTTTGTATACAAGTTGCTAGTATACTATATTTTCTAAAATATAGCTAAGGACAGGTAATAGAGAAATTGGCCGTAAATCTTCAAACGATGAGAAAGACCCAACCTGTATACAGCAATTCACTAAGTGGGTAATATGAGCATATATCACAGGAAGACATAATTTGATCATGTTTAATGAAATTACATCACAACCAGAGGAATTTGATTTCATAACTGCAAAACTAAATGAAAAAGATAAACCATTTTTATATTTATATCTAAAATAAAAATTAATCTGGCGAATTTTACTAATCAAAAAACATACCTGGCATAATGAAATCATTAATGGATTTTAAAAACTCAAATTTATGTTTGTATATTATGTAATATTTATGGAATCCAACCTTGTCTATGGAATGTGTCTGGAATGTTCCTTAGCATACCTAGATATTTGGTATCAAATAACACACATGTGACTTCATTAGTAAGAACTGTAGGACAGTTGATTTATCATACAGTAATAAATCTGTTTTGTTTGGTGCAATTTATCAAGCAACAAAATAAAGCACACTCCTATTCGTCATATTTAGCACACCCTGTATAACCGATAGATTTCTAAACAAATATACGGCTTGTTTTTCAATCTTTGATTAAATAAAAAGTCACATAACCACAAGTTTAATAAAACCAGTGTTTAAATAGTAATAGTGTGGCAATTATCATGCTGGTATTGACATGGTTATTCTTATAACCAAATATGACCTCAATGTGTCTGTCTGCAGCTTCAATCAGTTGTTAAATTACATATAAGTACAGTATCTATGTGTTATTCATCTTATTTTGAAATTATGGTAGTCCAGTGTATTTTTTACAAAGAATGCAAACGATTGCTTTATGTAAGTTTCCTAAAATTGCAGAATATTCCTCAAATTTTACTATCAAAGAATTTGCCCAAACCGCATACCCGTCAAGTACTTGTTGGGTGTCTATTTCTCATTATACAACAACCAATTCCGATACAAGTACAAGTAAACTCCTTAACACAAAATGTTAGATGAAACAAACCGATACAACTCTATCCATCTAAGTTCAAGAAGTTAGTTAATTAATTATATTTCGCAATTTCGTCTCGAATTATAAATTTAACTACTTGTAGTTTGCACTTTTCAAACTCACCCGGTACGTACTTTAAAGACAAAAAAACCCTTATCTCTGTTACCACACATTCCCAACACGCTCTTACTATCATTGTATTTTCGTACCGGCCCGGCTACGACGTGAAATAAGAGAGACAGAGTGAAAAAGTGTTTATTGGTGTCGGAAATAGTGCGAAATAGGAAATCTCGCAGGAAAACATGGTTGAAGTTGCAATATAACGCTTCTGCCACCGTTATTATATGACACACTGTTGTAAAAATGAATGGGCATAAAAGTGAAAATCTGAAGATGAAATTTAGAAAAATGCTCAAGTTCTTCAAGTATGTAGATTTTCCGTTTTCTTTTTTCAGAAATCAGTCAATGGAAGGATGTATTATTTTCTGGTGTTTGAGGTTCACATGAATTCTCACATAACACGAAAGAACGTTCCACAGAACTTTAATTTGCAGTCACATGACTTGCATATACTTCCTAACTCCCTCTACATACTCATCAGGGCAGTTTATAGAAGGATACATATATATATATTCCTCTCTGGGGTTCGAGGTTCACATGAACTCTCATATAACACGAAAGTACGTTCCACATATGTGTGAACTTTAATTCGCAGTCACATGACTTGCATATACTTTCTCTCTAATTAAAGGGTTAATCTACTGAGTAAATGTAAAATTATATATGAGTTATAATATCCCCAAATGTTAAATAGAAGGAATCAATAATGCAATAAGTAAATAGAACTGACAGTTTTGTCAAGTTCGCAAGTTTTGCTCCAACAGTTTTTAATAATTACTGTACCGATAAAAATATAAAATAGGAGTATTCTCATAAAAGTTTTTAAAACTATTAATAAACATATAATATAGGGTGAATCAAGAAAAGTAGATATGACTCATATAGCTAATAATAAAAGCTAATATTACACACAACACACATAATTTTAATTAACCTTCAATATCTTTATAATGAAATGTATAGAGTTATACATACATTTAGATACAACGTCTAATGGACTGTTGTTACTGTTGTTTATAGATGAATACATATTCATATTTTCTATACACATATCGATTAGATTCAACCTCATAGGACGACTTCCACATGGAGTTCCAAAGCAAAATCTGAGGTGTAGGGACACACCTGGATTAAGTGCTGATGTAATGGTAATAATAAAGTGAGGACCCAAGTAAATCTGAAGCAGGTAAACAATAGTGAAACTGCTAGATAGAAGTTATTAACCAACTTTTGGAGACAGGAGGTGAATTTATTTCTTCATATTTGCTATCAAAAATAGTGTTGGGACTTTTATGTTTATACTCGTTAAATCCCACCCCAGATTAGAGGGTTATCACTCAATATTGAATTTTACTTATACAGAGGTCTTAAAAATAAAATAAATACAATATTAAAAATAAATCCTAAAGCAATGATCTCAAGAACGCATAGTGTTATATAACATCTATAAAACAGAAACATTAATGTAACTGTTTGGCTAGCAGTGACATCTTGGTCTTGATTTTGTCTTGGTCCCGCAAGACAAGACTAGACTTGGCAAGAAATATTGCTAGAAGGTCTGGGGTGAAATTTAAATGAACGTTAGTTGAAATAAATAAATAAATAAGTGACTAAATAAACACACATTGCATTTCTAATGTAGGCATATTCTTTATTTAAAAGAATTAAGCATATAAAATTAAAATTCAAGGTGCTTAGGTGTAGCTCTGCTGAATACAACTAATTATAGTGCCAGTTGACTGAAAGAGCTCCGATTTGGCACGCCTATCTCGTCCATTGCTTATTATTATTATTTATTATGTAAAACTAGCCGTTTCTATATTTTATAACGTTTACCAATCGACCAATATCTGAGCTAAGTAAGTTCCGAGCGGCACCATGTCCGACCGAAAGTAACTACCACTGTTATTAGATTGGTAATAAAGTTCCATGTTTCTGATTTCTATGCAAAAGTCTCACAAGAATCATGCAAATTTGCGAGACCTTTCGCAAGACAATATAAAAGACATAATGTTGAAAAATCAAGCAAGCACAAGGCTTTATAGAAACTTTTGTTTTCTTCTGCAAGACAAGACAAGGTTTTTCAAATTTTTGCAACAATTTTTGTCTACCATCCAATACTACTTTTCGCCTCTGTACGGCACCTTATGTGGTTACGGACATGCTTAATACCTTTATTATAACCTTTAAGGTCTTAGGTACAATTACTTGCACATAATATTTAAATGATATTTTAATAAATGGAAAATATCAAACAGAATGTTTATTTTATAACGATAAAAATATTAATAAAAATAGTCAAGCTTTGCTTGTACCTAACCAGGACTGTAAGGTCTAAGCTTTATTTATAATACAAATAACTTTACACTCCCTTGACAGAAGAGAGGACATTTCAAAGAATATATAAAAATAAAATGAATAAATAAAATAAAAATTTGAAATCACACCTGCTGTAAAATTAGAGAGTGGTTAGGTTTTGGAGGAACGTTAGTTGCAGCTCGTTCTGCAGTAATGTTCTGGATGCAAAGACCTTCGAAAGAGAAAAATATTTTGCTTTTAAATATATAATAGAGGATATTTCGATAAATATATACGTAGGTATCTCAAATATAACGAATAACTTTTGATGGAGAAAAAAAAAAAAAAAATCCTATATTCAACTCTAGAAATCTATTTAGATGCCTCCCTTGTAGGGGGAGAGCAGGAGGTGAAGACAACATGGGCTTTACATATTGTCCTAAGAATTATTAACAGTTTTCAATGCTCAAAAATCATTTTCAAAAATGTTAGTTATTGCAAATCGATAACACAATTGCTATTTCTTGTAATAACCTGATGGGGACTGTGTACTGTGTGTAGACAGATAAAGCTTAATAATAACGTAGGGAAAGAGATATGGGAATGGTGTGAAATAAGAAAAATAGGGATATATGCATTCTACATCAATATACTGAGATATCGAACAATAAAAAAGTTTGCTAATATAATCTTTATCATCGTTGGAATATTCTGTTAGTACTGCAATGCATGTACCAAGAATAATTTATTTATTTGCCCGATTTTATTACATTCAGTCGGAGTTTTGCTAAAACAATAGACTCTCAGGTTGAATAGACGTATTTTCTATCACTACTTTTACTAAAGGTAACTAGATAACTTAATGAGTAGGTAAATGACTACTTATTAACGGTTAAAAATAGGTGCGTAGTAGGATATAGATATATATGTATATGCATATATATAGATAATAATAATAATTTACCTGTAGCTGAAAGGCTTCAAGCTGTGAAACAAAGCTATATTTGGTTAGCGCGTCGTGGGTAATCTTTACATATGCACGAATGCATAGCCATTTTATGCTTAACATTACAACAGGAAGAACGGACTGGACAAGACCTTAATAAATATATTATTACCAATATAGGTAATATCTATCTCGTGGCTAATCTTTACAAATGCGCGAATGCATAGCCATTTTATGCTCAACATTACAACAGGAAGAACGGACTGGACAAGACCTTAATAAATATATTATTACCAATATAGATAATATCTATCTCGTGGCTAATCTTTACAAATGCGCGAATGCATAGCCATTTTATGCTCAACATTACAACAGGAAGAACGGATGGACAAGACCTTAAAAAATATATTATTACCAATATAGGTAATATAACCAACAATATTTATTTTGTGATATGTATACATTATGCGAAGTAAGTTATATAAAAAGCAATAATATATACATGATACATGAGAGAGTGTGAATAGGGCATGTGACAGTGTTCATTAGCCATCAACGTTAACGAATTTTTGTTTGCTATTAAAAAGCTAAAATTGAAGGGCGAGTGGTAGTCGAGTTTGTTCAAACTGTAGGTATCTTCCATATACCATGCCATTGAGTTATATATAACTTATATAATCAATGATGGTAACTTCTTTACAGTAAAATGAAAATTTGGAGACAAAGGATAAATGAACTAGAATTCATAATAGTAGCTATACAGTTACTGACTAAAGTTACCTAGGATGAAAGACTGTCAGCTGCAATATACATTTTGCTAGTGTCAAACGTTGCAAAAACTACTGTAATAAAATAATGGGTCCCAATTGAGTCTATTTAATGCAGATATTTTGCTGGGATTAAACAATGTCTATTAAAGGCTAAAACGTATTTCCTTTAGTGTACCCGGAAAAAACAAATAAATATAAAATAATAAAATACATAACAGTATTTCGGTGTTTAAGAATAGAAACCGAACGTTCAAACGGGTTTTTGGAAATATTATGTAACATGTTCAAACAGCCTGAAATAGACGTGTTTGCAATGCACAAAAAAAAAAAAAAAATAAATAAAATAAAAATAAAATAAATAATAATAAATAAAAAAGATATCGTAGAAATGAAATCCCCTCATTCCATTATTGTGGATGCATTTACTGTCACACGGAATCAATATATATTTTATGCATTAATATATAACTAAAAATGCAGGTAGACGCTAAATATAAATATATTTTGATATATAATATATAGGTATGTATATTTGTGTATATACATATATAAAGCAGTATAAAAATGTTTTAATTATCAAAAGAACGATAACTGGTCAATATGTAAGATGCAGGATATAAAGTTTCTGTCTGCACACTAGATCGCCTATAATTCTTTCAACATCTACAAGTAGTTAAATTTATAATTCGAGACGAAATTGCGAAATATAATTAGTAGATCAATCGACTTACCTGTAAGGAAGTTTGATCATAATTATATGAGCAATTTCGTCGAAGAATTATAAATTACAGCCCAAAAATCACCACCGAGGTGATCTAGATAGAAAAAAACAATGATAGTAAGAGCGTGTTGGGAATGTGTGGTAACAGAGATAAGGGTTTTTGTCTTTAAAGTACGTACCGGGTGAGTTTGAAAAGTGCAAACTACAAGTAGTTAAATTTATAATTCTTCGACGAAATTGCTCATATAATTATGATCAAACTTCCTTACAGGTAAGTCGATTGATCTACTAATTAAAGGTACCAACTGATTTGGTTTAGAATAGGCAGAAACTTGATGTATATGTGAAAGTAAGAAAATACATACCTACCTAACATTCCTTATTTTCATAGATTATTTCTCGAGGATTCTTATCATTTATAAAACATGTAGGACGTTTATTCGCTATTTTTTAATTAGAACTATTGAAATGCCTAAAAATTTGTTTGATTCAAAATAAACTAAAACTGTACACATCACCAATGTTTGCGTCCCCATAACTTCTTTTGGCAGAAAATGTAATTTTTGAAGTAAATATAAAATGCAAATAAAGCAATTTACACATTATGTTTAGCCTGTTTTATTATTATTAGTATTTGTAGTTCTTTAACTTTATTGTAAAGGTGTTTATTCTAATCAAGTAAAATTTTATCAACTATTAAGAAGTGTTCTTTGATGCCAAATATCTATAAGCTGAAGAAACATTTCCACACAACAATATATAAATAATAAAATAAACATTAATATAATTTTAGTAAAACAAAATGGGAGAAACCTAGTATAACGAAATTATTTAATAGTTTTCAAAACTGAAACTCACTTTTGAACATACGAGTACATAGTTAACTATGACTAAGTAAAAATATTTTAAGAAGGGATAGAAACAAACATTTTTTCAAAGACATATTAAACCCCAATTTATCGACGATGTCGACCGGCAACCGCGACCGCACGTTTATTCTTTAGAGAGTTAAACAACCACCAACAATTTGTTCTCATGATTAAAACCCTGTGTGTTTCGTTTGTGATTTTGTTTTCATACAGTTTTTAATGCTTATATTTTCAATTTTAAACGTTTTATAGTAATTAAATAAAGAAATTTGTGTCGGGTACCTATATTTGCTTATAATATAGTTTGCCGGTTTGTTTCTCTAGGTTATCGAACAAGATTTTATAATTAAAGACTGCTGTGTACACTCAACGTTTTCTATTATTTATTAATATTCCTTTCGTTCGATTTTCTTAGAATAAAATTGTATTTTAACTGTACGCAAATGTGTGTTTTAGTGGGTAACCCTGACCGACCTTTAGTGAAAATGCAGTTTTGACTGGAACGAAAAACTATGTAAAATGCTGCAACTAACCGGATCAGCCATTACCTATTAGGTATTATTATTAATGCTCATTTTCGTTGTTTCTACAATTAGAAATGCTGTAAAAAAACAGACAGATTTATGCGCCGATTTTCCGGAGGAAAAAAAGTGTTTTGTCCCATTTTCTAAACATCGACCTAGAATTCCGAATTATTTTTTTATTGTCTTTTTAAATGTTGAAAATACATAACAGTGCAAGAGTTAATTGAAAATATAAAATCATTATTATTAAATTATTTAAATAATTTAAAATTTCATAATCTTTTTTCCGTAATATAATGAAAATTGATGATTTTTTCCAAAGATATCACAACATTTCGAATGCCAACTTCGAAATATATGAGAGTAGCAAATATAGCGTTATAAATAAATTAAAATGTAATAAAGAAAGCATAACACGCCTCGTATATATTTATAGACGAATAATACTTATCTAATAAAATATTTATGGCTGAATCGCTAAACATATGAAAGCAGCACATATAATATTTTTATTGGAAAATTATCACTGAGCTGAGTACAAGTTATTAATTTATTTGTATGAGAATCACGAACTGTGAAAATATTTATACACTCACCGGCAAAAAAAACCGGCCACTAAAAACTAACCCCAATTTTAAAGTTGGCTTCCTCGCGAACCACCCATTTGATTTTGATGATCTTATTTTTAAATTGTACATTGATTTCTCAGGAATGGATACTATGTCGGAAATATTTATTCGAAATTTAATTTGAGCATATACGGGGCGCAACAAAAAGTAGAAGTTTTTTACCCTGTGGGGTGCAGCAGCTACAGTCGCTGTTGCTAACTGTAGTCACACTGTAGCCTCATCTTTTGCGAACATTTTATTTTAACCATAGCTATTGTGTTTTTTAAACCACATTCCATTAAATTTATTTGAATTCTATTTTCTTCATTATTTTGCAACGTACGGAAAAGAAATGTAAGAATAATGCATAAATTGTGAAAATAGTTGAATGTCGACTTACAAAGTTATAGAATGAATATGATTTTTTAATAGACACACATTTAAATACTGTTCTGCGATAACACTGATATTAAAATTTCATGGATATATCTCTAACACTAAGGGAAATGTGACCAAAAAATGTTCTACAAATTTAATGGACTAAAAGAGATTCATTATTACTAAGGGTGCCCAAATATGCAAGCCGAAATATTAAAAATATGCGCATACATATGCATAGAATTTAGTCAACATATGCATAAAATATTAAAAATATTTGAAAAATACAAATTTATTGTTTCACTTAAAAATATACAATAAAAATAACTATAACAATAACAACAAACAAATAAAGTACAACTTAAACACAATCGACGTGATAACTTCAAAAGCACAATCAGAAATAAAATAATATCTATCCCCTCATTCTAGTCACAGGAGGCTTATGCGAGAGAGAGGGCGGCATATTATTATTAAGCAGGATGCATTTGCGCCTAGGAACGACTTACGTTGGTAGGTCCTAACCACCATTCATTGAAGGGATGAGGGAAACCTGAAAAACCTCATTAATTAGGGGAGTAGTCAAATGTGGACCGGTTTCAATATCTCACATTGACCCTAGCTAACATTCTTCCACCCTACCATACCCGCAGATAGAGTGTCAATCCTCTCCACAAATATACGATTCAAGTACCGACGCCTTAAACCGCACAACCACTGGCCGACCCAAATAAAATACAGAAATTGACTATTTGCCTACTTGATTACCCTTCACATTATAATTTACCTAGATTTTATTTTTATTATCTGAGATGCTTATTTCCATTATTCCCACAACACCAGAATCAAGTTTCTAATCGTCGGGTGCATGCTTATTCCAACTAAATCAATGCATTTTCAACTTTATGCGGGCGATTAAAAAAAATAAATGCATATTTACACTGAAGAAAATATTTCCTAATCATTATTTAAACACCCTTTCAGGCTGTCACTGACCAATTCATACAGCTCCGAAACCAACTCGTTGACCACCTGGATGCGACATTGCCAAATTTATTCATACATAAGCTTGACTACGAACTTTCTATTGCCATAATAATGACGCTCTTTAAAACGAATTTAATTACTTAAACTGCTGACGTATTTGTAATAGCATCTACTTTCAACTTTTGCCGTAAGTTCTTAATTGTTCCACTCATCAATAGAGATCTAATGAAAAATTGATTTGAGGGAGTGCCATTATTATTGCAATAACTTGTACGTCTGCAAGAAAGTGAAAATATGCAACGAGCAGTATAATCCAAAGTTAGAATAAATGTGAAAACTTTGCTTATCGCACGTACGCTGTACGTTTTTTGTAACAGTTTTGCGTCCAGACCTTGCTTTGGAATATCTGTATTCGACAATCGCCCTGACATTTTTCTTGTCAATGAAATGACCTTTTACGTGTGTGAGGGTGTGTGTGTGTGTGTGTATTTGAGATTATATTTTATATATGCAATTGTTATTTAGTGTGATGACCTATTTTATTTGATAAACTGCTGTGCCGTTTTGATTATAAATTTTGGAATGCACATTCAAACAGGTAAATACCTCTTTATATATTTTCTTTTAATGAAAATTGGGAAGTGTGAAAATTGTACTTAAACAAAACATCGTGCATAGCTAAGTTAATACTATTGTTGAAATCATGCTTCTTTACTTTCTCAGCGGATAATAGTCTATGAAAGAACACAAACATTTGGCTGTGATGTAGTAGCGCAGGTGTGATGTTGCTCGTTTCATCGCTCGACTCTCGATGATGTCGTGACTAGGTAATTGTTGTCAACACAGAGCGCCATATTTCCGGGAGATATGGGTTGATTTGCTTCAGCTTAAGAGGCCGAATAATTTTTTTATTTTCAATTTTCCTATGCCTTTCGAATACATAGTTAAAATTGATGACATTATGACTGAATCACACTGTATATTCTAGATAGACTAATCTATTCCAAATCTAAAGGAATGAAAATGTCTGCTAAACATCTACGTATTTCTAAATTTTTTCAATCGAAGCAATTTATGCATATGTTATTTTTCTAGAGTCTATGCAAATATTTCAAAAAATGCATTTAACATGGAAAATATGCGTTTGCATTCCAAAAATATATTATTAAATACGTATTATTTTCGTAATATGATGTTCAATTAATTCTGCAACAAAAATATTGAAAAACTTTAATAATTCCCTTCAATACATATTCTTATAAGGTTTCATTAATTTCACTGACTTATAATTAAATTTCTAATTTTGTATGTATCTTTTATAGAAAATACGAGATAACATTTTTAGTAAAATTGATTAATCTTATATATTTGAACGAGTCTTGATCACGTAATCCAAATACCTTCCAAAATTAATTAAGAAATTTTATATTCAACATTTATTTAGGACAAGTGCTAATACTTACATAACGTAAGGCCCCATTTCAACATAACGCCAATATTGTTATAGACAAACGAAATCATTTCAAACAAATTTCTTTAACATTGTCATTCAACTATTTAACTAAATTCTATACGAAAACTTTGACAAGAATCTAGAAACTGCAAGCAGAGTTAGAAATTATTCAAACTGCATGAAGCAGCATAGGGAAAACTCCTCTTGAATGTAAACTCAGATTGCAAAGTTCGTCTTTTAGTAATTGCCATACGTTTTAGTACTTTCAGTATGAATTGTAGTGCATTCAATAAATTAGAAACTTGGTATATGTATAATTTGTTACTGGAATTTTGAATTGCCAAAAGTTTAAATACATTATTCCAACTGCATAGTGCTGAAATCCTATATCGCGACAATAAGATATACATTAGTATATATGACATATATTTTAATAATTGTAGTTCTATTCTGCATAAACTGCGGCCATAGTGAAAATAATTAACGCACAAAAACTATATTGAAATATGAATACTAAGTTGATAAATAATACAAGCTACGTAAAGTAATTTTAAATTGGAAGAATATGTTCGATTGGAAGGAACTGTTGGTATTCTGATGGGTGCTGAATAGCCTCACAATATTATTTTTTTGCATAAAACTATGACTAATACTACTTTCTGGGAAAATCGACCCATTTAAAAGTGGTTAGTAGAATATAACCTTCCTTTAGAGTACCTACTCGTTGTAAAAAATGCAATTCATTTGCAGAATCCCTAGTAGTCCATTGAAAAGTTACATTTGGGGTTGCATTTTTTAGAGGACGCAATTTTATTATTTAGATGTGAGGGGGGGGTCAAAAAAAGCTTAACTTGAAGTTTGTGGGGTCACAACCCTCGAGGTTTGGCCGCCATCTTGGAAAAGGGGGTGAAATTGTTGTTAGCATTTATCAGGTAAACTATTGGTCATACAATTTTTTTTTAAACATTTTTTATTGCAAATTGAATCCTCTACAATTTTAGGCCAGTAACTTTTTGTTGTAAAATCAAAAATAACAAAGATATTAAAGAAGATATTTTGAACTCAAAAACCAAAATGTTTTTATTTCGTTGTTATTGTAGATCGTATTTATTTATCGTCGTGAATATATCCACTAATTGCCAGAATTAAGAGGACTGTATAATTTTGTGTTAAATATTCAAGCTTTTATTGAACGAGGCTGCTGTCTTGAAAACCAGAGAGTAAGGAATAGGAAAGAGAGATATTATGCTATTATTCAAGTTTTCGGCTGTTGACTGTCGCCTTCCAAAATAGATGTTATTCCTTA
>CM046721.1:46534066-46779290 GCA_025584915.1 Monochamus saltuarius | reverse complement strand
CCAATCAGTCAAATAAATGTTACAAACTAAAGCAAAGTTCGTTCTGTTTTAAAAAAGATATTCAAAATATATGACCATTCTTCAGCTCTATACCTATAAAAAACACCAAATATTTCGTTTAAATAGGAACTGGAAAATTTATTACACTTCTATCTATCTATCTATCTATCACGCAGCTAACACATCACGTCTTTGCTATATCCTGTTTTCATCTCTTACCATCACATTTGGGAATGTCCTGTCGGGATATTCTAAGAATATCCTGGAGTTTGCAACATCCCATCAGAAACGTCCTTAGGTCGAATGTTATATTCCTAGGCAAACATTAAATGGGACATAAAGAATATAGTCATATATTTTCTGAAAAATTGTAAAAAAATGGAGTGCTAAATATTTAAAAAGTGGAAAATATAAAGGAAAAGCTAGTCTATAATGACATTTGGTAAAATCATCAAGAACTTTAATTTAGACTATTATCATATTAAAGTATATTTGTGTGATTCTGTCACAGTGAGATTAGGTTGTGTTGGTTAAATCAAATGTTAATCAAAATTAAAGTTGCATAATCATAATATTTTAGTATTATAAAACTCCAGGCTTCCTTTGGTCATCTATACAGTGTGAATCTTAAGTAGGGGTTTTTTTCATTTAACATGAGAGATCGTAACTAAGCAAATTCTTCAAACATTTTTTTCGAAATCTCAAAAAGAATAGAAATATGCGCGTATGAATGTATTAATAAAAAACAAACCATCAATTATTACTCATTCCGGTCTGACTATAAAAGATATGTTCAAAACTATCGCCATTGGTTTCGTTCACACGAATTGACACACGTATATTCACGACTCTGCACAAGCTTTTAGAAGGGATCATTTTACTGGAATTATTTCTGATAAATACCAAAATTTTCATATAACCCCACACATAAAAATCTCATAGGTTTGGATCCAGTAATCTCGCAAACCATCGTATTGGTCCATTGCGACCCACCTACTGAAAAATCGATTACTTAACTTTCAATAGTTATAATAAGTTCAATAATTATACCGTTAATAATAGCGACCCAAATTTTTAATTAAAATCACCATGCATTCCTCGAAAATTATGTATTCCGTTTCCTGTGAAGGCCACTCGCCAAAGTGTATTCTTTGGAGACAGCCTTGTAGTCTTATGGCATATTAACGCTTAAACTCGTTACATGTGATAGGGAAATGAGGTTGATTTTCATTTAAAATTCGCCATACTGATATTAGAGATGCATCAAGCTTCGAGATATTTCTGGTACTGATTGAATCTTCTTGAACGATATCTAACACATGTTTCGATGGCCCAGATCAAGTGCCATCGTTAAGGCTTACGTTAAGCGCTCTATCAAACGATATATAAGGTCTGTTCCAACAACCGTCGAGAACTGGTTCAGAACCGTGAGAAATGTTTGACCAACACCGTCTTACCTCGCATTCGCCGAGAGTACATTAACAACTGAACTGACTGACTAATTCTGGACGGTTCGGAATCGATTATTGCTGCGTTGGAACAAACCTATAGTTTTCGCTCAGTAACTCCTTAACGGATAATGATACAAATATGCTGTTTTTTTAATAGACTATAAGACGCTGTTTTAAAATTTTGAAAAAGTGTAAAATTATTTTTTTTTAATAAATTTTGCATATTTTCAAAATTTCAAAACACAGCATTGACGTAAAATAATATGTGTAGTCTATTAAAAAAGCGCATATTTTTATCATTTTTCGTTGAGGAGTTACTGAACGAAAACTATATCCCTTTGGATCGAGCGCTCACCGTAAGCCTTAAGTCTAGATTTTTCAGCATGTTCACCATGATTTACTTTTAGATTATCATTCTTTCGAGTCCTTCCGACAAGATAAATAATCTTACGGACTGCAGACATAACTCAACGGAAAACGCTCGGAGAAATTTAAATTTGTTTCACTTATGGAACATCATGTTTCTTTTAAATGGCAGAACTTTTTGGCGTTTTACAGTACTGATATTTGTTTATGAAACTTAATTCATAAAACGGTTCACATTCTTGATCTATACCCGAATAACGGTATTTGAACTCGCAGCGTCCCAGCCAATAATATGTCACCAATACGCACGTAATGAATTAATCGGTAAACCTAGCTTGCTATCCTCAAATACCCATCAAATAGTTTATCTGATTTCTCAAAGTGCATTACTGGGCGAAAATGTTCGTTCGGTGAAATATAATAATGTAGATATACGCAATGCTTCCTCTTACTCTAATATTAAAGCTTTCACTAGTACTATTTTCCGTCGCACTCGTGTTTATATTCTGCGCGACTGTATCAGCCAACTGACTAACTGATAATTGCATTTTAGCCATACCTTCGGCCAATTTCTCTACTAACATTTATAAATCATTTTTCTCACTGGTTTTGGATTCGGGAGTCTCTTGATTATATTGTTGATTTAATAGATATATCAATGAATACGTTAGTACAATATATTATGTCTTACTTATACGTAATCGCTGTCTTGATTCCCTCAGAGTACGCCTCACGTTGGGCGCCAGAATTAGATGTTCTTTTTGTACGATGCAATAGCAACAATAAGTTCGGGTGTTTCTCTCCGTTACTCTTGAGGCTCATAAAAAAAACAACTGGATTAATTGTAATTTTTTATTCAATATATTAATAACAACGTAACCTTAGCAGGGGCATATAGGTGGTTCCATCGGCATCCATCTTGCCTGCGCCGGGCCTTACTCGGTCCTGGCTTACAATTATTTGCTTTACAGATAAACGGTCTAGAATGCACCGGTTTCTTATTCGTTCTAGCTTCTCTGTATCGCTTGACGACTTGCTTTCCGGAAGTACGGTCTTGACTGTACCGATCCTTTGCTCGGTCCCTTCTGTGTGCCGACAAACCACAGGATTACAAATCTTCCCAACTTGGCTATTTTATCAGCTTTGTACCAAATAAGATTGGAAGAACGTCCAATTGTCAAGGTGTCATAACCTTAAAAAAACTTTGTCAGCCTTAGTTCCAACCCATCCGGCCTACGCCTACAAGGATTCCATCTAATTTTCTTAAATAATCTACTTCATGTATTATAGTTAATCCCTTTGTGTAAATACCCCTGTAAATTTCTTTTAGAAGATGTTTAGATAACCACTACTAACTTTCTTCCGACAATTTTTCAGATAAAAAGGAGGCTTGCACAGTTAGTACGCACCAAAATGAGTTGCTCTTTTTGTATGACGGTAAAAACAACAATTTTGTTTGAGTATGATTTTCCGTTACTCTAGGGGCACACAAAACAACAACTCAGCTAATTATAAACTTTTATTCAAAAGCAAAGTAACCTTGGCATAGATGGTTCACGTCGGCTTCTTTCCGTAAGTTGTTGTCTACGTCGGGTCCTTGCTTTCCGGATGGACGGTCTTGACTACACCGGTCCCTTGCTCGTTCTCTTATTTTGTATGGCGACAAACCAAAGGATTACAAATCTACCCTGCTTGGTTATTTGCATAGTTTTTTTGTCAAATAAGACTGGAACAGCGTCCGATTTTCCTGGTGAAAACCCCTAACAAAAACCGTGTCGACCCCGTTCCCAATCCCATCGGCTTTCGCCACTGCCTCACATTACATAAATTTTCTACTAATAATAATAACTAAATACATAATATTTTCCTTAGAGAAAAAGGGCCGTCACATAATATAAATGAGTTAATTAGATTTAAATAATTAAAATTATAATTTTCTTGAAGAATCTCATAACATAGGTTAATCCTTTCTTAAATTTTTGCTACAAAGGTATTTTCTGGCCAAAAGTATAATTTTGAAAAAATACATTAGAAGTACATTCGGATAAATTTCGTAGAATAAACAATGTAGTTTTCTTCATTATTACGTCCACCTGAACTGTTTTGGCCTAGAGTTTATTAGAAAAGAAAAATACATTTTCGGGCTCTTCTTTTAGTATCTTTTAAAATCGGAACTAAAAAAGAAACAAGCACAATTGAAATTATTATATGCACAACAGATTTAGTGGTATAACATCTACTGCTGCAAGGTACCTAGTTTAGTAACTATGTAGGATCACAGTGTCTGGTCATCGCAAAACCCAGTACTTAAGTATACCTGATCTATAATATCGATACAGGACTGTGCCCAACTAGTTGTGAACTAATATATTGTACGTGAAGGTTGTTTCATACACATTGCAAATAGTAACAAGCACAAATATTTATTAATGTAGCCAAGTGTGCAAACACAGGTCTCCCATATCTTTCCAATACACTTGTACTTTTTCTTGCTTTTACTCGTACTCAAGATCCAGTAGCTTAATGCAGCCATATGCATCATGTAAGTGTAACAAAACATGACGCGAATGACATGATCGAATATTCGTCGCGAGTCCCTGGTTCCACAGTGTTTGCATTTGTGACTACATATGTGCGTTATGTTTTGTGGTCTCAAAATAAAGGTTTCCAACTTAACACGTATATAATACTACTTTTACCGCTTGTCTGTCACACGAGTTTAGACAAAAGAATTATTGACATGCTCTAATCATTGCTCGCCCCTTTAATACATGCTAAGTTGGAAACCTTATTACTGTGACCACTGTATCTTGTATATGTTTGTATGTACAACCCTTTAAGAGCTTGAAATAGCCATTTTGGGAAAAAATTGAACATCACATATGCAACTTCTCGATGTACTTATAAATAAGTCTCTGGTTCAACACTATCTAATTTACATTCGTGCTGTAATCATTTTGAATTGCATCCTTTTCTTACATTACTATTAAATTTAGTTTGTTTTAGTGCGATATTTTTTTACATAATGAAACTACTTAGGTATGCACTTGTGAGTAAACATTTATTTAAAACAAAAAAATAAGTATTGCCAGAGTTTGCATTTTTAGAAAAAAACAACTCTCTTATTTAGCTAAATCTTTTATATAGTTTTTGACTGAAAGTGTTTTTAAAGATACTTCTGAGGAAGGGAGCAACATCTTTCTCAAAATATCAAGAAACTTAAACCAATAGCAACAAGTCTAGAAATTGTTTAATCATTGATAACTGCCATGAAAGCCTGCAAACCAGAATTAGTAGATGAATCTCCAATGTCCTCTATATCCAGAACCCAGTTATACCTGGCTAGTAGATGCGCAGAACCAATATGAGACCATATTAAAATATGTATATTAACAAGTGTTTGTGACATTTTTTACTGTATTATAAAGGTATTTTAAGCTAATATAAATCAAATCTCCTACAATTTTTATCAATGAAGTCATATGTGTGTTCTCTGATACCAAACTTCTAGGTATGCTAATGAACAATTCCACAGACAAAGCTCTATTCAATAATTATTTAAAGAAATTAATGTATATAAATTTACTAACCTGCTTTAATGAAACACTCTATAAATATCTAACTTCACTTTTTGGCAGTGGGAACACGACAATTCAGCCACAATAGATGAGATCTGACCTATTTCTGCATTTTTAGGATTGCTTCTTCAGTGAAGTTAGATATTTATAGTTTCATTAAAGCAGGTTAGTAAATTTATATAGATTAATTTCTTTAGATAATTATTGATTAGAGCTTTGTCTGTGGAATTGTTCATTAGCATACCTAGATGTTTGGTATCAGAGAACATACATATGACTTCATTGATAGAAATTGTAGATTTGATTTATATTAGCTTAAAATACTTTTATAATACAGTAAAAAATGTTACAAAAGCTAATAATAAGGAATATATGGGTAGATATTGTGGGTGTAATTCAACGCAGGTTGGGGCTTTTGTCCACTGAGTAGTTAGTTTCACACAATATTATTAATACCTAAAAATATATAAAAACTTTTACAAAAAAGGTGAACATTATTCAAGTAGGTATTGTCATATTTAATTCATTGACAGGCTGTCACTTTTTGTCATTGTCAATATTTAACTTCAAATAATTTTAATTTTTATAGTTAGACATTTGATTCAACTTGAGGCCACCTGAAGAAGCAATCCTAAAAATGCAGAAATAGGTCAGATCTCATATATTGTAGTTGAATTGTCGTGTTCCCACTGCCGAAAAGTGAAGTTAGATATTTATAGTGTTTCATTAAAGCAGGTTAATAAATTTATATAGATTAATTTCTTTAGATAATTATTGTATAGAACTTTGTCTGTGTAATTGTTCATTAGCATACCTAGATGTTTGGTATCAGAGTACATACATATGACTTCATTAATAAAAATTGTAGATTTGATTTATATTAGCTTAAAATAACTTTATAATACAGTAAAAAATGTTACAAAAGCTAATAATAAGGAATATATGGGTAGATATTGTGGGTGTAATTCAACGCAGGTTGGGGCTTTTGTCCACTGAGTAGTTAGTTTCACACAATAATTATTAATACCTAAAAATATATAAAAAGTGTTTGTGAGTAGTGTATATTATACAATAAAGAGTGGCAAGGAAGAACATGCAACTGAGAAACAGAAAATAGTGGAAATTCATGAAAGAATATAGTGGTCGACGACAACAAAATATTAGTAGAATTATGGAATTTGTTTTAAAAATCACCTTCCAACAATAATAAAAATTCAAATTGCTATCTCACACTTTGCTTAAAATATCTAGAACCGTGCTTTTATTAATTTTGCATGACATGAATTTCCGTTTTATAAAATAAAAGAGTATGCTAATAGAAAAAGATGAAATAGTGACTTGGCAAAGAAAATATATAAGAGAAATATTACGTGAAATGTGAATTGAAGAAGCATTGTTAAAGGAAGGTCATACGGTGACACGGTTGCAATATCTAAAGCAAATGAAAAGCAAATCTTGAAGGATTCTTAAATGGATTAAAATCATCTTCTAGAAAAGGACACTGTTTAATAATAACGCATATTGGAAGTACAAAAGGATACATGAAACAGGGTTTCCTTGATTTTGAATCATGACAAACAGGAGACTATCATGAGGATATGGAGAGAAGTATTTGAAAAATTGATTTGAATCCGTTTCGCCACATATGGAACCCGATGCTGTAATAGCAATGGATAATGCACACTATCATAGCCAACAATAAGTGTTGTGTGCCCGTTATAGTGACAGTAAAGTAAGTAGGTAGTGTACAGTGAGTGCAGTGTATTATAAACGCTAAAGTGTGATATCCACAGTGCACATCAGGTATATGTAAATGAGTGGTGGTGAGTGCTATCCCCATCCAAAAGGTCAACATTCTACAATAATTATGAAGAATGATACAATGAGTTTATAAAGTTTTCAAAGTATTAAAGTACCCTTTTAAAGGGTTTTTTCCTATGGAATCTTGTCTCCTGCAACCCTCACCTCCCTTACTCATCAAAGTACTGTAAATCAATTTTGAAACTCGGGTATAGGTGATGACAAAATTTGAAAATATATATAGTTTTCAGTTTTATTATTTATCATTAATACATGTAATGTGTGATATGAATAATTACTACACCTAAACAATGAATATGTGCCTATAATCCTAACAATACTTAGATTTCTGCTAAAAATTTTTATTTATAATATTCGAAACTGGAAAACAAGAACAGCCTAATATTTGCAAGAAGTAGCCAACTACATTATAAAATCTAAATTATTTACTCTGATCCTCCCCTTGCTTATTAGGTTGATCTTTTAAAACACTCTCTAAATCAGAAACTGCAGCAGAAACCTGAAATAGTCTTCCAAAAACATCAGCTAAATCACATTCTTGATTGGTTATCACAAAGTATTCTGAAAAAAGTGTCAAATTCAGTGCATTTAAAATATATTAATTATTATTTTACCTGGTTTGTCATGAATGAGTTTCTTACAATAAATATTTAAAATAGAAATCACATCGTTACTTTTGTCACATAATTCTTCATATTCCTTTAAGAAATCCTCTCGATTACATTTAAAATACAAAATAACTGAGGTCCATTTTTCAGTTTCTATTAACCTTGACAGATTCGACAACACACTTTCAGAATTAGTAAAAGTACCCATTGATGACGAGATTCCTCCATCAGCATCGGTGTCTTCATATGCTCTTGTTAATGCATTTTTTATAATTACAATATCACCAGTAATGTCTTTAAACTAAAAAATAACATTAAATTTAAACAAAATTACATTTACTGGACAATAATTTGAAATATTGTAAAAACACTTGATTTTTTAAACAAAAATTAGTAGTAGCAGGATTTTCCTAAGGGAAATTCAATATAAAATTGTACTCGCGGCAAGAATTCAGACAACTTACGTCATACGAACAAATGTATAATTCATTATATTTTCATCAAAATATTTACGAAACTGGAACTGAAAGTAATAAAACTATATACTACACTAAAAGTTTGCATTATATATTGCACTAAATTGCAAAAAATGATTGTTTTTAACGCGACCAAATATCGAAAATTACGTTGACAATAAAAACAATTGCATAACGTCAGCCATGACATAAGACGTCTGAATTCTTGCCACGAGTATACAATAAATAGTACATTAACATTTTTTAACATGAAGTTAATTTTACTTTTCTTTAATAGTATATTTTTTTAAGTATTCTAAGATCCATTGCACTACTGTAATATGAAAGGCTCATGTGTAATGGTTGAAGTAAGCCATGCGTGTGGAATCAATTTCAAAAAGAAGTCGTCAAAGGAACAACACTAATGAAATCTATAAGAAGAAACAACAGGAAAAATATGATAAATTTCTTTTTCTATTCATCCTGTTGTGCGGGAATACAAATCCATGAATGTTTACTGAACAGTCTGACACAAACTTATCTCCATTGATCAACACTGATCATTGTTGGCTACAGTTATATCAAGAAGAAGTAACAATAAAATAAAAATCATTTAGCATCGCTATGGAAGCGGAAGCAGATAAACAATTTTTAAACTGTCAAACTGAGAACAAAAACAGAGAGTTTTCCGAAAGTCAAAAATACGGAACTGCGCGATAGTGATGTGATTTTTGGTATTTTTTACTTATCTGCTTTTTTCAGTATGATTTTTTGGTTAAGCAAACTTTCACCTAATTGTTTCAAGGTCAATCAAAATAGAATCAACCACGTGCTATTACAACATGTGAAGTCGCAGTTCAGATCTGGTCAGTTAATTGTAAAATCAGGTAGGGTCGAAGACTTATCAGGTCTGTTCAAGCAAGGAATTCAGACTTATTCAAAACTGACAAAAACGTTTGTCCAACTGAGATATAAGTGGTCTGCTTACTTCCTGCTTCGCCTAAGTGACTCGACTTACAGGAAGCGACCTACATTGCAGCAGGTACTTAACGCAGACCTCTCGCCCTGGGCGACAAGCCATTAAATCTGTAAATTATACTGCAGGAAACAACTACTCCGCGGACTAATGCCCCGACCGGCATTGAATTACTCCTGCAGTATCTGTGTGAACAGCCAAGAACCCTTGTCGGACACACCACCAGACAGACCGGTTTCGGGCTTGTTAGCCCTCATCAGTATGCCATAGGTGAGATGACCGACAATTGAACTGGCTGTTCCTTCATATGTATGTTCACATATAAATTGAGTGCAGATGAGATATAAGTGGTCTGCTTACTTCCTGCTCGGCCTAAGCGACTCGACTTACAGGAAGCGACCTACATTGCAGCAGGTACTTAACGCAGACTTCTCGCCCTGGGCGACGAGCCATTAAATCTGTAAATGATATCTGTATATCTCATCTGCACTCAATTTATATGTGAACATACATATGCAGGAACAGCCAGTTCAATTGTCGGTCATCTCACCTATATGGCATACTGATGAGGGCTAACAAGCCTGAAACCGGTCTATGTCTGGTGGTGTGTCCGACAAGGGTTCTTGGCTGTTCACACAGATACTGCAGGAGTAATTCAATGCCGGTCGGGGCATTAGTCCGCGGAGTATTGTTTCCTGGAGTATCATTTACAGTTTGTTCAACTATTTGCACGGTGTTTACTGAAAACAAATTCATAACTTTACTACTCGAATATATCTGACAGATTGAAACCATTCTGGATTCCTTGCTTGAACAGACATTTTATGTGCTGTTTATCTTAATAAAATGAAAAGCATAGGCAAAGCAAGGTTATAGGAAGATTACAAACAATAGCAACAATGTTGAAAATTTTGTAATTTTTAAGTCAACCATAACCAGCCCAATATCAGTCAATGCTAATAGCAGCTACCTAGTAATATAACCTAACTGTATTCCCAAATTCATTATGCTAACATCAATCATTTTATAAATGTCACAAATTTGACAACGCCAACAACAGACAATACCTACTATTGGTTGATTACTTAAATGTAAATTTACAATGCATACTAGATTTAACTAACAAAATATCAATGTAAATATTTCACATTATTGATGCATCATAAGTTTGTTCATATCTATCGGGGTGGATTACGCATTTATCTTTACCTACAGTTAATAGATAGTTTTACGCTCACATAAAGTTACGTTAAGATAAATCCGTTGACATAATTGAAATTAGCATATATGCATGACCCATTTGAGTAAATGTCAAATAACATTACAAAGATTTTCAAATAAATGGTTTTAAATCTGTTAATTACAAAAATAGTTCTAATGTATAAATATCCACCAACTACATCCTTCAACACACTAACTCAAAGTGAAATATTTAGAATATGATCAAAAATTGGCATTACATTTTTTAACCTATTATTTGAAAAATATGTTGTATAAATTACAATACTTACATCTGCTGTTTTTAAACTATTATGAAGGATTCCAACCATTTTATTTCCTGCTTCAACTAAAAGCAGAAGCTGAAAATACAACTTATACAGTGCTTTCCCCAAATCTAATAAGAAATTTTCATGATGAAAGTCTGATTGCTGGCCACTTAAACGTTCCAATTTTAAGGTGGTTTTTACTGCATCACAGTACTACAAAAAAAAATTTCCAAGTTGTAAACATTGTATTTATGTTTTATTTAGATAATAAAAAAATATATGAAACTCAAGAACTTTTTTCGATAGTTTGATATTTAAGAAAATGTTTACCATAGTTGCTTGTTCCTTTTTATCACAAAATGTTTCTAAGTGTTCTTGTACCTCTAACATTCCATACTTTAATGTCTCAAAGAATTTTGAGTTGCTAATAGCCAGCGTATTGAACCATATTAGATTTATAGGCAATACACGATAATTAATAATGTCTATCATAGACATTAATCTTGAGCTTATTAACTTTATTGTAGGCAAACCACTAACTGCTGACTGAGACATGTAAGTACAAGATTCTCTGGTTATTTCTATAGCAGAAACGCAGATGTCCTAAAAATACATAATTTAAAGTTGTACGAATTATATGTTCAACATTTCGACATACCACAACCAGTTTCTGGAACTGATGGAAAAATTGTAAGGTATTAGCTGGAGTCTGAGGCATATTTGTTTGGATATAAGTTGACCAATTTTCTAAAACATCGCTTTTGGATATTGCTCTAATGCTTGCAAGACCAGTTAAATTTGGTGATGCATTACAAGGAGTTACTTCACCTAAATCTCCAACACTAGATCCACTGTAATGAATAAGAATCTCATATAAATTATTATCTTACTGGTTTACAATCAATTATAATTAGAGTTAGTGCCAGCGTGGATACAGATTTTCTTATATTATTTTATTGGTTTTCACATTAGAAGCATTTGGGCCTTTAAAATTATTTTGACACAGACAATGTAATAAAATAATATAAGAAAATCTGTATTTTGCATAAAAAAGTACATTCTATTTATTATTTTTTTTTGCAATTGGCGTCTTTAAAACAGGTTCTACATTATCTTGAGCAACACGAAAATATTTAGGTACATTTTTTTAAACTAAAATTGAAAAAAATGTAATAAATACGAAAGATAAGGGCAACATGAAGTATATTGCATGAAAGACGAAAAAACAGGCAATTTTTTGTGGCCATAGCCTGCTTCAATAAAAAAAAATTGTATCCGCCTAGAGGGGGCAGCGAACCACATACAATATTTCAAAAATCTGTTTATATCAGGTGAAAGATATCAATTTTGCAATCAAAAATTATTACCAATAAGTTTTCTCTATCTCTTAAAATGGGCACTTTACAGGTTTTTTTGTTATTACTCATAAAGTTGGCCATGGATCTAAAATTTGTTTTTACAAGCATAAAGGCCTCCAAAAATACAACAAAAAACAATTAAAGATTTTTGACATGTCTCGCATATTAAGCGAGATACATGGGAGTGGGCCCTCTTATGTGATATAGCCTGTATTAGTGTTCTAAGTTCTAAAAGTTTCAGTGTGAATATCTCAGAAACCATCATAGCCAGTGCTACGAAGTTTGGTATACAGACACTAGATGACGCGTAGAATTTGATGATAAGATCAATTCTTATACAGGGTGTTCCATTTGCAGGAAATCGATTTAATTTTGATTTCTTGGTTGTCAGCCCAGCTAAAACTTATTTTTAAGTTGAAATATACTTAATTATGAACACATTCTGATAAATAAACATTAAAAATTTGTATAATTTAACATAAAAAACGCCTCCAAAAAGTACCCAAATTTCATTGTTTTGTCATGTAAAACGTGTATAACCTTGAGCCAGACTTACACAGAACAAATTAACATCGGTGAACGTCAAAACTATGAATTGTCAAATAATAATGGCTAAGCTATTTTATTGAATATAAATAATGCTGTTATTGAGACTTGTTGATAAAATTTACACTTGAGTTGAGGCTTTTGGAGCATTGGGTCACTGCGCCGTCACAATCTATCGTTACAGGTAGGGTTACAGCTTCGTTCAGCCTAAATATTGTGTAAAATATCTGTGGATATTTTTAAATTGTTCAATTATAATGTAATAAAACTTCAGTAAATTGTGTTTTTTTTGTTGTTACTACAGTGTACATAATAATTAGGTACCCGTATTTTTTATCACATATTAAATTATAATGTGAATGTGTTTGTCGTTGAAAGTCAAATCTGAACCTACCCCAACCCCACAAAAGAAATATTACGAAAGCATAACCTAGAAATGATTGATTGTTGTGTCCACATATTTCAGCACTTATGTTTCTGATGCATAAAATATGTTTAAGAAGAACTCTACATCTATAAAATAGTAAACAATGAACTACAATTTCTGTATTTCATATGATACAGAACTAAAAGCAACTGGTTTTTGCTAGAAAGAATCACCTGCAAACATACTATACCCAGAAGGTACCTATCAAACAGTCATTTAAAGCTAGATAAGAATTTGTAATTATTGTTTTTATCTTTCAGTTGTGCGTAGTGCCACAAATTACATTAAAACAAAACGATTCATAACATACGACACCAGAAAGAATAAGGGAAAAATATTACACAGACATTTTCTTGGAAATAATTCTAAACATGGAATGATGGATAATATTATAAAGAAGTCTCTAACTCACTTTGAAGAGTATTCTATAAGACATTAAATTCAGTTGTCTGTCATGGGTTTTAAAATTTCTAACAAATAAAATTAAGAAAAATAAACTATTTTGATAATTCTATGTACAATATGAAAACATCTCGTTAGAATATCTTAAAAATGTTGAAAGCTAACTGTTACAATATACACAACATAATGTAATAAGGTAGGTATCGAACAATGAAATGGCAAGATTTGTTTCTAATCGTAGATGCATGACCATCCCTCAGATTGAACGTTGCTGTGTAAAACAATTAGAATTGATGACCTGTGTAAATTTTTAGTATCCTATGCTTTGAGAAAAATCTGAAATCAATCAAAAAATTAAAGTAGACCCAGGACATCAAAATTTTTCATACATATTCAGTTTTTCATTCTGAGAAACTTTTCTTAATAACATTATGTCGTATCTCGTTCAGAAATGGCACTTTACTAGCAAAATCTCAAAATCGTGCAAAAAATCAAGGTAGGCCTAGGACAATTTTGCATATACAGGGTGAGTAAGTCATAATATCATGAATTTTAAGAGAAGATAGGGAATAATGAGTATAATGCGAATACGCGATTAAAAAAATCTAAATGCATATTTACGCCGAAAAAAAATATTTTCAAATCATTATTTAAACCCCCTTTTCAGACTGTCACTGACCGCTCACAGCCTTGGTCGTTTACAGCTCACAGTTCAACTCGATGTCGACCTGATGCAATGTTGCCAAGTTGAAATATTTCTCTAGTACCTACCGACCTAGGTTTTATCACAAATAAACAGTTGACTATTGACTAAACTGACTATTTTAGAATATCATTTTGTCTTGCTCAGTTCAACTTCAGCCAATATAATTTAAAATGTTAATATCCAATGAAATGAAAATAATAATAATCAAATAATTCTGTTAAAAATTGCAAGTAACGCGGTCCACTCAGGTTTTCCGGTAGAAAATACGGTCCAATCAAATGATACCTGTACACTTCTGTCCATATGTTGACAACAAATCGCCTCTAAAAGCTAAACCGACAAGTAGCGTGTGGATTTTCGTCTGAGCAATGTAGCTGTTATGACTGCAAACAAATTAGCTTAGTTACATTGAAATCACAACACTCCAACGTATCTAATAATAAACTGAGTAATAAACCATTTACGTAGATTACATAAAAAACCTATACCCAATGGGTAAATTATTAAGAGAAGCTGAAAAGTCTTTCGTGTTTAAATACTAAGTAATAAAAAACCTGATAATCTTATGCTCATAGAATATCGAGAGTGAATCTTGACCTACTGTATTATTAGGTCAATAATCTAGTTAGTTAGTTCTTGTACTGTTATTTGACGACAAGGAGTAAAACTATTTTTTTAAATCTAGATACATGAATGAATTTTCCTTAAATATTGATTTATTTGCTAATAAAAACATATGTAGATAATAAATAAATGTTTTCGAATGTTAGGTTATTACAGTTTAATAATTTTGATATTACGTTTTCACTACGTTTTACAAATAAATATGAATTTTTAGTATTACTTGTAAGTACAATTAATTATTCAGTTTGTAGTTACGTACGTCTAGCCTAGAAATTTATTGTTTTTTAAGCAGTATGGTACTAACCTGTTTAAAATGCCAGTTCGAGTAAAAACTGCACTCATCCGTCCATAGCATTTTATTAATAAAATTAGGATCAGTTAAAACAGTCTCTATCACCCGACGCAGTTTCACAGAACACGTATCGCGAAGGCGCTTCACACAAAGTTCACGGCATTCGCATTTCGTAAACATTCTCCGTATAACACTATGATTTCCGCATATTCGGAATTTGTAAAATCATGCATTGTGAATATACGACGAATACGCGACACCGAAATAAACAAACCACTGCTTACTGCTTGTATTCTCTCCGTCCCCCTTCCAAATGTGTGGCGTGATCTACAAATTTGGGGGAAGAAATGCGGGAAATGCAGAAAGTGCTAAATGGGGGTAAATTTGAATAACACTAACTAAAGTGTTAGAGGATATTATGCATGTAAACATGATGTGGCAACGATGTTTAATCCGGCATTACATTGTCATATGGGTGCGTCATCAGAAAGTTCGTAGCGCACCAGGAGCATCGTGTTACCGATTTTTATAGGGTGATTTGTTTATTTTTTTAAAGGTCGAGTAAAAATTTTGTTTTCGATTTTCTGTCTTTATTAGGCCTCCCGAATACGTGGTTAAAATTAATGACACTATGACTGACTCACCCTGTATACTCAGTTTTTCATTCTGAGAACTTCTTCTTTAACAGCATTTTGTCATATCCCAAACAGAAACAGCTTTTTACTAGTGAAGAAAATCAGTTTTTCCAAATTTACGAGGCTTACTAAATTTTATGGATTTGAAATCATGGCAGATTTTGTTTCTTAAACAAGCAGAACTGAATCCCAGAAGGCCATTTTTCAACACCCTATCCGAGAACACCCTGTATATATGTATAGTCAATAGTGTAAATAGTGGCTATTGCTTATTACACTTTTTATGTAGAGATGTTTGATGTACTTACATATTTTATTTTCACCTATTTATTTATATTTTTGTATTTTATACCTTAATATGCTTGGAAGCTGTTTAGACAATGTAAAAAAATCAAATAGCAATTAACTAATCCCTACATCTCAGCTACTAAGTAAAGGATTGAAAAAAAAGTAAAAACTTAAACCACTTGAGAACACTGTGGCACAGAAGAAAACCATTCATTTTCTAAATTCAAATAAAAGTTGCCCCTAAATCCCATCAATTTTTGTGCAACTTAGCTTTAATAATATAAATACCTGGTGTCTGATCGAGCGCTAGAATTAATTTGAGAATTATTTTCTCTTAGTGCCAGTGAAGAAGGAGGGAAAATGGCACTGCTCTCTATTGTACTGTTGTCAAATTCTGGTGCAATAGCAATTTCATCCAAAGGTGATTCTGATCCAATTTCATCGTCTGATGACTCTTCAGTCAGCAAGCGCTAAGAATCAAATAACATGAGAAGTATTTAAACATATTTTTTCTTTAAACATATATATGAAAGACAGAGGACATACACTCACATTATGATTAAAAGGACAGATGTGTACCTTTCTTACTGTCAAAACAGGAGTCTTTTCACTAAGACTATCTTCAAGCTGTTTCACATTAGTTTGATCATCTTCACCTTGACTTAAAGGTCTTCTGCGTACTCCCCAATTAAAGTTATCGGTGCTCTCACCCTTAAGAATGACAAATGTTAGATGCATGCGTGGTACAACTGAAAGGAAATAGAATAACCTACTTCTATACTTTCACTTTCATATTCCAAGAAATCAAAATCCTTGAAAACACCAAATTCAGTTGCTGCATCATCTCTTCTAGATCCGCCACTCATATCATTATTACCAGCAGATACTTCTTCAGTACTAGAGGCCATACTAGACTGCCTCTCAATTAAATCAGAAGTCTGACTGAATATAACCTGCAATATGAACATTTGAAATAAAAAGCTGCATTCATAAACCTATATAATATGTTAATCCTACCGATGGACTCTTTGGTAAACCAACTCTTTGTCCACAAGTTGTTAATAGGTTCACCAGGCACTCTCGTACTCGACCCTATAAAAATTATATATTGTGTAAATTCAAAACATATAAACCTGAAATAGATCCAATTTTATTAGTAGAGATGATATATATTATAACAAACACAAGCAGTATTTTTACAAATAATGGAAAATTTTTAAATTGATATAAAACAATAATAAAAAAATATGTATTAATACTGTACAGTACCTGACACATCCATGGTCTCTTCCAACCAGACTGTGGCGACGCATCAGCGGGACTGATCGAACAAGATCGTCTAGGAGTTGCAGAGGTTTTGGATGTGGTTGGTTCTTCAATCTTATTCAAAAATCGTCTACCAATTACGGGAGTCTGTGACATATCGAAAGTAAATTCCATAGTTCTTCCTACAACAAAGGATATTTACATACAAAATATACACCTCACATTAGCAATATTACCTGGTAATTCCTTTTTATTGAATACACTCTCCTCAGAAAATGAGGGGTGTGGCATTGCCGTTAAAGTACTCTCCCAATGTGTCTGTATTGAAATAGGAGGGGCAACAAGAGAACTTGATCTACTAACGACTAGTTTCAAAATTTTTAGGGCTTCTTTCCAGTTCGTGCCTTCAATATATTTAACGATTACTTTGAGTAAATCTGCATTAACTGGTTGAGCTGCGGCAGAAGCTAGATCCACATAATGTAAGATACAATGAATAATATTTAATATAGGTAACTGAAGATTGCTCGGTCCCTTTTCCAAAATCTCGATCAAGAATGAAAGCATATTCAAGCTTAAATGTGAATATGTATCGTGAAGATATTTAACAACACATTTTGTCCACTGGAAACTTTCTTTACTGAAAGTTCTCCTGCTGTATAAGTTCATAACAGTGCCCAAGTTTTCCAATTTTTTGCTCTTTTCTATGCTTACCTAAAATGAAGATGTTAGTAGAAAAAAAGTACGAACACTATTTTGCAGTAATACCTGGGCAATATTTTCAGCAGCTCTAATACAGAGTTCATTAGCATCTTCATAATTCAATAACATGTATGGAAGAAGAGCTATCACATTCATTGGAAATGCGATGCTTTGGGATGGGTCCACAACGACAAAGTTTAGAAGGGGTGTTAATTGTGACAGAAGTGCTACTACAGGTTCGTATATGTTAGGATGTGTGCAACCCTAAAAATAAGAATTTCATACATGAAATATAATTCAAGATATAGCTCTTGTGTCAAATAAACTCATAGGTTTGTTCCTGCAGACAATCCATGATAAATCATGGACAGTCACAAATTTTTAGAAAGGCAGAACGGACATATCTGACAATTTGTACAAGTTGCGAATTTGTTGCTGGAACAGTGGATTCAGAGCACAGAACAAATATAACAAAGGACCGATCACGACGACAGTAACATTCTGAAGTTCTAAACTATGATAACACACATACAGTTAGGTTGTAACAGAGACAGAAACAAGTATCCATAAAATTATAGACTGATGTTAGATACCTAGTAAGAATAGCCAGCAGACAGACTAATACGCATGCACCAAACTATTTAACTATCTAAACTGTCAGCAAATTCGTCTTGATCGTGCTGGAATAGCGGATTAGGAGTTATGGATTGTAGTTGGATTCTTGCTGGAATGCTTACATCCATACAGTTGTTACAGGAACAAACCTAATATCATAAATAAATAATTGTTTTTTAGCAACTTAACTGAATTGCCACAATTTCTAAATTTCAAATAGGATTTTCTATAGTTTATTAATTATTTCAGTCAATTATCTTTAAACAATTCTCTATTGTTTTAGTTATATTAGACAGGCTAATTGTTAATATTGCCCACAACTTTTGATGTTTGCAGACTGTCAGAATCTAGAGAGCAATGCGATTGACATCGTGTGATCTATAGTCCAGCATTAGAAATAGTCAATTTATTACTCAAACTACTATAATAGGATAGTAAAAGTAATACACGTAATAAATAATAACGATAAATGCGTAATTTGTCAAATATGTGTTGATCAAAATGTCAAAATTTGTAACGGAAACTAAAGCGTTACTTTAACATATATGAATGACATCCAAACTTACGCAACCAATGTTATCATTTAAGTATTGACATTTTTTAATAACATTTGTGATTTTGGTTTAGGTATGGAAAAGAAAAAGTATTAAGTATTGTTAGTAATTTGCTGAATTCATTTACTGAACTTATTCATTTATCTATACTGAAAGAAGTCTTTTAGATAAAGAATTGCTTTATAGACATTAAAATAACCACTGTTTACGCCACTATACTGCCCTACTTCGGAAGAAAGCCGCATGTACACATCTGACAGTTTAGAGAAAACAATTACTAAAGATTTGGTAAACTTGATATTGTTGTAATTTTCTTACTAAATAACGTATTGACCTGAATTTTTTTTTAATAGGAAACAAAATATGAATATTTTCTAATACTGTTAAAATTTTTTGAAAAATATTGCTACTTTCATAAAAACAGCTTCACATGCGGTACTTTATCTTACTAAATTTGAAATTTTACTAGGCAAGAATGCCGCATGTGCTCCTTTTAAATAGCAAATGAATACCATAATAATAGTATATTATGCAACGATCATGTAATGATGGTTATTAATACACGAGCATTAACCGGGTTTATGCTAGTGTATTAATAACCATTACATGAGAGTTGCATACACTATTTTTTCTACACCCGATAAATAATCAAAAACCATAAATTTTATATATTTTTCTACACCCGTATTATAACAATGCACTTATATGCCCATAATCATAATGATACCCATTACGATACAGATTTTTAATCAATAGAAACCCATAATTTTTCAATCAAGCATGCTGTGCATTTGACGTTTATCCTAGGTTCCTATGTAATTATTTTAGATGTCAAAATCAGTACGTATTAAATTTTCGTAGATACCTAGCTAAACTTCGGTAATTTAATACGAATAATTACTGTTACCTATTGTGTTCAATAAAAATATAAAATTTATGGTTTTTGATTATTTATCGGGTGTAGAAAAAATAGCATATGCAACTCTCATGTAATGGTTATTAATACATTACATGATCGTTGCATAATATACTATTATAATTTAGATTGGTTAAGCCTCTTTTGGCGATTATTATTACAATTTGTTTCAATAACGGTCTATTATTCTTATTTCATTTCTGTATTTGATAGGGTGTAGTTAAAGTTTGCCAATTTTTGAAATCGTTATATTGCATTTCTTTTACAACCGGGTCATTCGTATAGTTGGAAATAACCTCAGAGAAATCTTGAAAATCGTATATTTTTTATTTCTTCTTCATTGCTAATTCTACGAGATGATGAAAAGAATCTGCTGACATGTACGTATGTCCTGGCTCAAAATACTTGATTATAATAGTACTTGCTGCAATTTTATCAGAGTTTATTATGTATATTAAATAGCTATACAAACACCAATTCTTATTTTGCGCTGAACAGTTGTCAGACCAGATAATAATATTTTCATAGTTGCGGGCAAAACGAAAGAAAGCATCATAAGTACTGACAATATCTCTTTCTTCTTCCCTCATATTGCCTCATGCCATAAAACTGCTAATGGCTTATTTTGTTTGTTCAGTTTCCCCAGAGGTACGAAAGTTTGATTAAAGACAATGATTCGCGGAGTAAATACCACCTGCTTGAACATATCTAGTCATGGAAGCATTATGACTTTTTGCATATCCACAGAATAGTAAATCATGTTTTTATCATTTTTTATTTCAGAATCCTTTCTATATTTCTCTCTAGATTGTTTTGCGTGAGAAATATGATTTTTCCACTACCTGCATCCTTGACAATCATCGTTTAAGTTGTCCTTGTGAGATTTATCATGTAACTCGAATGCCTCACATTTCTCACATTGTTCGTGTTGTAAAAGAAATGTTCATATCATTTGTCACTACCTTCCTATAAAATTCATAGGAGACCTTTATTGCCGGGATTTTTCCAAAAAGTCAGCATGCATATCTGTAATTGTTATATCGCTGGGAATATATAATTTATTGCGTGCATGTGCTCTGCGATAGTGGGATACACTACGCGAATAGGACTTTATATGCTTTTGTAGCTAATTTATGTCAATTTTGTTTTTTCTTACCCAAGTACCTCGCTGATCTTTTGGAGGACTGTGGAGATTTCACAATATTCTATCATTGTTTGCAACAAAACCCAACGTTCCGAGAAAAAACTTTTTACATACTTTAACTTTATGCAATGTTTCAGATTTTAAATAATAATTTATGTGAACCTGTTTGGTGGAATTCTAATTGTTTTTACCTTTTCGTCTTTTTATTATGGGAACCGTTTCTGTATAAGACAACAGAAATTGTTTTTGGTTTTCAAAGTTTTTGTGAACATTTGTCACTGCACTGGCATGAAGGTTTTATTCTATGTAATCCAATTTTTTCACTAAGAAGAAATTCTGTACGTTCTTTTTTTGGTTTGTTAATTTTTTTACGAATTCTTGGAGTTTCATATTTTGTCAAGTTGTCTGAAACAGCATTGCATTAGATAAGTTTTTAATAATATCTGAATAAACCTATACGCAAAGGTTTAAATAAAATCCACATTTAAATTAGACTCTTCGCTTTTACAAAGTAGAAAAACCATGTTTTTGAAGTTCTAGGTAAATAACGAAGCCACTTTGGATTTTATTGGTTCAATCATTTAAATAATCCATTCATAATAAAAAAGTATAGAAATATTTGTTATAAAAAGATTTATTTTTCTTCTAGACTTCAATAATTGTAGGAAAGCATGGTTAAATTTAAAAACATTAAAAAATTAATAAACACAGATATTGTAACACTTGGTATAAAGGTATGTTTGCTTCAATCGACCCAAAATCAAGTATTCTATCACCTCCTAAAATTATTGTAACGACTCGCACGACACCCTGTATTGCCGTCGATAATATGGAATCAGTTGAGATTCGTCCAAATTTATTTTATTATAAAATTACTATTTTAACATGAACTTAAGGACCAGTTTTTTTCCTTAATTCCTAAGTACAATGTTTTCAGTACAACTGGTTAAGTGACAAAGAATAACAAACTAGCAAGAGAATTCCTATCAGCTAAAAACTTGATTGGATAACAGATTAACAGAATTTCCTATTTTCCCCTCCTTCAAAATAGCAGTTGGCAACATTGGATAAATCTCATTATTTTGTTCCTCGCTCGATAAAAAGTTTGATAATTTTTTATCTCCAAAAACTAGTCCATTTAATTCTGGCAATTAATGTCAAACCAACTACAAAATGATTTTTAATTTTTCTTAAACTTATTTAAAATTTCAACTTTATCTTATATTTTGTTGTAAAATAAAATATTTGCCTACTTTCCAGGTGCTCTACATATTACAAAAATAAATTAAAAAGAATATTATAATTTTATACAAGTGTTCTAATTAAAATAAGTAATAAAATGTGGGGTGTGCTATTTCATTATTGCAAACGGAAACCCTGAAAATCAGTTAATCCAAAATATATATACAGTACGTTTAAAGAAAATTGTGGAAAACTACACATGTCCCTTTATATCACAACCTTCCATTATTTAATGAATAACACGTTTAAAACTGAAACTGCCACTAAACACGGAAAACTAAAATTACACTGTCAACGCAACGGTTCAGTCTTCGGTCCGCCACCACCGAGAACCAAATATTCTTCAGATAAATATTCTTGTGGCAATCAATATAATCAATATTATCTTATTTTATGTACAATTGTAGGTTCTTCATCCTAGTATTGTTTTGACATTTCCTCCGTGACGGGGTTACACGCACACAGCACTTGTCAGTCGGTATAAACCTATGCTATGTTGTTGGTTGCATTGTTTCGAATACTCTCCAAATGTCAAACAGCACTAGATGTCAGAAAAGTAATATTACAGAGCACTGTAAACCCCTCGGAAAATTTAAAATTATAATACTGCAATATTATTATATGCAGACATGGTCGATTATTGTTAATATCGTTACTATTATTAGTATTATTATTATTTAATTCTATAATAAGTTAAAAAATGGAACGAGCTTTAGTGCACCTTGCGCTAATGACCTACAGATGGCGCCAGCATTGGAAAATCCTTCAAAAATATCGCTAACGTTTTTGAAATTAGTTTTCAGTGTTTGCTTTTCGCATATTCAAATTCGTGTAATCGCATATTTTTTGTATATGTACAATATCAGTCCTGGAAGTATCAGTAAGGTAGGTTTTATTCTCCATGCTACCATATCGTGTTTCTCATTACATAATCTAATATTTTGTAAATAAAACTTTTTCTTTAAAAGTGCCGTAAATCGTTACACGTGGCAACTCGGTGCTCTGTCACTACCTTTGACAACTTTGACTTTGGCAGAATATATCTAACCTCGCAGCTGACAGGCGGCATAGTCGCCGAGAAATTAGGGGTTAATAAGGTTTTGAAAAAAAATTTTTGTAATACAAGTATGAAGTTATATGAATATTAAAAAGAGCTAGAAATGCAAACTTCACAAACAAAATTAAAAATACAAGAAAAGCACTATTTGATGGAGTCTTGTTTTGGGGATGTTGATCGATCATGAACTCATTCACCTATTGTTCTATTTTGGTAATTACATGCCGATCGACTCAATCCTTATAGTCTAAGAGCCAGTGGCCGGCAACCTATAAGTAAATGATTATACCTGAAATTTTGCACAGTGAATCTCTTATACCTATCACTCATGAGGTGGGGACTCGCTAAGCCCGGCGAGGCCGACTCAAGAGTTACTCAGGTGCGAGAAGTATGAAAATGTAACCAA
Organism: Monochamus saltuarius; assembly: GCA_025584915.1. Classification (NCBI taxonomy): domain Eukaryota; kingdom Metazoa; phylum Arthropoda; class Insecta; order Coleoptera; family Cerambycidae; genus Monochamus; species Monochamus saltuarius. The sequence goes on along the minus strand of CM046721.1, from coordinate 46,755,368 downwards.
CTTCGTTATCAAATTAACAAAGCTGCTGTTTGAAAATTTTAAAATATACAATTATTATTATATAAAAATAACAAAGGCAGACGATTACCGTGCTTCTAAGGTCATCGCAGACAATTCTGAAATTGACAAAAATAATAAATTTCAAAAGTATTTCATTAAAACTGATTTTTCACATTAAAAACTGTCAGAAATGTCAAGCATTGTAATCGACATCACCAAATCTCAGAACCTGTGCCAGAAATAGAGGTTATTTGTTACTTATATTATTTTAATATAAAAAGCTGCTAAATATAATAAATAATAAAAATAAATGCCTAATTTGTCAGATCTGAAATTTTAAAATTTTCAAACGGCAGCTTTGTTAATTTAATAACGAAGTTGGTTAAATTTTCATACCTCTAGCATCTGACTAACAGTTGGGTCGGCCTCGCCGGGCTTAGCGAGTCATCACCTCATGATTGATAGGTATAAGAGACTCACTGTGCAAAATTTCAGGTATAATCATTTACTTATAGGTTGCCGGCCACTGGCTCTTAGACTATTATAAAATTAACACTCAACTATTAAGAACAAAACCACGAAAAAATACAATGGAATATTTAATTATTATTTTACAATACAGGGTGATGTTGACAGTGGGGTCATTGCAACTGATGGCAGTAGTAGGCATTAAAATAAATCATTTTACAAAAATTGCTTTCATAAATATTTTTTAATATCTGGGATAACTAAGTTTACAGTTATTGCAAATTTTGAAGCTCACTCTGTAACCCTAATAGGTCACGCAACTCTATTTCGAAATACCTCATCTTGTAGATATCATTCCCCTGCCCCAGGATTTGTTTATTTAAGTCAATGAGCCCAGTGGACAGGCAAACTGCTGAGAGCAGATATAATTTACAGGACAGTATACAGGACCGGTTTACATAATTTATAATGCGAAAATAGGTGTTATTTATAAATTTTTATATTTCGAGTTATTTTTTGCAAAATTTACTTGTTCTGCACATAAGTAGGTGTATACTTCAATTACTACCCCACTTTTAAAATTACCCTGCGTAACAGTGAATTCTATACAATGTGAATCAAATTCCATGAGATTTGTGGTTATTTAAAAAAAAAGTGTGAAATGGACTAGTATGTCCTTGTCTCTATTTTAGAGGGGGAAAATAGCAAAGATATGTATGCTGTATTCTCTCTCCATATGAGACATACAGTGTTTCTCAGAAATTAGAAGTGTGAAAACCCTTAAACTGGTAAAAAATATATCACTTTCTGATTACACAGTGGCTCATAATATTTTTTCATTCATAAATATCTCTAAATCCCTTCAAATTTGGTATTCCTGCACATTTTATATTTCTATAGTATTTCATATAAATCTCAGTAATAATTATTGAAGTTATTACGATAAATTAAAAATAATTTTGCAAATATTAATTTACCTTTAATAATAGTGCATGCACTCCAGGAAATGAGTTCCATCTAAGTTGTGACTGTAGTTTTTCCACTTTATCCCTGGCGTCAGGTCTATCAAGGGGTAATCTATGCATAACACTTGCTAAAAGTCTAACAGCCAATAAAAATTCATGTTCATAATCAGATTCTAAAAGTGACACAGCTAACCAAAACAACTGAGCTAATATTGTTAATTTATCATCTTGGGTGGCTGTGTCACCTAACAATTTCAAACTTTGTGCTGATCTGGATCGTGACAAATTTGCAGAGAATTTATTAATTCCACTTCTGTGTTCTACTTCGTTACTAAGTCTATTACGGTCTTTTACATCTGAAGAACTTGTAGCATTTTTTCTAAGACAATAGGAGACAGAGTAACTGGTACTTCTTGCATGACCAGCAGAATTAAAGTGGCCATATAGAGGTACTCCATTAATATTTGCTGGTGACCCTTCAGGATTACGTTTGAAAGGCATTACTTCCTTGTTGTTCAGATTAGGAGTTGACTTGAAAAAGTCTTTCATAAAATCAAGAGGGCGAAAGTCTGATTCTAACGATTCTACAGCAGCCTCTAGAGTCAGCAATAATTCAGTTACATAACCTTAAATTTAGATTTGAATTAATGATAATATTTGCAAGAAATAGAAATCTTTCTCACCTTGCATATCTTCACCTTGTTCCGCGACTGTTTCTACTAAGCGACTCAAAATATCAGAAAGCATTCTTGACGTTATAGGAACTCTTAAAGCTCTGTATATTTGTAAAGATCTACCAGCGTAATGCCTTGACGAGCAGCTTAATCCCAGCTGTAGAGCTGTCTGCGCCCATCTTTCATTAATATGAGCACTAGGTAATGATTCCCTAAATACTTTTAGTATATATTGTAAGAATGTGTCAATCTGTTCCGCACTCTTTATTGTCCAAACTTTAGCTGTAATATCCTCATAATTCCACAAAGAAGTATTTTGCCTGGTTGCAAGAAATTCTATTAAAGACTTTATTATCGTCGATACTGTTAGCTCAACTTTATTGGTAGGTGCCACTGGCTCGGCATTTTCAGGCAGGACTATCACCGGAGGAATAGAACTATCTTTTTCATCTACTAAAATAATTATTTTATATTTAGTTAAAACAAGCCTTAAATTGTCTAAGCAACTAGTTTTAACGTATTTTTTTTTACATGTATACAGTCGCGGCAAGAATTCAGACGACTTACGTCACAAGTGACGTTATGCAACTGTTTTTATTGTCAACATAATTTTTTATATTTGGTCATGTTAAAAACAATCATTTTTTGAAATTTGGTGTAATATATAGTACAAACATTTAGTATAGTACCGTTGAGTGAGTAAGCTATAAACTTACTCAACGATAGTACATAGTTTTATTATTCTCAGTTGCAAATTCTTAAATATTATAATGAAAATATAATGAATTATTCATTTATTTGTATGACGTAAGTTGTCTGAATTCTTGTTTCAACTATACCAGTGTTTATCTTATAAACATATCAAGCAATCAGTGATGTTTGTATAATTCATAAATCTTACAAATATTTAACAAAAGACATAGAAAACATGACAGCCCAGTATGACATCGGTACGATTTAGCATATTAATAGCTAATCATCAGCTGGGAAAGTAAGAAAGGCAATCAATTATTCTACTCAAAATTATACACTCCAAAGTCATATAAAAAATGTTTGAATGATTATCTAATGAAAATTATGGAGATTATGATGATAACAAAAGTCAGGGTGAGAAAAATATCATTAAAGTATGGGATAAAATTAAAAATTTTAGAAGCCTGGATGTAACTATAGTTGGGTTTCAGAATAGTAGAGCGTGACTCATTTTATAAACATGCTGACAATTTATAACAGTCAACACAGAGAGATATGAGTGGTAGTAAATTCTTTGTATAAAATTATGTGTTCCATATACCTCTCAGAGCGTACCTAAATTATACAACTTCTGCTGCAGCAAATAGGCATGCACCACATCAGAATGCTCGATTTCTATTGATAACCGTGAGTGATCCACCTATTACATGTGCACAGTTATCATGGGTGTGTGCACATGTAAAGTTTGAGTATATCTTTCTGCTAATAGTACACTATACATAGTAAATAGTGCAGTATATTATGTGTTAATGTGTGAATCAGCGGAGTGTGCATCAGGTAGGTGTACGTAGGCCTCCACTGTATAAAAAGACGGCATTCTACAGGTGAGTATGCAGGGTTAACTATGACTAAGTACAAATATTTTAACCACGTGCTCAGGGAGGCCTAAAAGACAATAAAAAATTTATTTCGGAATTCTAGCTCGATGTTAAAAAAATGGGACAAAACCCTCTTTTCCTATAGGGCATCTGCACGTGACGTCACGATTTCAAGGTCGTTGTTTGGAGGATAAACAAAAGTATAACCTTATATTTATTCCAATTTATTATTAAATATTTGAGTGTTATTTGTATTATAAAATGCGTAATTATTGTATGGTAGTAAACTGTGGCAGTAATTCTGCAAGAGACAATGTTAGTTTCTTCAGTTTCTGAATTCGACAGACATAAACAATTTAACCAGTTAGCATCTAAGAGGCGAAAGGCTTGAATTAATAGTTTAAAAGAGCTGACCTTACAGAATCCAAAATTAAATTTGGAAGAAAATATTCAAAACATAAAAGAGCAAACATTAGGTATACATTTATTATACTATAGGGAAACCTGCAAATTTGCACGAGCAAAATAATCCGGATTGGATCCCCACTGTGAATATGAGTTATACATCTGGTACTTCATCAAAAGAATCAAGAAGAGATAGATATGAGGCGAAAAATATTAAATGAAGGAAAGAGGTTTGAAAAATAAATCATATCAATTTTTCGTGGCTGTGCAAATGCCACAGCAGCATACGTATTGATTGTATTTAGTGGCAACCTATTTCAGGACTAAATTTTTATTTATTCTTATTCTGTAGATACCTACTTTTGGAAAACTTTGTTTAAAACTGGCTTGTTTTCAGTAATATATTTTTTGTGAAAAGTTAATATTTTATATAAAATCTTGTAGAATGAATACCATATCAGAGTACCATTTTTTAGTTATAAATAAATATTTCTTTTGTAGGTAATTTAGATTATTTGAAATGAAACTGTTTTAGCATGTTGTATATGCATACCTACATACATAGTGTGCGTACATTTTCCGTGAGAAAATTACTTATTTTCTAAGCCTTTAATATGCTTTAAGGGCGCCGTATTCTTGAAATAGTGTTTACAAATACAAGTAATTTAAGAACTGAATAATATAGAATTTAGCAAATAACAAGAATGTTATCTCATGCCACCTGAATATTTAAATGTACCAAGTAAAATCAATACATAACGTCAGAAAACGATCTATCCAGCAAATTTTTAGGTACCTACTGAAATCTTTCAAAATACGTATTTTTTTAAATTAAATAGATGCAAGTAACATAAACTTACATAGTTCTGCATATAAGATTGTTCACGTTTGTTGATAAGTATCTGAAAATAATTGTTAAAATGTGGGGTTAGAATAGCGAAATAATGTGTATCCTACAAATTCTTTTAAAAGTTATTATATTATTTGAGGAGAACTTAAACAGTAAAAGTAGATAAACAAAACATCAGTAATTTTATTTTTGATATTACTTTTGCTCTACTTGTTTTATTTTTCGAGATTTCAGTACCTAGAAAACCACAAATTTGATGTATGTGTATAAGCACTTTTATTATGTAACAAATAATTTACAGAATTTGGATATAAAGTTTTAGGAAAATCTGCTTCATTATCAGATTGAATGTGTATGGATCTATTAATCTATTCCAATTTCACTTATTTTATGTCTATATCCATCAGCACTGCAGCATCTATGACTTTCAGTGTATAATAATATTCACTATACATGATTATATAAATGAAGAAATATTGTAGCCACAAAAAAATGAAAAATAATAACAACAATAAACTATAACCAGAACACAACCACTTAAGGTAACGTGAAAACATATAATAAATAAATAGTAATAAATACGTTTGAGGTTATGATCCCTGTTTGTTTATCCTCCAAGCCAGTAGCCACGCTATTTTGATCACGTGCCGCAGATGCTCTATAGAAAGTCGGCGCCTATGTCATCAGTCATCGTTCAAGATGGCTACATATGTCAACTAGGCATATGTTCTGTGCAACTTATAGGTACCATGCGGTCGCTTTCTCACAACGCTTCCAACGCGTTGCCGAATGTAGAAACAACGAAAATACACATTTTTATTAATAATAATACCTAAGTACCTGATAGATAACAGTTAATCCGGTTAGCTACAGTATTTTGCATTCGTTTTTCGTTCCTTCGTTCCAAACTGCCAAAACTTCATTTTCACTCATTACAGGTCCGTCAGAATTACTCGCCACAAAATACATACTTCGCGTAGATGTAGTTAATAAAATTGCTCATTTATTTTAAGAAAATTGATTGAAAGAAATACTAACAGAAAACTTCGAATACACCCGTGGCAGTTTTAATTTATAAAATTTTGTCCGATAACAGTCACTCCACTGCATTGCTCTCAACTCTAGGAAATATCTCCACGTACCTTTAAAGAAAATTGTGGAAAACTACACATGTCCCAATATATCGCAACCATCCATTATTTAATGAATAAAACGTTTAAAACTGAAACTGTCACTAAAAACGGAAAACTAAAATTACATTGTCAACGCCACTGTTCAGTCTTCGGTCCGCCTACACCAAGAACTTAATATTCTTCAGATAAATATTCTTATGGCAATCAATATAATCAATATTCTTCTTTTATGTACGATTGTGGGTTTCTTCATTCTAGTATTGTTTTGACACTTCCTCCGTGACATGGGGTTACACGCACATAGCACTTGTCAGTCGATATAAACCTATGCTGTGTTGTTGGTTGCATTGTTTCTAATACGCTACAAATGTCAAACAGCTGTAGTAGTCAGAAAAGTAATATTACAGAGCACTGTGAACGCCTCGGGAAATTTAAAATAATAATACTACAATATTCCCAACTAGCAAAATAAATTTTATAAAGGTTGTATAAATTGCTATAAAATGAATCTTTTAAGAGCTTCAAATTCATATAACGTAGTTAAATGCCTTTATACGATACTTATAGAATCGAAAAGGGCCCACTTTTATAAAACACTTTGGTAATGTAACAGTTTTATAAAAATGTATACAACACTTTTAAAACAATTTTATACAACAACTATAAAAACGTTTTGTAGTCTGTATTTTGGTATTATTTAAAGAAACGTTATATTTTTAGTGAAGAATATTAGAACCAAATCATTTTAAGATTGGTGTATAACGGAGATTCATAATTATTTGTACTTATATTTAAAAACGGGGTCCCTCAATGGCGATCATTTGTGTAAATGGTAGATAGGTTACAATATTATCATGTCAACAATCAGTGTTTCAATAACGAAAATTTTATTGCGCCGCAAATTTTATTGATAAACTATATATATGTTTGTGACAAAAAAATTATGCGCTTTAGTTTAGACCACATTTGCTTTAAAATTATATTTTCTTTAATTTATAATATCGTTGTGTAATTATATTTAATGATCTTGTTATAAAATAGTCTTCCAAAAATAGCAAAATTATGTTTTAGATATAATTTTAATAAGGCTTACAACTAATTTTCCATAATGGCGGCAGTCGCTGATCCAACAGATGTTCATTTAAAAATGGCGACTTATAATACAATGATTTTATTCCACATAAAACCATAACAAAATATTTTAGTGTAAATTAGAACTTTATACGATAAAATGTTTTTATAGTCTTAAATATATTTAACAATGTGTGTACGCAAGTAGATAATGTTTGCATCGAAAGAAGTTGCCAAGTTTTATAAAAAAATTAGAAATTTAAAATATTATGTACCTGCTACCATTATCTATAATAATATTGTTAGGTATTAGCTAAGTATTATTAGTTAATTACAATAATAGGTATTTAATTTAAAACTAACCTAATTATTGCATTACCAAATCAAAGTTACTTCGTACTGGTTTTTCGTATTTTTCGCACCCATGAAGCGTTTTTAATGTGAGTTCTCGTACATGGACACCATCATTATTTATATAATAAAACCTATACGTAAAATTGAACGTTGGCAGGTTTGACTGGAAACGTTAGTTTCAAGAATTTGTTTGCATTATTTCTTGATTAGTGCTTGGTCATACACTATACCTTAGGAGTTCAAAAATTAAGGTTAGGTTTGGAATTTTATTACATATACAATAATTTTGTTTTCTCAAGTCACAATTTTGTTCTATAACATATTTATAAAACAGGAAATATTTTTATAGATTAAACACAACTATAAAACTATTTTATAAATAAACGCATTTCGATTTTATTAATTTCCTTATATATCCTTAATAAAACACGCTTATACAACTATTTTATAAGATTGTAATTAAAAGTCACTTGCCTAAGTATACAACTCTTTCACAATATGTTTACAATTCTTATATACAATTTTTTTAAATGTTGTATAACGTATTGTAATACTTTTATAAAAATTTTAAAGCACTGAAAATTATTTGTTCTATAAAACACGTTGTAAAAACTATTATAAAACAATTTTACACGATTACTTTCTTCAGGAACAAAATTATGTCAATTATTTGCTCTATAAAATCAAACTGTTCGTTAAACAACACAATTCGATAGTTATAAAATATTTCGCTTCTTTTAAAGTTCCATTTGCTAGTTGGGTTATTATATGCAGACATGGTCGATTATTGTGCGGACAATTATTTTGTTAATAAAACTTTCTTAGTAAGTAAGCATAAATATGTTTTGTAAAATGTAGATCAGAAAGAATGTAAGAAGAAGAAGAAGAGGTGTGTCAGAGTTAAGTTGTTGTAAAGATAGGAAGAGCGAAATAAAGAAAGTAGTAAAACGTTATTGGGTATTTATTTAATTAACAAAGAAAATATTACCCTAACAATTGTTAATATCGTTACTATTATTAGTTTTCAGTATTTGCTTTTCGCACATTCAAATTCGTGTAATCGCGGAAATTACGGATATGGTACTAATTTATGGGAAGTGCGACGAAAGTGCATATCGTGCAGCAGCAGAATATCAAAGATGTTTTCCAAACAGACAGAATATGCCAAATCCTCGCACGAATGTTGTTTTACACGTGCTGGAGTTTTAAATACGTATGTACCTAACTTGAAAGTAAAAAAGAACCAATTTCATACTTTTTTAAATTCCTTGAAACTTCTTTTTTACTTAGTGACATAAAAATAAAGCATTTTTAAACTACAATAGATATACCTACAGAAAAGTATTTTTTTATTTATGAAATGGTCGAGGGAAAACAAGACGTCCCCAGCAAGTACAACAATTTTTACAGACAAGTTATAATGTAAACAAGTTAGAAAACAGAAAATAATTCAACTTTTTTGAAATCTCCAAATATCAGTCCTGGAAGTATCAGTAAGGTAGGTTTTACTCTCAGTGCTACCATATCGTGTTTCTCATTAAATTAGTCAGTATTTTGTAAATAAAACTTTCTTGTTACATGTGGCAACGCGGTGCTCTGTCACTACCTTTGACAACTTTCACTTTGGCAGAACATACCTAACCTCGAAGCTGACAGGCGGCATAGTCGCCGAGAAATTAGGGGTTAATAAGGTTTTGAAAAAAATTTTTTTTTGCTTTATAAATAAGTTTGGAATTTTTTTGAAGGGTGATACCGTTAAATCTGATTTTTTCCTATCCCCTCTTAAAATATTTGTACTAAGTCATAGTTAACCCTGTATACTATGAGTAAACTATTAAATTGCTTTGTTCACTCAATGCCTATGAAATCTTGTACCCTGCAACCCTCACTTTCTGCACCCATCTAAGTGCTGTAAATAAATCACTCTCTACTATTTTGGAACTCTGGTATAGGTAAACACAACGTAAATCATAAAACTATCACATTTCTAGGTGTACTAGGTCATTAAAATTTTTTATAATTTATAAATGGGCTATTATAGGGGTGCATTCCACTAAGCGATCGCAATGCCCAGAACGACCAATGAGTCGTTCCACAAAGCGACCACGGGCGTTACAATTGGGCTTGTAACGTCATGAGTTGACGTCATCGCAAACGACCGCTTCGAGCTCACAACGCCCACTGTCTTGAGGTGGGTCAACACATCATTTGTCACAAATGACGGGAAAAGTCAAATAAAATAATTAATGTCATGTGTAAGATCTATGGTTGAGATGAAGAAAATAACTTTATATAACTGTGAAACAGGCACTGTTATTGAGATCGAGGTCCCAGTTGCTCAGGCAAGACGTGCAAGAGATGGTATGTAATTCAGTTATGCTTTTATATTTATTTTTTTATCAGTATTTATTTTTCTTACAGATATTGCCTTCGCAACAAAATTAATGAATGCTGCTTTACAACAAGAGTCAAATTCTTTTTCTGCTGAATCTATTGTTAAAATACGTTGCATCATCTGTAGTTGAAAGGGCATTCAAAGAAGAAATAAGTCACATATGCAGCTTAGAATTATATATTCATACATTATATTCTTAGTTACATTAGTAAAATCTATGAGTAACACCAATTTAACTTTTTTTACCTAGAATATATAAAAATTTTATATAATAACCTTTTCTACCAAACCGTCAAACCATCTGTCAAACTAATAACTGACAAATATAAACAAACATGGATCCCAACTCTGTTCCACTAGGATTCAAATCACATCCGTGAACAATGCGCACAACAGCAGTTTTAACCTAGTGGAATGGGTAAAATTGCGATGGTCGTTCTGGGAGTTGCGATTGCTTAGTGGAATGCACTCTACATCTGTATAGTAACATGAACCATCTAATAATAATTGTTGTGTGTTCCGAATGATTTATAGCAAGTAAATCATTAAAAAAAAACCTACTTTATCTACAATCTAGTATTATTTACCATACAATAGCTAACTTATACAATATAAAAGTATTCAAAGATTTAACAAACAACTGCTAAAAATATTACAATAATCTTTCAGAGACTGACATAACCACTCGCGTGCTAATGTAAATAAGTGTGTATGAATTAAATAAAGCTTACCTGAGTCCTCCCCTTTAGAAGGTATACTTTGTAAACTTTGGATATTACTTTTGTGAACCACATCTGCTGTGCCTGACAAGCTGGCTGGATTTTGCAAAAATTCATTGTAGATAACATCAGATTCTACATTAAAAAATGGATCAATATAAAATACAAAACTAAAAATTTAAACTAACCCGTAAATGCATGGGTCAATACTGGCAAAGCAGGAGTCGACAATCCTAGGCCTATTTGTTTGGTTTTACTGTTCAGTAAAATATGAGCAACAGTTAGATGGTCATTATGCTGAGCCAGCACAATCAGCAAGTTAAGCAACAACTGTTTGCAGTGCTGGTACACTAAGGGTCGAGTATGATCTAAACCTAAGAATAAAATATGTAACATTAAAGGAATATGTACTGTCCAGTCTAGGTCGATTCCATCAACGACAATGTCACAAAGTAACATCACTCCAACGTTGCACCTATATATAAACAAGTCAGTAATACACAGAAGCATCTTTATGTTAAATTACCTGTGGAAACCAGATATAGGTTGAGAACTGTCGGGCAAATATTCAGTAAGTGGGGCAAAGAAACCACCAAATTCTGGCATAGGTAAAGGATGCGGCTGCGGTAGAGGCATTTCTACTTTATCACGTAACATAACGTCTTCTCCGCTGGTAACCTAAAACAGTAAATATTAAACAATAAGTGACGTGGTATATCATATTACCTCTTCCAAGGAATTACTCAAATCATCTTGATTTCGTTGTTTGTCTGGACGAGACATATTAAAATCAGAAAATATATTAGTTGCCGAGTCAGACTTTGCAATTGACATCTTCGATGGATCTTCGCCACTGTGCCTTTTTGTATGTATCGTTCCTTTCTCGATGCCTTTAAATAAATAAATTATTATTACATTTAAAAACAGTGACAAACAATTCACAAATCTTAAAATATTTTAATAATTTTCTTTGTATATTCTCATTAAACATACTCAAATCATTCCTGCTACTTGAATCGGTCTGCCCAGGAACTCCATTTGTACCATCCGAATGACTAGATGCTTTTCTCATCACAGTGAGTCTATAAAATGGAGGTGTTTCAGTTCTTTCTATGAGACAATTTAATGTTTCCACTGTTTGCAGCTCTACCATCATTTCATCTAGAAGACGTACAGGTTGAACCCTCGCAAGATATAAAACAACCCGTTTGGCCTAGAAAAGGAAAAATCCTGGATATTTTAAGACGTGCAGTGAGTTTAAGAAATGAAAAATAAAATATAGTGTTACAGTGGTGGTAGAGTGTGTATGAGAAGACTAAATATAGTTTGACGATGATTTATTAAATTAATGAATAAAACTAATTTCTTACTTTCATGATATGAATTCATAAAAGAATTATGCACAACCTTAATAAATAATTTGTAAGAGTGAATCATTTGTTAAAGTTTTAAGTTTATTTAAAATAAATCCAGTTTGCTCATATTGCTATTTTAATAAACATTTCGTAAATCAATAAGCTAGAATTTAAAACCAATGTAATAAAATAAAGTGCCAAGTTCCAAAATAGTAAAGAGTGATTAATTCACAGCACTTAGATGAGTACAGGAGGTGAGAATTCCAGGACACAAAATTCTAAAGGCGTGCCACTTGAGAAGGGTTAAAAAAACTGAAAATTAGCATGTTGATGTTAGCTGAACCTGACACTTTAATAGTTTACTTTATAAAATTATCTGTGCCGTCCCTCTCTACAATTATTGCAGAATACCTTCAGTTTAGATGGTGATTGCTCACCACTGACTTACACCTACCGATGTGCACTCCGGAATATCACAGTTCAACGTTTATAATACACATCACTAAAGCAGTCACACATTAAAGGTGCTTTTACATATGCAATGATTTGCTGGCACCAGTATTTACATCAATTGACCTTTCATGTCAGTTTACACATACATTATGATTTTATTGCGCCAGTTTCATTTGTTGATTGCTAACTATAGTGATTTGTGTACAATGCAAAAATCTATCAGCCACTGCAAACTAAGGAACCTTCTTGCTTTATAAATTGTATTTAATTCTAAGGTATATGCATTCCTTATAGAATATATTTTAGCTTTGACCTCAGAAGAATTAAATTAATCACTATAAGTCGACATCAAAATTTGTAAAGAGTGACTCATCGCTAGCTTGTGGACTAGCACGACGGGCGAAGCGTGCGAGAAGCAACATTTCAAAGGGGTACTAAATTTAAAAGAGCTCAGATATTGAAAATATACATAAAAGATAACAAAAATAATTATATTACATAATACCTATTATTCTTAGTAGATACAGTGATGTAACAGTTTTTGCCAATTTTGAAACATTAGATAATAAAAATGATGAGTTATTCCCAAATTTAAAGTTTATATCTTGTATATCGGTGTACCTAAGTTAATTTAGAAACTTTATCAAGACAAACTGAAAAGATTGTTACCAACATCGTAAATATATCCTATAAAACGATGCCCTCTTGAGCATCAATGACCCACCACCACCCAGCTCATGCCCCCACAAGATGTTGACTATTTATACATTTCATATATAGGCAATATTTTATTGTGAATTCAACATGAATGTTTTTATTAATAATTTTAATTTTTCTAATTCCTGCTTATTGTTTTAAAATACTGCTATTGCAAATACTTACATATGGTAAAAGTTCACATGGAGCCATTCCAGATACGATTATCAGATATCTTATAATAACCTTCATGTTATTTGGCCAAGAAGTACACAATGTACCCCATACTTCCTCTATCTCTTTGGGATGGTTATCACCAAACTAAATATTAAATTTATTATTATTGTTATATGTTTCTCCACTGGTACAACTTAATTATTGCTTACCTTTGCAGTTATATAAAAAATATTATTCAGTACCATTTCGGTAGCCTCAGCAGAGCCCCAACCATCTTTACGTTCTGTACCCATCTCGTTTGCATAAAACTGAAAGTGAGTTATATTTTTTATAAATTATTTGACTAAAGGCAAATCAATCATATAAAGTTGTGCTATCAAATATCAAAAAAAAAATATTATTTTTTAACAAACGGAATTAAACACATACGTTGAAATGATAAAAAGAAATAAAGTTTTATAATTATAACTTAAAAAATTATGATTCAAAAAAATATATTTAAATAATCGTAACTTATGTAAAAAAAAATTCAGACGACAGACCTGATACATATGTGCATTGCTGGGAGGAATGTTAGGATCCACTAGTTCCATATTATGTAACCAAGGTAACAGATATTGAAGAAGTAATTGTCTAACTTCTGGTCGTGCTGATTGAAATCTGTATGTAATTTCTAAAACACATTACATCTCACACTTATTCTCACATTTTTTGTCAATTCAACTTAAAAATTTTGTACAGTTTATTACTTACCAGAAAACATTGGCATTGTTAGTTCTGGGTGCAAGAGAGCTAATTGTCGAGACAAATGTATTTGTGATCTACAATATGTAGTGGCTAATATTACATCTAGAGTGCTTCTTCCTTTATCCCCCTCAGCTAAAACATGTTTTGTATAGTTTTTACAAGTAGGTACATAAAATAAACCTTTTTATTATAATGCTAATGCCAATGTTAATTATTATGTGAATATTTATTATGATAAACACTGTATAATTTATTGTCTGAAGCTATTTATTTGTGGCATAGTTTTAGTTTTTCTTTAGTTTTTTGGTTTTGTCACACTTCTGAAAAATAATAGAGATTAATTAAATAAGCCCTTGCGCCAAACGGAACAGTCAAGGGTTATTTTTGAAACTATGTTTGCGTAACCAAAAAATCTTACATTGAAAAACAGATAAGTAAAAATAACAACAATCACATCACTATTGCGCACTTCCGTATTATTGACGTTTTGAAAACCTCTCTGTTTGCGTTCTCAAAATCGTATTAAAAATGTTAAACGTATGTCAAGTTTGACAGTTTAAAATTTGTTTATCTGCTTCCATAGAGATGTTAAATGATTTTTATTTTATTGTTACTTACTTCTTCTTGATACAACTGTAGCAAACAGAGAGTTTTTAGAAACGTCAATAATACGGAAGTGCGCGATAGTGATGTGATTTTTGTAATTTTTTACTTATCTGTTTTTTCAGTGTGAGATTTTTTGGTTAGGCAAACATAGTTTCAAAAATAATCCTTGACTGTTCCGTTTGGCGCAAGGGCTTATTTAATTAATCTCTATTATTTTTTCAGAAATGTGGCAAAAACCCAAAAAAACTAAAGAAAAACTGTATAATTTCATAAATATAAACATTTTTTAATGGTATTTAAAAAATATATATTTACTATTGATCACCTACCTAAATCATTTTCTGCCAAAGGTCCAACACATCCAAAAAATCTCTTATCTAATAACTGTAAAAGCTGTAAAGCGGTATCTCGGACAACTTGTCTGGGACATCCTGTATTCATTAATGTAACATTGATAATAGCAGTGTAATGATCACATGGGTATTCTCTAAAAAAAAGTAATAATTATGAATTATATTGAGTCAATAATAATTACTGCCGACACACAAAATGTTGAGGCTTATAGCTTTGATCAAATATATAACAGGGAGTAAGAACACTGCTCTCATTATTTTAACAGGCTCTCATTATTAATATATTAACAGGCCATCATAATTCGTAAGCATATTATATGAGGTGGGGCAATTAAGTTCCGAGAATTTGTCAATGAAAAAACAAGTAAATTAAATTTCGCCAAAATTTTATTATCGACCTTCACAATTGTCTCCCTCTAACTCTACACAACGATTCCAACGTTCTCTCTCCCACGATTGGAAGCACCCTTGGCAATTCTCTGCAGTTAAGCTGTTCAGCACCACGGTTTCAGCTTGTTTGACCTCTTGTACGCAGTAAAAATTGCAGGGGCAATATCGGGGCTATAGGGTAGGTACTCTTGCACAATGAATGAGGAATGAGCTGGCGCGTTATCGTGGTGCACGATTCAGCCATCCTCGGCGAGTTTGTGTCGCACACGGAAAACGCGGGCCCGCAGTCGTTCCTAGACATAGAACTGTCCAGTCACTGTCTGGCCGGCAGGAACATATTCACGATGAATGATGCCGTGGATATCGAGAAAAAAACGATCAACATTGCCTTCAGTCGTGGCTTGGATATCCTCGGTTTCGTTGGCGCTTCCGCCCACTGCTGATTTTGTTTACGGGTCTCGGGGCATACTCAAATATCTAGGTCTCATCTCCAGTGACTACCTGACTCATCCAGTCTCTAACGTCGCTCCAAATGCGAGACAACAAATCCTCGCATATCGATTTTCGCATGTCTTTCTGTTCACGGGTGAGAAATTTTGGCACCATCTTTGTGCAAATCTTTCACATATTCAAATTTTCGTGTAACATCTTGAAAACGGTTTCTTTGTTGACATTTGACTCGTCAGACAACGCACGAATGCTTAGGCGTTGGTCAGACGTGATCAGTGCACGCAAACGGTCAACATTTGCGTCAGTACGAGAGCTGACGGGAGCTCCTTCACGTGGATCGTGTCTTCTACCGATTCACGCCCCTCCTCGAACACTTTTGCCCATTCACACGCGTTTTCGACATGCACTCCTCCATACACCACCTGCAATTTTCGAAGGATTTCCGAGGATTTTTTGCCAGATTTCACTAAAAAATGAATCACAACACGCTGCTTGTAATTTGAGTCCCTCATTTTCACGACATCACTAAAAAAGTTACTTCCAAAAAAATAACACATAAAACATAAACTAAACGTGCTATCGACTTCAACCTTCGACTGAAACCATAAGGCAGGTCCCCCATGTCTAGAAAAACGTTGCAGTGTTGCCAGTTTCCGAGTTATGACTAAATTCCGGGAACTTAATTGCCACACCTCGTATTTATGCAAGTATTTTTCTTCGAAAATATCTACCAAATAGAAACACATTTCTGAAGTGACATGTATTCGATACCAGCAGCTTCATAGTACCGCCAATAATTGCAACTTTCAATAAATATAGAGGAGCAAATCATAAAATCCAGTCATATAAAAAATTTAATGTATTTTGCTGAAAATTAGAAGAATATGTATGGTATTTGTGGCAGTACTTTGTTATCAGTTCTGGTCCTATTTGAGTTAATTTTCACGCAATTATAAAAGTATGGCGCATAATTTCTCAAACGAAGATATGGACATGATACTGGCATACACACACATCACATCAAAGTTCAGTGGCTGCAGCCTGCACCTTTATGCTCAAAGGTTTTCCCAAAAATATCATCAGAGATGTGAAGCCTTTTTATGTGTAGTTTAGTAGAGTAGAGAAACTGGCAATTAGCGGCTGAGGCCTGGGAAATACGGGAGAGCAATTGGATCTACACAAATTGTGAATCTCAAGGAAGAGATTTTAAATGCTGTCGACAAGCAGCCCGGTGTAAGTACTAGGGCAATTGCAGCACAATTTGGGATATCAGAATCCACCATTTGGAGAACGTTAAAGACACAACTTACTCTACGTACTTCATGTGAAGCGAGTACAAGCCTTAATTCCAAAAGACCTTCCGCTTCCAGTGAACCTTTGCATCAGCTACAAATACCAAACATATCATCCTGATTTGTTTACTTCTTAGTTTTTATAAACAAAAAAATTCACCTAATAAATTTTTGTAAATTTGCCTCTAATTTATCAACTTTATGTGTGTAAGTTAAGAATCATCTATATAAGTACTATGAATGTGTCGATTATGTAGACAACTTTTGTATGTATTTTCAGAGAATATAATATAATAATTTGATAAGTTATAACTTCTATTGCATTTGCATTATCTTTTTTTACTGTTTAATCCAAAATATATAATATTTGCGTGGGGCTCAAATTGGTACATCAATGTTATGGTTGACCTTAATCTGATATGACCAATTGTAATCCAGCATAGCCTTTGGTAGACTTTTTTCTGTACTGTCGGAGCCTCCGTCTGCAAAGTAGTTAGTTTCACACAATATTATTGATAGGTACCTAATAAAAAATATGTATAAAAAAACAGCATAGCCAAGTTGTGTAAATTATCGAAGTTTTAATTTTAATACACATAATATTTACAGTTTATGACATACTACTTTTTTGCTTCCAATCTATTACCTGTTAAAATAATGGCAATAAAATCGCTTACTCCCTGTATATGTCAAAAGGGTCCTGATGTATAGTTCATCCAATGTCAGTTGGAAACAAGTAAATCTTTATTTATTTCCAAACTAATGTCTATCCTTATACTGGCCGCTTTCCAATCTAATTTATATTTGCTTACGATATTTCTCTATCCTTGGTTACAAAAGAAATGGAGAAAACCATTTTTAATAATTATTGTATTAATTAAATATGTTCAGCGACTGACAACTGACATTGGATATACTTTACAAGTCATTAACATATTTCAGTAGTTTGAGGACGTTATATTTGGAAACGTCCTCAAAATGGCAAATTCTGCTGTAATTTTATTGGCTGCAAATTCTTGCAACTTTTTTTGTTAGTAGTTTGTTTTATCTGGAATCTAATAATATGACACGATGAGGGTTTGCTAGAAGAAACTTAAAACTACATTTCTACCAATTTACATAAACATATCTATTATTTTTTAGCATTAAGTATATATAAATTTACATTGACACTCAATAAATTGTTATGTTGGTATCTTTTAATTGTATGCAAAAAATTTGCCCTATAATTTCTATAGTGAACTGTAGTGCAATAATACAGTGAAACAAAAAGGTAATATGAGACAACAAGAATAATTGAAGAAAATCGATAAGAAATATGTACAAATATAAATAAATAAATAATAGAAGTAACCTTTATCAAATATACTCGCAACGAGAATTCAGACGACTTACGTCATACGAACAAATGAATAATTCATTATATTTTCATTAAAATATTTAAAAAACTGCAACTGATAGTAATAAAACTATATACTATACTAAGAGTTTGCTATATATATTGCACTAAATTGCAAAAAATGATTGTTTTTAATGCGACCAAATATAGAAAATTACGTTGACAATAAAAACAAATGTGTAACGTCAGCCGTGACATAAGACGTCTGAATTCTTGACACGAGTATACCAACAAAATATATGAAAGGTCTTGTAAGTACACCAACCTGGCACTAAATATTGTTGCCAATGCTAAGAAGCAACCATCTGCGACAACAGATGTTCCTGTATAACACTTGTCAACTACCCAATCCAACAACGGTGACACATCAGGATTAGATTCCAAAAGTAAAATTACAGTTTCTTGAGCCAAATTATACACCTATAATTATTTAAGTGTAAATAATAAATCTGATTAAAGAAAGAATAGTACCTTCTCATCAGAGCTATTTAAAAGTCCATCCAGCCATAAATAATATGTACTTTCTTCAGTTAAGGAATCAAAGCAAGGCCCACAGCATAGCAACGAACTCATAGCTTGCAAAGAAGCAAACTGAAGTTCAATATGTTTTTTATTTGACATGTCTCCTTCTAATAGTGTTGTTTTATTATTAGGAATTCCATATTTTCCTACCCAATTTGTAAACAACGTAAATAAGTTGCGTCTGAGATCTCTTTTGAGCAGACTTCTACAAGTTTCCACTGAAATTTAATAATGTAAAGGTTAATTCTTACTAATGGTACTGATTTCTCACTATATGCAACAAAGGATTTAAAAATATATATTAATTACTTAAAAAGTCATTTGCTTCAGGCAAAAATAAGAATATAAAATTTTTTTAATATAGTGTTTCTGAAATGTGATGGTAAACTGATCCAAAACATAGGAAACAGTCTATAAAAGTTATAACAAGTCCAAAACCATTTAGAAAGAACTATACAGTGGCTGATCAGAGGTATTTCTTGACGACTACAAATGTTTTTAGCATATTCAAATTGACGTTAAATTGCAATGTCACAGCTTCTTACCAATGCCAAAATGAACTTTCTTAAAGCTATAAATGAAATTTTGTGGTACAGTTTTTTCTATCTTTCTATCTCCAAAAAATTTAATAAATTGAATTTGAAATAATTAATGAATAAAAGAATTGAAAATAACCAAAAACAAAATAAAGCTTTATATTAAAAATGAAGTATTTGTGTATTTTCAGTCAAAGGAATATTGCAGCACTCATTGCAGCACTATGTATGCTTAAATAGAAATTACTAAACTTAGCTAAACATGAACATTTAACAAACACGGAATTCCAGGAAACAACTACTCTGCGGGCTAATGCCCCGACCAGCATTGAATTACACCTGGAAAACCTATAGCAACAGCTAGAGTCATTCGTCAGAAGCCCACCAGACATATACCGGTTTCGAGCTTATTAGCTCTCATCAGTATGCCATAGATAAGGTATCCGACGAATAATCCTAGCTGTTTAGTCTGTCTAACCCGACAGAAGGGACCATGAGTACGCGGTGTAGAACTAACTGTCGGGTTAGACAGACTAAACAGCTAGGATTATTCGTCGGATACCTTACCTATGGCATACTGATGAGAGCTAATAAGCTCGAAACCGATATATGTCTGGTGGGCTTCTGACGAATGACTCTAGCTGTTGCTATAGGTTTTCCAGGTGTAATTCAATGCTGGTCGGGCATTAGCCTGCAGAGTAGTTTCCTGGAATTCCGTGTTTGCAAAATATCGTTTCTCGCCAAACGCGATAAAGGTCGACAGCTTTCAATGGTGTCTACTGCATGTAGAACGCTTCGTGTCTGTGACATTTTCAGTCCGGCATGGAGTAGCGAATGGCCGATAGATGTAGTTAGTTCTACACCGCGTACTCATGGTCCCTTCTGTCAGGTTAGACAGACTAAACAGCTAGGATTATTCGTCGGATACCTTACCTATGGCATACTGATGAGAGCTAATAAGCTCGAAACCGGTATATATCTGGTGGGCGTCTGACGAGTGACTCTAGCTGTTGCTATAGAATTTCCAGGTGTAATTCAATGCTGGTCGGGGCATTAGCCCGCAGAGTAGTTGTTTCCTGGAATTCCGTGTTTGCAAAATATCGTTTCTCGCCGAACGCGATAAAGGTCGACAGCTTTCAATGGTGTCTACTGCATGTAGAACGCTTCGCGTCTGTGACATTTTCAGTCCGGCATGGAGTAGCGAATGGCCAATAGATGTAGTTAGTTCTACACCGCGTACTCATGAACATTTAAACTACACCAACTAATTTTATTGGTTAGCGCATAACACATGAAGATATACTTACGACTAAAGTTCTTAATCATCTTCCGTATGAAGTAGCAGAAATGTAAAGTCAGATCTCTTACACTACTAGAATTTTTGTCAGGTTCGTTCTCTAAATAGTAACGCACTCCTTCTATAAATTCGACTATTACAGGATGAAGTGCTTGAGTATCTTTATCTAATACACAAGGACTGATTCCAAAAGTACCATTTTCAGCAATGTATTCCAAAAGTCTTGTGAGTTGCAGTCTTAATGCATCTCTTCTTCGTCGCCTCCTGACATTTTCTTGTTTCTTATCTATAGCCTCGCGAATATAAACTGCTAATTCCTCCAAGAGATCTCTAAAATCTACATTTCACAGTATTTCATAAAAAGACATAACAATCTAATTACCTCAGAGCAGAACCATTAATATTTCCAATGGCATAAACTGCAGCATCTTTTATATCGGTCACCTCGCATCGCAAATGTGGCACTACGAGTTTATAAAGAGCAGAAGGAGAAATATTTGATGGACATAATTTGTTATCTGCTTTCTCAGCATTTAGGCTGTCAGGAGATGAACTACAAATGGAAAAATTCCAAAAAAATTACAAAAAAAATGACAGTCAAGTTTCTTACATCCTGTATATTATTTAATGGCAAATGTCTAGGTACCTATGCTATAAAACTTGATATTTGTTTATGCTTTCCAACAGTACCAACCAATTAAAAAACCAGTTAAAAAATACAAACAAGTTTATGTACAGAGAGTTGGGATCTCACAAACAACATATATAAGTTACTATGGCAAAGTTCCTTAATTTGGTGATCAATTAAATGCTAACACGAATTCCAGGAAACAACTACTCTGCGGGCTAATGCCCCGACCAGCATTGAATTACACCTGGAAAACCTATAGCAACAGCTAGAGTCATTCGTCAGACGCCCACCAGACATATACCGGTTTCGAGCTTATTAGCTCTCATCAGTATGCCATAGGTGAGGTATCTGACGAATAACCCTAGCTGCTTTCGTCTGTCTAACCCGACAGAAGGGACCATGAGTACGCGGTGTAGAACTAACTACATCTATCGGCCGTTCGCTACTCCATGCCGGACTGAAAATGTCGCAGGCACGAAGCGTTCTACATGCAGTAGACACCATTGAAAGCTGTCGACCTTTATCGCGATCGGCGAGAAACGATATTTTGCAAACACGGAATTCCAGGAAACAACTACTCTGCGGGCTAATGCCCCGACCAGCATTGAATTACACCTGGATTACATTCGTCAGATACCTCACCTATGGCATACTGATGAGAGCTAATAAGCTCGAAACCGGTATATGTCTGGTGGGCGTCTGACGAATGACTCTAGCTGTTGCTATAGGTTTTCCAGGTGTAATTCAATGCTGGTCGGGGCATTAGCCCGCAGAGTAGTTGTTTCCTGGAATTCCGTGTTTGCAAATTATCGTTTCTCGCCGATCGCGATAAAGGTCGACAGCTTTCAATGGTGTCTACTGCATGTAGAACGCTTCGTGCCTGCGACATTTTCAGTCCGGCATGGAGTAGCGAACGGCCGATAGATGTAGTTAGTTCTACACCGCGTACGCAATTAAATGCTGTTTAGAAGTTGAAAACATTGCAAATACTTGTGGAGATATCAGGAAAAAAAATTAAATTTAAAAAATTTGAATTAATTTTTCCTTTACTTTATTTGAAGATTTTTTTTAAAACTAATTGCACTTAATAATGCTTACTTTTTTCTACAAAACTACATTACCTGTTTTTGAGTTCAACATTTTGATTTTTTGTAAAAACGGACATGTACTTGTTATGTTACTGAATAAAATTGCAAATTAGACAAAACTTATATAAGGAAAGTTGAAACAGAACATATGTTAACACATTGTCAATTTGCATTGACATTTTTGTTAGCTAACGAAAATATATCAATTTTCTGTTCTGGTAATTATAAATAATACGTACTTTTCCATATTTGAAAACATTATTAAGAAGAGTGAAGTGGGTAAAAATATTGTCATAAGATATACAGGGTGATTCATAATTTATCTGAAAAATGTTTTTTTAATGTACCTCTTGTACAAATATGTATACCTATTATACAGGGTTAACTATGACTTAGTACAAATATTTTAAGAGGGATAGGAAAAATCAGAATTAACGGTATCACCGTTCAAAAATTCCAAACTTATTTATAAAGCGAAAATTTTTTTTCAAAACCTTATTAACCCCTAATTTCTCGGCGACTATGCCGCCTGTCAGCTTCGAGGTTAGGTATGTTCTGCCAAAGTGAAAGTTGTCAAAGGTAGTGACAGAGCACCGCGTTGCCACGTATAACGATTTACGGCGCTTTTAAAGAAAGTTTTATTTACAAAATACTAGATTATTTAATGAGAAACCCGATATGGTACCTAGCACTGAGAGTAAAACCCACCTTACTGATACTTCCAGGACTGATATTTGGAGATTTCAAGAAAGTTGAATTATTTTCTGTTTTCTAACTTGTTTACATTATAACTTGTTGTAAAATTGTTATACTTGCTGGGGACGTCTTGGTTTCCCTCAACCATTTCATAAAAAAATACTTTTTCTGTAGGTATATCTATTGTAGTTTAAAAATGCTTTATTTTTATGTCACTAAGTAAAAAGAAGTTTCATAGAATTTTAAAAAGTATGAAATTGGTTCTTTTTTATTTTCAAGTTAGGTACATACGTATTTAAAACTCCAGCACGTGTAAAACAACATTCGTGGACGTTGTACAATTCGTACAAATGTACGAGGATTTGGCATATTCTGTCTATTTGGAAAACGTCTTTGATATTCTGCTGCTGCACGCTATGCACTTTCGTCGCACTTCCCATAAATTAGTACCATATCCGTAATTTCCGCGATTACACGAATTTGAATGTGCGAAAAGCAAATACTGAAAACTAATAATAGTAACGATATTAACAATTGTTAGGGTAATATTTTCTTTGTTAATTAAATAAATACCCAATAACGTTTTACTACTTTCTTTATTTCGCACTTCCTATCTTTACAACAACTCAACTCTGACACACCTCTTCCTCTTCTTCTTACATTCTTTCTGATCTACATTTTACAAAACATATATTTATGCCTACTTACTAAGAAATTTTTATTAGCAAAATAATTGTCCACACAATAATCGACCATGTTTGCATATAATAATATTGTAGTATTATTATTTTAAATATCCAGAGGCGTTCACAGTGCTCTGTAATATTACTTTTCTGACCACTACTGTTTGACATTTGTAGAGTATTAGACACAATGCAACCAACAACACAGTATAGGTTTATATCGACTGACAATTGCTATGTGCTTGTCACCCATGTCACGGAGGAAATGTCAAAACAATACTAGAATGAAGAAACCCACGATCGTACATAAAAGAAGATAATATTGATTATATTGATTGCCATAAGAATATTTATCTGAAGAATATTAAGTTCTCGGTGTAGGCGGACCGAAGACTGAACGGTGGCGTTGACAATGTAATTTTAGTTTTCCTTTTTAGTGACAGTTTCAGTTTTAAACGTTTTATTCATTAAATAATGGATGGTTGCGATATATTGGGACATGTGTAGTTTTCCACAATTTTCTTTAAACGTACGTGGAGATATTTCCTAGAGTTGAGAGCAATGCAGTGGAGTGACCGTTATCGGACAAAATTTTATAAATTAAAAACTGCCACGGGTGTATTCGAGGTTTTCTGTTAGTATTTCTTTCACAATCAATTTTCTTAAAATAAATGGGCAATTTTATTAACTTTGTGGCGAGTAATTCTGACGGACCTGTAATGAGTGAAAATGAAGTTTAGGCAGTTTGGAACGAAGGAACGAAAACGAATGCAAAATACTCTAGCTAACTGGATTAACTGTTATCTATCAGGTACTTAGGTATTATTATTAATAAAAATGTTTACTTTCGTTGTTTCTACATTCGGCAACGTTGTGAGAAACGACCGCATGGTACCTAGTTGCACAGAACATATACCTAGTTGACATATGTAGCCATCTTGGACGATGACTGATGACATAGGCGCCGACTTTCCGTAGGAAAAGAGGGTTTTGCCCCATTTTTAACATCGAGCTAGAATTCAAATAATTTTTATTGTCTTTTAGATGTCTCCGAGCACGTGGTTAAAATTTTTGTACTTAGTCATAGTTAACCCTGTATAAATGTAACTCTTCCAAATACAATTTTATAAAAAAAAAATCGAAAAGGGCCGTTCCAAAATGATTTTAAAATACACTTCTGCACGGCACTAGAAACTGGTCCACTATAAAACCTGAAAAGGCAGAGCATGCCATCGGCAATCGGACAAGAAAAAGTGATATTGATACATAGTGATTTTTGGGATTGTTGTGCTGTGACCTCGGTAACTGGTAGCTGCCAGAAACAGTTAAAATGCACATCCCTAGCATTAGCCGGGATTCTTTTACCTGCCATGGTTGTTCTCGGGCTAGGCTCTGTGGGGACAGACCCGCTATCGGTGTCTCTGGGCCCGTCCATATATTGACAGGTTATTAAAAGCTTACAACCTTCCGAGAGCCATCCACCACGCCTTTACGGTGTACCTAAAATTCATAAGCCAAATATTCCACTTTGCCCTATAGTCAGTGCCATTGGTTTGCTGACATATGCATTGGCAAAACATTTAGCGACTTTGATGCAGCCACGTGGGTAAATCTGTTTATCACATAAGGAATTTGAGACATTTCGTGGATATTCTACAGACTTTGACAATTGGCAGTACAGACATCTTGGTTAGCTTTGATGTGGAGTCTTTATTTACAAAAGCTCCAATTAAAGACACGCTGGAACTATTACAACCTTTATTCCATCCACAGATATTGGTCCTATTTAAACATTGTCTGACATTGTGTTATTTCTTATGGAAAGGGGAGTATTATGAACAAACCGATGGTGTGTCCATGGGAAGCCCCCTGAGAATAGCGAACTTTTTCATGGAACACTTTGAAAGGGAGGCTTTAGAGACGGCTGATCTCAACCCTGCTCATTGGTACTGATATGTAGATGATACGTTCATTGTTTGGCCACATGGTAAGATAACGCTGACCGGTTTTTTGAACCATTTAAATAATCAGCACCAGAACATTCGGTTCACCATGGAGGAAGAAAAGAAGGGTAAACTGGTGTTTCTCGATGTTTTGGTAAGTAAGAATGAGGATCAGGTGGCCCACAGTGTGGACAGGAAACCCACCCATACTGATAGGTACGTACAAGCAAATTCGAATCATCACGTGGCACAAAAAAGAAAGATTATTAAAACATTGGTCAACAAGGCTAAGGCAATCTCTGACCCAACACATTTAGACAATTAACTAAAACATCTGTCTGAGGTTTTACAAGCGAATGGTTACAAAGAACGGGATATAAACTGTGTGATTAACCCAAAAAACATACGGGAAGATCGCGAGAAACCGAGGAAAGATCTGCAGGTGGTATGCCTACCATATATTAATAATGTGACAGATCGCATTGCGAAAGTGCTCCAAAGAAGGGGGGTGAGGACAAAATTTTTGTCCACCCAAAAAGTCCAACATGAGTTGAGCCCAGTGAACGATCGGCTAGATCCTCTTTTTACTCCTGTAGTATCACACATCCCTTGTGAATGTGGCAAAGACTATATAGGTATGACACAGAGATCGGTTGTCACCAGAAAAAAGGACGATGAAAGGGCTTTACGACTTAACCAACCCGAGAAGTCCGCCATTGCCCAACATGCGTTGGACGAGGGACATTTAATACAGTTTGAGAACACTAGCGTTCTTGTGAGAACAACGGGGTTTATAACTTGGTTAGGTGGGAGACACTGGAAATTGAACAGCATCTGAATAACATGATGAAGGATTTTGTATGAGTAGAACGTGGCTACCCTTACTAAAAAACAAACAACGGGATGGGTTGAGTGGCTATGGTAATGTGGGAATTGCAGGGCAAACAAACACCCCCATTGTGATACGTGACTGGGGAAATGCTGTAGCAACAGCTTCGACGAGTGGCGCATTCAGGGACGCACATATTGTAGATAAAATTAGACGATCGATAATTGATGGCATGGCCACGCCTATATGTCTGCCGAACCGTGACGGGACGGGCCTAGTCGTCGGGGTTGAGCCTGAGGCCCCGCCCACTGGCCGACTGCGCAGGTCCAAGCTCACTTGTGCCAACACCCGCATTACACGGTCGATGACTAATAACAGCGTAGCCACGCCTACTGCGATCCCGAGCTATGACGAATAGGGCGTCGAGCCGAGCTTCAGGCCCCGCCCACTACCCAACGGCGCAGGTCTGTACGCGCTCGTACTACTCCCTATGTCACACGATCGATGACTAATACCTTGGCCACGCCTTCGCGGCTACCCAGCCGTGACGGGGCGTGCGTCATTGCTGATATCGATCTTGAGGCCCCACCCATTGCGTTTGCGCAGGTGCAGAGGTGCGCGCAGCAGCAGCGACATTACGAGACCGCTAACGAGGTCCCAATCAGCCACAGTAGCGGCGAAACTTTTGCAGAGTCATCACTGAAGATGCCGACAGTGAAGAGCGGTGCAATGTTTGGAAGCGTGGGATGCGACCAGTTACAGCGGCGGCTACGGAACGCCTCGGGGGACCACCATTATCCGAGGAACGGTTCCGACCGTAGCAGTCGTAATACCAACAATAGGAACCGACATCAATATATGGATGGGCCCAGAAACACTGACAGCGGGTCTTTTCCCACAGAGCCTACCCGGGAACAACCAGGGCATGTAAAAGAATCCTGGCTAATGCTAGGGATGTGCATTTTAACTCTGTTTCTGGCAGCTACCAGTTACCGAGGTCACGGCACAACAACCCGGAAAACCACTATGTATCAAATGATAGCACTGGCCGTGAAAGCCTAAAAACCACTATAAAAAAGTGAAAGAAATTCTCAAAGATAGAAATAAATAACATATAACATCTATTTTATATAGCAAATTCAACGGTGTTTGCCTTTATTTATTATTATTAATTTAGTTAAAATAATAGAATCAATTTGTGGTTTTAATTAATAAAATAGTTTGACACACCTGATGTTACAACAACAAAATTTTGGGTCCGTCTTACCCAGTTTCTCCAAACTGACAACAAATGTTGCTGCTTCTTGTCCGTTTGGACTCGTAAGTTATTGGCAGCAGCTATGGTACATTTGCGTAAATCATCCATAGTGTCCACTTCGGTGTGATACACTTGATTGTTTAATTATCCCCACAAAAAGAAATCCAAGAATTTAGTAGAAGACGATAGCAGCCATGGTTATAGTCCTTCTCGTCCAATTCCTTAGTATTAATGCTTGGATACGCTGTACATGGTTCAGATATAATTGAGTCTCGTGTATGATACACCACACTGTTGCAATATGCACTGGACGTCCTGGACCGCCATCTCCTCCATGATTCGGTTGCAAATTTCCCGTGGCATGCCCGTATTTGCACTACACTTGCACTCACTGCACACTGTTGTAAAAGTAGCTGCATTTGATACATGTTTACAAGGAAATCGTTTTCCTAAAGCATTTTCACTTCACCATAAATTAAAACGATATCCATCAACTCCGAATTGCTATACAAATAAGCCATTTTTGACACTTGAAAAATTAATGTAAACACTCGCATCACAAAAACGTTAATACGATAAGTATTCGAATATTTGGAATCGTCTGGCTAGAGACTACAGTAGACCAGCGATGTGGATAAAGGTTGAAAATAATAGAACTTCAAAAAATGTTTTCTTGAAAACTAAGGATTTTACAGTTTTTTTTAAGATATTGACTTCATTTTTGATGACGCATGTAGATATCCAAAAATAAAAATGGATAAATAGACTGCCACATATGAATCACACTGTATATCAGTGACAAAAGTTTTTAACTTAATTTAATACTTTCACAATAACATAAAACGGTATCAGCTAAATGACAAAAAAATATATATTTTATTTACGAGCATTATTAACCTACCTTAAACTAAGATCTGGACTAGCACATCTAACAATAGGATTCGATATGAGAGGTGCTACTCTAAATGCAAAAGTAATATAATTTTTCCATAAATGCATATAGGCATCCCGTTCTGTTGGAGGTTTCTTGATAGCAGTAGCACTCCTTAACAAAGAGGCTCTGTTGTCATTTAATGGCCTGTAAATAATAAGTTATTGTATATACATTAGAATAATGTAAGAACTCACGTTGGGTCAACAACAGAATACAATGCGTTCAGTCTTGTGAAAACAATTGGCCAGGAATGCATAGTCATCATCGGACATAAACTTAACAATCTATCCCTTTCCAAAAATCCAAAATAACAAACACTCCATGGATCTACAACACTAAAATTATAACTGGCGGAACTTTTTACTGCACCTTCTTCAAACAGTCCCGCCGTCCAAATTGAAGAATTTCTGTCTGCTAACCACTGAAGATCAATATTGCCTGCTGCTTGTATTGCTGCTTTTTCAGTAGGTGGTAATAATGGTAAACATTTCTCTATAACTTGAGCGCAGCACTGATCCATAACATCAATAACCGGTGGGTTTTCTGAACAATTTAAAAGCTTCAATAAACACTTAACTTCTTTTAGTAAGAAAACAGACAATCTTCGAGTGGACAGTCTGTAGTTACATAACATGACTAATGCTAGTGCTTCGACTAGATGTAGCACAGACGACAATGGTTCAGATTTTCCAACATCTGTTCTCTTTGTAAGATTTGGATCAGGTGGGCCTGCCTTCAAGTCATTATAGTCTTTTCCTAAAAAAAAATTGCAACAGTCCAATACCGGTTCAGAAATCTTTTAAGAAGTTACCATGGTTGAAAACCGTATCTGATTCCAGCACGTGCATCTCAAAATTGTTCTATTTTTTGTACTGGCAATTGGAAGCAACAATAGTTCTGGCTCCTAATTCATACATTTTGTTAGTTGTCATGGCATAGAATTTGTCATATATTTCTGTATAAAAATAATGATGAAAATAGGTTTAGATAGATATAAACTAAACTGAATGTAAAAAGAAATACTATAAAAAAAGTTGTAGACAAGGAAATTCTTTTTATAATTATTTTTGTTTAAAGTTTCAGTATCAGAGTGAGTGTTCTTGACTGTACGGAAAACACTGATACACATCATTACTTTTCTTTTAAACAACTCTCAGACCCAGAATATACAGCAAACGATTTCAATTTTATAGAATACAATGACTTACTAGTTTACGCTTTAAATATTTGTTTCAATGTTCGCTATCAAAGCATAGGGCATCTGCACGTGACGTCACGATTTTCAAGGTCGTTGTTTGGAGGATAAACAAAAGTATAACCTTATATTTATTCCAATTTATTATTAAATATTTGAGTGTTATTTGTATTATAAAATGCCTAATTATTATACGGTAGTAAACTGTGGCAGGAATTCTGCAAGGGACAATGTTAGTTTCTTCAGAATTCATTCTGAATTCGACAGACATAAACAATTTAACCAGTTAGCATCTGAGAGGCGAAAGGCTTGAATAAATAATTTAAAAAGAGCTGACCTTACAGAATCCAAAATTAAATTTGGAAGAAAATATTCAAAACATAAAAGAGCAAAAATTAGGTATACATTTATTATAATATAGGGAAACCTGCAAATTTACACGAGCAAAATAATCCGGATTGGATCCCCACTGTGAATGAGTTATACATCTGGTACTTCATCAAAAGAATCAAGAAGAGATAGATATGAGGCGAAAAATATTAAATGAAGAAAAAGAGGTTTGAAAAATAAATCATATCAATTTTCCGTGGCTGTGCAAACGCCACAGCAGCATATGTATTGATTGTATTTAGTGGCAACCTATTTCAGGACTAAATTTTTATTTATTCTTATTCTGTGGATACCTACTTTTGGAAAACTTTGTTTAAAACTGGCACATATTTCTGCTATTTACGAATTCAAATGTTTTCAGTAATATTTTTTTGTGAAAAGTTAATATTTTATATAAAATCTTGGTAGAAAGATAGATATCAGAGTACCTTTTTTAGTTATAAATAAATATTTCTTTTGTAGGTAATTTAGATTATTTGAAATGAAACTGTTTTAGCATGTTGTATATGCATACCTATATACATAATATGTGTACATTTTTCGTGAGAAAAATTACTTATTTTCTGAGCCTTTAATATGCTTTAAGGGCGCCGTATTCTTGAAATAGTGTTTACAAATACAAGTAATTTAAGAACTGAATAATATAGAATTTAGCAAATAACAAGAATGTTATGTCATGCCACCTGCGAATATTTAAATGTACCGAAGTAAAATCAATACATAACGTCAGAAAACGATCTATCCAGCAAATATTTAGGTACCTACTGAAATCTTTCAAAATACGTATTTTTTTAAATAGATGTAAGTAACATAAACTTACATAGTTCTGCATATAAGATTGTTCACGTTTGTTGATAAGTATCTGAAAATAATTGTTAAAATGTGGGGTGGGAATAGCGAAATAATGTGTATCATACAAAATGCTTTTTAAAAGTTAATATATTATTTGAGGAGAGTTTAAACAGTAAAAGTGGATAAACAAAACATCAGTAATTTTATTTTTGATATTACTTTTGCTCTACTTGTTTTATTTTTCGAGATTTCAGTACCTAAAAAACCACAAATTTGATGTATGTATATAAGCACTTTTATTATATAACAAATAATTTACAGTATTTAGATACAAAGTTTTAGGAAAATCTGCTTCATTATCAGATTGAATGTGTATGGATCTATTCCAATTTCACTTATTTTATGTCTATATCCATCAGCACTCGCAACATCTATGACTTTTATTTGTATAATAATATTCACTATACATGATTATATAAATGAAGGAATATTGTAGCCACAAAAAAACGAAAAATAATAACAACAATAAACTATAACCAGAACACAACCACTTAAGGTAACGTGAAAACATATAATAAATAAATAGTAATAAATACGTTTGAGGTTATGATCGCTGTTTGTTTATCCTCCAAGCCAGTAGCCACGCCTATTTTGATCACGTGCCGCAGATGCTCTATTCAACATAAATTAATAAATCAAAATACTAATATGTACAGCAGAGCATCGATAATCCGACACTGATCATCAGGATTAACCAAATATTCTTGTGTGATAATAGTTGCGGCAAAAATTCAGACGATTTACGTTACGGCTGATGTTACACAATTGTTTTATTGTCAATATTATTTTCGATATTTGGTTGCGTCAAAAACAATAATTATTTGAAATGTGGCAATATGTGATGCAAACATTTACTGTAGTATACAGATTTGGAAAGTGAGGATCTTGATGGTGAATTGTGTTTTGCCGCTTGCGTGTATTGGTGTCATGCTACACGCATACTTCCACCACAGCATGTTCGCATCAAGCAGTGCTGCCAGGTGGGAAAAATTCAGTGCATGAGAATAATTTCAAAGAAGCATGAGGTTTGGAGAAAAAAGCATAAGATGGCTTAATTTATCAAAAAACACCTCTTGACACAGCTTAATTTTTAATTACTTTTGTAATGCCATTTTTATTTCATTAAAAAGCATTATGTTCTGCTATTTTATCATAATATTACATTGTAAGTAGGTACTTAAAAGTTATTAACCACATAACCTTTCTAATTTATTTTATTGTTAGGCCGGGCGAAGTTAAGGCGCAGTTGACATGCCGCAGGGTGACTCACGGGTCGTAAAATCTGTTGTTTCCAGAAAATATAGGTACCCTTACGAAATAGAGTTAACAATCACTGCAATACAGCGTGAATACAGCACACACACCGCATATCCGTAGACTGTCATACCCATTTATGTATTCAATGCTAATTATTAAGAGAGCAGTCTACAATAAAGGACAATTCAAGTACCCAAATATTGTAGATACCTACCTCTATCTATTCAATTTTGCCCTCAATTTAGCTTTTATTTCTCGTTAGGTCTTTGTTTTGGTAGATTTCAAAGAGTAATTTTAATAATTTTATTAATTCTTTTTGTGTCTATTAAAAAACATGAGATTTCCTCGGAATGCATAAGATCTCATGCAAAAGCATGAGACCTGACAACACTGGCATCAGTTGACTGGACAGTTAGATTTGCAATGGCGAATTGGCGATACGGAACTGATTACCGTAGTAGTGGGGAATGCTAGACCAATGCACGTCGCCGCGCCTCTTAAACTTCGTACCTTCCCTGGGATACAATTTCCGAATCTGTATAGTTTTATTATTCTCAATAGCAGTTTCTTAAATAATTTGATGAACGTATAGTGAATTATTCATTTGTTCGTGTGACATAAGTCGTCTGAATTCTTGCCGCAACTATAGTAGTGAAGAAACCCCATAATAATATATAGTGTGGATACCTCTTATGGAATAAAATTCATGATTCATTAACTACAAAATTTTGAGAAAAATTCTCACATCAATTTTTAATTTTGCATTTTTTGATATAATATTTGTGTATACAGGCTAAGCCATGTAGATATGACGTCATCGATTATTTTTTTAAATGAATTACCCCGAATACTTTTACTCCATCAAAAAAAGTGACAATTGAGCTTTTCAAAAATATATTATACAGGATATTTATCTTTTATGGTTTTTGAACATGTTTATTGTTAATCATCATAATATATCAATAAATACAAAACAAAATAAATTTTATTTTATGTTTAATAACCGAAGACACCTCAAATTCCTATTTGATAAAACCAAATCTTGTACTCCCACGGATTGAAATTGTATATTCAAATTAACAAATCGTAATTGATATGGCGTTGGTAGACAAGAGGAAGTGAGTCGACACAAGAGAAATTTTATGAGCGAAGTGAAAGTAAACTATCATTTCAAGTTTTCAAATTTGGATGTACAGATTATCAAAGTTTTACTGCATTTAGATAGATTATTTTTATTTTCAGATAACTAATTGTTGCTTCCAACCTCCTGGGAGTTATTTTTTTGCACAGATATCTGATATCAAAGAATATTATATGTTCCAGAAGATTTTGTAGAAAATTTATTTGATTAAATTAATTACTATCTATAAAATAGAGTACATAAGCTGCTCATAAATATATGTGAATCAGATACTATAGTTCTACTGTGCACACTAAATACTGTTAGTTTAAAGCAAAATTGAAATTTCTGAAAAGATTTTTTGGAACCTTGGCACTAGTGTTGAGACGACATAATGTCTAAAGAAATACTTACCTATTCGTAGGGTTGTATTTGGCATAAAGGTATTATTAGATATTGCAGATTTCCAAGCGCCTAACAGAGTCAAAATCATTTTTAATCCATGATCCATAAGCTGTGGAAAAGTATCTAAAACATCTTTAGCAACAAACTGAGTTAAACCCCACAAGACATCTTGACGCCAGTCAGGAAAATCAACAACAAGACTTTGTAAACTACAATAAGAAAGTCCTCTCAATTCCTCGTCCATGTGCACAGTTAGTCGACTTAATAAATCAACAAGTTCTCCACTAGTCATACCATCAGGTATCAAACGTGGAACAGCCGCAACACAAGTTCTAAACAATTCTATCCTTGGTTTTCTCTCCCCTGTGATCATTTCGTCTGGTTCTTTATTAACATTCTGTGTATTAGTCATCATTAAAGGTCTGCCATACTGAGTATCTAGTGCTCTCAAAATATCTACAAATACTCGACGGACGTGAGGAAAATAAGCATTCATGCCAATACTTCTAGCAGTATCTTCTGTTAACATTTTGTTCAGAAAAGTTTTGCGCACTCTTAAAGTATTACCGCTTGGAAGAACACCAACTGATCTCGGCATCGGCGGGTCGCCTTCCTTTTGTTGCAAACTGTCAGCTACTACAAGGAAAGCTCTCAATCCTATACTCATTCTTTCTGGTGTTAAAATTAATTTAACAGGTCTAGCAACTGACAACAAATCGAACACAATTTCTCTCATAGCAAAATCTAATCGTTCTTGGGCTATAAATTGTATAATTTTCACAAATATATTCAGCGGGGTGTCTCTAGGAACAACACCCTTAGATCCCTTAGGAAATAGCGAATTTACAATGCTTTGCAGTCTTGACTGAGTAGCTGAATTACTTTCACATTTAATTCTTATCATATACACCCACAGAAGACGGTATAATGATTCTGAAATCAATATATAAATTTATATAAAAAAGAAAAACAGGTATTTATTTCACTCTATTTTACCTAATGCAACTCGACACATCTTGGGATCCCGATTTTTTAGATGAGATAAACACATGGCCAAAAAGTAATGCCAATTTTGCAAAAAGAACTGCTTCTGACTAACACATAGTAAGCAAGTAACTAATGGAAATAAGGCTAACCGATGCTTAGATTTTGTGCTTGCATCCAGTGTTTGTGAATAAAGCATTTCCACAAAGTTTTTTAAACAAGGCACATTAACTTCATTTTTAACAGCCTGCAATAAGTAAATATTGTTACTTTTTAAATGTTATTTAGTATTTCGGCACACTGAAAGTGAAACAAATTTTAAATAAATAAATAACAATAGTAATATAGCTAATGAATATTGAATCGAATCTAAAATAGAAATTCAGAAAAAATATATAAATAATTAATTAATTAAGGCATTCTATCAAAGGCAAAAAAGCGAAAAATTTCAAATGGTTATTAAAATTTTACTGGCAGCTAAGGGTAATTTTAAATGCAACTGTTTATGACTTAAAAATTACTATTTACGAGGTGTTTTGAGAAACAAAATAGAGAATTTAGCAAAATGTTAACAACTTCTCATTCGAATAATTTATTAAAATTTCTTTTTAATTTCAATGTATTAGCAACATCCAACAAAATAAAGAAAAGCAAATATTTAATGTATTATAACCACATAAAACCAAAGAACTATATTAAATGTTTTAGTATTTTACAATAATTAACTGTTTTATAAAAGTTTACATACCGCAGCGACCGGAACTAAAATTTCAACAAACAATCCCGCTAAAGCATGTTTTATATCTTTATCTTTAACTTCCAGGAAATATTGAGCGCATTCCTGCATAAACTGAAAAGAAGCCTCAAACTCTTCTATTGGTACCATTTTCACTCTAAAGAATTTCATTCCCATTAATAAACTTATTATACTTTGAGTTGTACTTGGACTAGATTCTTTTGATCTTAATTCTTTTAGTTCTGCCATAAACCTTGTTCTAACTGACATAAATCTAGATTGTGCCAATACCCCAATTACTTCGGCATAGAGATCAGATATCATGTGAATATTGGCACTGTTAGGACTATTCTGTATCCTGAAACCAAAAAATGGTTTATTAAACTTCACTAGTAGTTTATGTTGATATTAAAATACACTAAAGCATATTTCCTTTATTTTTTAAAATTATTTCCCAGAATTGTTTGTCCATTTTTTAGAAATATGTATCAAAAAGTAAACATAAAAAATTGGTTCTGTTGGAATATACTATAAAACTGTTACAACTTATCTGAGAAGTATAAAATTTAAGAAAATCTGTTTTGAATAATAGATAAAAGAAATTATGAAAAATAAACAGACCAAGTTTTGATATTAGAAAAATTTGCTATCTAATATTATCATATGTTATTAAAGTACTAACCCTTCATGATACTTAAAATGTTTGAGAGCTAAATTTTCTATATACTGAACCAAATCCTCATGTCCAGGATGTAATCCCATTTGTTTTAGGACTTCAATTAACACTAAACAAAATATAAATTCTACAGCTAAGTCTCTTTTCTCCTTTTGTATATCAGCCTCAGACCTTTCTACTGTCTCAGTTGTGTTGCCTGCTACTATATTTATTATACTAAAATAAATTACAGATTTCAACTTTATATTTGCGATTGTAATTAATTACAAACCTTTTTTGTTTAATATCAGACTTTTTTTGCTCGG
Organism: Monochamus saltuarius; assembly: GCA_025584915.1. NCBI lineage: Eukaryota > Metazoa > Arthropoda > Insecta > Coleoptera > Cerambycidae > Monochamus > Monochamus saltuarius. Next base: position 46,718,508 of record CM046721.1, on the reverse strand, counting down.
GATTGGATACCTCTGACATTTGTCGTTCATACCATGAAAATAATGCACGAAGCAGAGACGGCAAGCAGTGTTCTGCTACTGATCCAAATGCACTCAACAATTGATCAAATTGAGCATCTTCACCTCTTTGTAATGTTTTTGATAATGGTTTTTCCTAAAGTCAAGGCATGTGTTACTTACCTGTTCAGATTCTATTTAAATTATAAAAGCTGTAGTTCTATATGATATAGATAAAATAATTTTAATATAAATTTATAAAATTAATGAAAGGATTAATTACTATAGTCTTAATTATTTTCATTTATTTAATGAATAATTAATTTTCTACTAATTAATTCTTTACAATAAATTATACAGAGCGTAACAAAAAAGGATGTCATCTCAATAACTTTGTATTTTCGGTAACAAAATATAACAATTTAACCCTCCTAACCTGTACAGGGTTAACTATGACTTAGTACAAATCTTTTAAGAAGGGATGGGAGAAAAATAATAATTAACGGAATCATCTATCAAAAAATGTCCACTTATTTATAAAGCAAAAATAAAAATATTTTCAAAACTATATTAAATTCTTATTTATCGCCGTCACTGGCCTTCTGTCAGCTGCGAGGTTAGGTATATTCCGCCAAAGTCAAAGGTGTCAAAGATAGTGGCAGGTCACAGCATGTATAATTTTGAAAGAAAAAAAAATGATTTACAAAATGTAGACTATTATTTAATGATTTAATGAGAAACACAACATGGTAGCACAGGGAGACAGCACCTACTTTACTAATATTTATTTCCAGAATTGAGATTTTACACATGTTGTATCATTTTCTGTTTTATTACTTGTTTAAATTAAAACCTGCCATTGCAAAGATTTTTGTAGTTGCTGGGAACCTCTCCTTCCCTCGACCGTTATTTTTGATCTACTTGGTCCAGCGGCCATGACCAAGTGCATTACCTACGTCGGGAAAAACCACAAAGGATAACAAAAAATACACGTAACTGTACACAAACACATAAAAACACTGCCACACATTTACCGTCAAGGCATTACAACGGTTGTTCAATGTGGTGCAAAAAGTATTCAGCATAATATTTTCTGTACTCAGAAGACGTCTTTGGTATTACGCTGCCACACAAAAATATGCACTTGTCACACTCTCATAAATCAGCAGCTTATCCGTCATCTAGGCATTTGAATACGACATGTTTGTAAATACACAAAAAATATGCAAAACATAAAATTTGCAAAAAGCAAGTACTGCAAAATTATTTCAAACTAATCCATGTACTGTATGTAATATTGTTTGACATCTGATGCACCATCTGGAAGCCACTAGTGCAAGGTGCACTTCACGCCGATAAACTTTTAAACTTCTTGTGTTGTTCAGGAATTAAATTCTGTTAATAACAATAGCAACTATATTAACAGTAATCAATGATGTTTGTATAAAATAATTAGTACTATTGTAAACTATAACATCCCAAGATGTTTACAGTGTTCTGTAAAAATGTTTCTTCATCCTTAGATATAACTTAGCTTTGCCATAATCTTTGAGGTTTGGCGAGTATGCAACTAGCAATGCAATATTCTAGGTTATGTTATTTTAGAACAGTAGTGACTAATTTTAAACGTTTTATAGTAACTAAATTAATTATTTTATGTCGGGTATTTTAGTGGATAACTATGATGAATCTGCGAGGAGTAGAAACTGTAGTTTTTGCAGTGTACAACGAAAGAATGAAGAACGAATACAAAATACTACAGCTAACCGGATTAACTGTTATCTATCAGATACTTAGGCATTATTATTAATAAAAATGTTTATTTTCGTTGTTTCTACACCTGAGAATGCTGCAAAAAACGACCATATGGTAGGTGACATATCTAGCCATCTCGAACAATGATTGTCATAGGCGCCGGCTTTTCGAGGAAAAAGAGGGTTTTGCCCTATTTTTTAAACATCAAGCTAGAATTCCAAAATAATGTTTTTATTGTCTCCCTGAGCACGTGGTTAAACTGTTTGTACTTAATCATAGTTAACCCTGTATATAAAAATGCCTATTAGTTTGTTTTACGAAACAAAATTGCATAAGTAAAAAACATTTGTTTGCAAGTCCCTATGTTGTGACACAATGGATATACTATATTTAACTTCGGTAAATTACACAATTAATTAATCACAAATTGTTTCTTCGGAATAGCTTTGTAATTTAAAAGTAATTATAATCAACCCATTTCTTTACAGCTTTTTCTACTGTTGACTTATTAAGTCTGTTTCCACAAGAGTCAGAAACTGTCAGAAGAGTTTGGCCACAACTTAACTGGTCGAATATATCTAACAGTTTGAAGCCAACTCAGGCTCTTGTAAGAACAAGCCTATAGACTCATCAAAAATCGAATTTATCTCAAAAGCAATATAATATTCTAAAATAAATATTATTGTTTTTAACAGAATACCTGCTGTTCCGTCATTACAAATTCAATTTTCTTTTCAGCTAAGACAGTGAAGTCGGCAAATAGATTTCTCATAACAAACTCTCCTGGTCTGATTTCCATATCTATATGCCCAGAATGAGGCGACCTTTCTTTTTGGGCACCCCATGGTAGTAGCATTCCTCTATTTAAAGCAACAACTGTTTCAGCTTTTCGCTCTGATCCTAAAATATTTGCATATATAATATTAAAGTCAAACAAAAAAAACATGTCATATTTTATATTTTAATAATTATTCATTGAATAATCGGCTGCATCATTGGCTTTGTAATACGAGACATATTCCAAAAAGCATACTCAAGCTTAGAGTGTACAAATGTATTGAAAAGTAGCTTAATAGTATTAGACTCAGTAAAGTCACGACTACAGCGGGCTATAAATCCATATGTTTTAGAGGCATCAGAAATAATAGACTCAACATTGTAATCAAAGATAATGGTAGTTTTTAAGCAAAAGGACAATACATTGCATTTCTTTACATTCAAATGCAAGCTGTTGAACTGGCACCAATCTTTAATTTTGTTAAGATAACAGCGGTCCAAGAACAGATCCTTGAGAGACGCCTGACGTGGAAGGATATTCAACAGACAAGAAACCATTAAACACAACATACTGTGTCTTATTGAAGAGGTACGATTTTAAAAGATTTACAATTTCAGATATACCAAATTTTACCAATTTGTTAAGAAGTAAATAATGGTCAAGCCTGTCAAACGCCTTCGAAAAATCAGTATACGTCTACCTGACTTTGATTGTCCAACGATTGTTTGATAAATTGAATTACAGACGCTAAATTTGATACGGTAGATCTACCTTTCATAAAGCCATGCTGAGATGGAGACGTCATGTGACCAATGCTTCCGTATAAAAAGTATGAAGTAAAAATTCAAAAGTTTTTGAAAAATTGCAAATAAGCAATATCCTTCCATATCCATATATTCGTTATTATTAGCTTTCGTAAATTTTTTACTGTATTGTAAAAAATAATTACATTGTCACACGTTAAAATGTGACAGAAGTGGAAGCAATAGGTATTATTTTAAATTATTTTAAGAAAATAATGTGCAATATAGATACAAATTTTGGATTACTGAAATTCTATTGAGTGGAAGCAATAGGTATTATTTTAAATTATTTTAAGAAAATAATGTGCAATATAGATACAAATTTTGGATTACTGAAATTCTATTGAATTTAATTTTTAAATTATTTCTTACCTGGAGAAACTGCTGAGACTCCAGTACCCTCTCCTTCACTGCCTCCTGATAAAGCATGAATCGTTGATTCGGAAAGTGTGCTTTTTTCAGTCAAGCCTGACGCTGATGTGTTATCACTCTGGGTATCTGAACAAACACTTTGGGAGCATTCGACGTCAGAATCATTGGATACCAAGTCTACAATAATTAATTAAAATTGGAAGAAAAATATATACAATAATTATGTCTCTAACTTATCTTTCTGCAAATATTTTCAAAAAAATTTCATGAATTATAGGAATAATAAAAATAGTAAAAAATTTAATCTGCAAAGTCTTTATTTGGTTTTTGATATTTAAGTACATTAGTTTTTTTTAATTCAGTGTTTCACTGCTCTTTAAACATTTTCAAACACTGCTAGGTACGCTAGCGGTTACTAAGAGACGAGAAGTAAACCACTGAAGTATTTTACTGTACAAGCTGTAGGTAATTAAAGGTATTTTTTGCATTTTTTGGGTATTTATGTGTATTTATAGGTATTTTTAGATATTTTGTGTATTTTTGGGTACTATCAATGTAATGGGTATTTAATGGGCATTACAAAGATAATTAATGGGTATTTTAAGAGAAAACTAGTATTTTCCCGCCAATTTTTAAATACAATCGCGATCGCGCATGCCTTATTACGATGGCACAGTTTAAATATAAGTAAACAACTGACCGACGCAATGGCAAATATAAAAATTATTAAAAATAGATACAAAAATATTTTCTGTAAAATTTTTTGGAGGCACTGTTAAACCAATATGTGGCCTTTTATTGTCTTCGTAAGTCTTTAGTTTAGAAAATAATATAGGGTGATTCGAATTAGATACATTCAATTGAAAAAGTAATGACACTTCCTCAAATCAGTTTTTTGACTACTCTGTGGGTGAGTGGAACAACTAAGAACTAATGTTTAAAATTGAAAGTAGATTACATTACGAATATGCCAGCAGTTCGAAATAAATAGCCAAATTCAAATTTATTATTGCAATAGATTGTACAGTACAGGACCATATAAACAAGTACCATATGAACGTTTTATAAGGCGTTTACGCAGAATATATCCACTCACATAGTAGCACATTCCCCTCTTCTGTTAACAGGTTTTAGTATGGTATAATTTCTTAAACTTTATCTTTAAATCAATATATTACATATTATTCGATACGATGTGTTAACGATAAGTTTGGTGAAACCTCTCCGACATATTCTATTGATCAAAAATATGTAATAAAAAGAGAATGAAAGTCTATACTAAAAATTAAAATATTGCTAAGTTAGGTTTTCCTATCATATTCATACTCTATTTAATAAAAAAGGAGCCTTTTTATGTAAACAACTGCCAATTATCTAATTCTAATCATACATGACGGATACCCATACATTTACACTTGCTAACGAAAGATTTTGATTGTACTTTGTACTGGAGACGCCGATGGTAACTGATGAGTATTTGGGATCCGGACAATAATTTTAGGGACACCCCGTATAAACCAAATATTATGATTTGATAGACGAGGAAGAAGTTTGTTTTTAGTTTGTTTGAAGGGGGCATGGTGTAAGTATTGGCACCCTACTTGGGTGCTCCAATGGGCATTTGATACATTTTATGTAATCCCAAATGTTCTTTCCAGATGATGTATTCAGATCGAGTCAAAGGAGCTCTTAAAAAAATCTATATTATTTACGTAGATCTGTAAATGGAATAATTTCTAAGGTAATCATGGGTCATTTAATGTATTTTTCGTTTCTTTGATATCTGGGTAAAAAGGGTATTTTTGAATACTATTTGGTATTTCTGGGTACTTAATGGGATTTTTAGGTACTTAAGAATATTATTGGGCAATAGTCATAGGTCTTCTTTGGGCACTTGAGGGCAATTCGTGGTTTTTGGGTATTTTTGAGGTATTTGCTTATTTAATGAGGTATTTGTTTGGGTAATATTTTTTAAAAATGGTATTTCATTGTACAAATTTCAAGCAGTGGTTTACCCCTCGCTAAAAGAAGATAACTCAAATGCTTACAATAAGATGTTTGCCACCTTTTTCAGATATTGCTGTAAACTTAAATAATGTGGAAGAATAATTGAATACATTTTCTTTATTTTTGTTTAAACGCTAGTCAAATTTGGTGGAGTTATGACTTACTAGACTCTTTTAATCATTGTATCATCTATTAATAGCAAGCATCTAGAACTAAAACCTCATAACTCATTTTCTATTTATTAGGTTTAATAATATTCCACAATAACTTGACACAGTTATCTTATAAGTATAATCACAATGATATATCTAATATCCAAATACAATTTTTTATAGTCACATGAATTTATGTAAAGCGAGATATTAACATTGTGCAGTTTGCTTGCATTAATTTTTATAGAAGTATAGATACATATAGCAGCAAAACAACAAACACAATATTTAAAGTGGGTACATTAATATTCTATTACATTATATATTATAATGTTCATCCGATCCAAACACTTTACAGTACTAGAGAATCTTGAACTTTCGGCTAAAAGTCAAATTTATGGATGCATAACTTTTAAATTTACTAAAATGACAATGGGATACCATTATGTCATACTAAAAGTAATCTCATTAATCCATCTTTTACTGGGATAGGTATAGTTTTTATAAATAGGTAATATAATATAGGTACCTACTGTTTAGAAAAGATTTATTAGACATTCATCAGATGAGCTACCAAAATATTAATTTCACATATTTGTGTCTACAGATGACAAATTTTGAACACCAAGAACGTTATAAAATTATACAAAATATTTTTTAAAAAATGTGATTTTTTGTTGATTTTTTTTGTTAGTTATAAAAATAGAAAGTTGGTTGAAAATATACTGAAACACATTAATCATTGGCATGATTAAAATCATTTATACTTATTTATTACTTTGTTCATATTCTGTTAAGATATTTTTTACTTACTAAATAAATTTATCTATATCTAGATATAGGCAAAAATATAATTAATCTTTATATGTTTCCAATCATTAAAATGTTAAAAACATCTGCAAAACATTGCTAATCATCAAATTAATTGTAACACAGGTGTAAATTATCTACTGTTGTATATAAGAATATAAGGAATAACATATTTCAATTGTAAAATATAAATATGCAAATACAAATAAATGTATGGGTATAAGGAAAATGGTAATTTTAATATACCTGTATCTTGAACTGGCAGTTCAAGTTGATGATCTGACATTTTTAATATTAATTATTTGCAACAATGTCTTTATAATGCATTACATTATCAACTTCTTTATTTGTCACTAATAGAAACATTTATCATCGAATTATCCCAATAAGATGAAAACACCCTTTTTCTTTGACATCACCAATGCACTTTGAAATGTTTTGTTTGTCGAGTTTGACATTTGTCATTCGATAACTGGATGTCTTCTTCTTCCACTAAAATAGATACTCTGTCAAAGAAGGCTAGTTCACGATAGGGTTCCCAACCGTCCCGGTTTGGCCGGGATTAACCAGGAATGAGAAAGTTTGTGCCAGCATAAGTTTTGCCTTGGCCGGGACATAAAAAATCCCGGAAATCCTTAACTTAAGAATATTTTAACAATATTCCGAAATTTTCATGTATACGGCAATACTGCGAACTTTGACGACGCCGTGCTGTGTCTTGGTCACAGTTTATACAGTTCGTCGAGTGAAGGTTCCAGAGGTTCTGGCTAAAATGCGCAATGAACACCAATGAAATTCATTTGTACATGACGAAGTGGGAGAAAATCTATTTCTTAACAAATCACCGTGCTCCTTGAGCGCGCGAATGTGCGCGGCTAAATGCGCAGTCGTCTAAAAAACATCGAAATCTGGGACCTCGACATCAAAGGAGCCGACGTGAAGACGACAGACTGTAATAGACTGTGTCTTGGTAGTCTGAGGTATATTTTCGTGCGTATTAAGGCGGCTACTCACTACGCCCCAGCCAGCATGTAACGTAACTGGGCACTTTTGTGATGTTCCTTTTAGGTGACAAAGATACATTCATTTGTAAGGTGCCATAAACCGCTCAGTTACATAGTGCCTAGATGTAGAATGTACCATAGTGACTTTTTTGCTACATACTTGTGTGATATCTATGAGATATTAATAAAATGTGGAAATTTGAGGTCATATGAATAGCATAGATTATATATAACATGTATGTATTTTTGTAACTTTAACTAAACGTGCCTTATTCATGTTACATATAAGTACCTTTAATGTTTCGAATTTTTCTGCACTCATGACGCATAACGTAACATAACCTTAACTTTGTTATTTCCTGTCCTAGAGTTCTAGCACAGTCTATTATTAGTTCTAGTAGTTTATATTTTGTGCCTGGCGTCATTGCTTTATTCAATCAAAGCCTTCCCAGAATTCAAAACCTGTTTTTATTTTATAGTTTTATGCAGTTTTATGTTTGTGTTTGTTTTTGGTGAGAAGTTTTGTGGAAGAATATTTATTCTTTCAGTGATAAACAATAAGCGGTAAACATGTATAAACCGATAAAAAACTTTCGGCAAGACGCAGAAGATACTACTGCGACTGCGGCAGCAGGTATTAAAAATGATCTCCATCACCCTTTTTGATCAGAAAAACAACAGTCCCCCAAGATGAGATTGACAGTCCCTCTTGAACTGAATGAGATTAATCCATTACCCATCACCTCTTCAATTCCTAATTTTTAAGAAAACTGTTTTTAAAAAAATTCAAGTGATTTTCTGTTAATAAAATGTGTTTTTATTTATTTAAATTTTATTTCTGTTTGTTTTACCATTAACAAAAGTCATCACATAAATCAGTTACATAAACATTAGAAATTATAATATCCTTAATAGTTCCAAGTCCAAGTAGAATGTTAATATTACAAAACTAGTAACTATTTATAAAAGCTACATTATATTATGTTGATACATATCGGTAATGAATTTAAGGCATATGTTTCTAATATTACCATTTATGATAATTATTTACATTAGCGGAAACATATGCCTTAAATTCATTACTGATATGTATCAACAGAATGTAATGTATAGCTTTTAAATGTCCGACAAGTATATAATAAGTACTTCATAATGGAATGTTGGCATTACATTAGTAACGGACATCCCTTAAGTACATTACCAGGAACATTTAAAGTGATGTCTCACAAACATCACAACAATACTTCACCGAGATGTACTTTTAAGGTGCACCAGGGAGGACATTTGGTGATTGTATGTCCTTCTATGCAACATAAACAGTACTTTTGTTGCGACATCGCATGTACTAGATGCACTTTAAAAGTACATCGTCAGTACGTTGCTATGCTAGCTGGGGCGGGACTTGCCAAGTACTCGACTTGGAATATACTTGGCATGTACTTGTCCGAGTCCAAGTAAATTTTACACACTACGTGCCTATTGGAAAGTTTCAGTTTTATTTCAGGAAGTGCAAGTATAAAGACGAGTACTTGAAAATGGACGAGAATTCTGATTCGACATCTTTAGCTGCGTTTGTTATAAGAGTCCCTTTTCTTTTTCAAATCCTCGATGCTACATTCGAAGTCACGTTCTGTGAAAAACTCGGTTTGAATTCGTTTCCAGGCATCATATACATCATTTCTACTTTTATGCTGCTTATGTGATGGGTCTCAAATGATAGGTTCCTTCCGATAAATATCAAGAAACTTCAATGTAACTTCATTTTTCCACGCCATTTCAAGATGTAAGATACAAAAATCGGCCGCTAACAAACACAGAAACTTGTAGCTACTCGGCAAGTAAAGCCCGCGTAGTGTAGCGCAGACAAAATAAACTCGGAAATAATCTACTCGCTACCTTTGACTTGGACCCGTTTTCCGACAACCGATGGGAAGTGCAAGTTCTTGTCCAAGTGAGTGCGAGTCGCCGTAAATACTACTCGCTACTTGCCAAGTATTTCGCAAGTATTTGGCAAGTCCCGCGTAGTGAGTAGCCGCCTTTAGACGCTTCAAAGCTTCTAGTTGCGATTGGTTGACCTTGGCATGACAACCAAGGAAAGAAATCGATCGATATCTCAAGTAAAATCGGAAATACAAGTGAGACTTAATTTTGCCTTAAAATGTGAGAACTTTTTGGCTCTCGTTAAATTAGACCAAAAACTGCTTCAATCTGCTCGATCTCAACAAAAATATAGATTTAAGTAGCAATGGAAAGTAAATAGGGTTTATTTTGTAGTTTATTTTTGTCAATAATATTTATTAGTTTTGTTAAGTAGGTTACCATTTATCTACTTCCTAGTCTTATAGTTACCAAAGTTATGTCAATTTCTGATGTTTTGTTTCAATTATTTGAAAACGTAAACACAATTGTCCCGGAATGGCTGATGCTCAAGTTGGGAACCCTAGTTCACGACCCACTCAAGGTAGTTCTGACATTTTGCTTAGTTGTTTATGATGTTGGCCAAATGTTAATTTTTTGAATATTTGACATGAATGGCCTGGAGTCAAAATTCCTATAGAACAACAAAATATTGCTAAAAATTTTCTTGCTGTATTTGGAAAATTATATTGTAATGTAATTGTACAAAATTTACTCTACTTTGAAAACGTACGCGTAGTTACAATCGCAAAAAAAATTGAGATTTTTTAAATTTTCAACATCGCTTGAGATCGAAAACTTGGGAGAACATCACAAACAACTCAGAAAAAATCAGAACTAGCGGTTTCTGATGCATGATCTGATGTATATGGTTACTGGACTGCAATCAAATGATACATCATCTTTTTCCTACACATTACTAATTTAAAAATAATAACTTTCTGTCAAATACCTACGACAGATATCTATTTATTGCATAATAGATATAACATTTTATATGTTTTTATATATTTTTTCTTTTTTTGAAGTCATAGCTAATTGTTTAGACTTTACACTTTATATTGTTCACAAATTGTGCTCTTTCTATTTGATAGGTAGTAATCAATAATAATGTATTATAATTATAATAATAATATCTCTACCCCCTTCATTCTAATCACGAGGATTAGCCTAGAAGTCGGTGACTTATGCGGGAGAGGGGACGGCATATTATTATTAAGCAGACAGCATTTGCGACTTACGTTGGTAGACCCTAACCACCATTCAGTGCAGAAATGAGGGAAACCTGGAAAACCTCATTAATTAGGGGTGTAGTCAAACGTCAACCGGTATCAATCTCGCACATTGACCCAAGCCAACATTCTTCCACCCTACCATACCCGCAGAGAGGGTGTCAATACTCTCCACGAATAAAGCTTATGTACGGTCTACCGGTTGCGGGGGTCGAACCCACAGCGATCTAGTCACCCCGATTCAAGTAGTGACGCCTTAAACCGCGCGACCCCTGACCGATAAACTACTTACTTACTATGAATGCATATACAGGGTGTTACAGTATATTGTTAAGAAAATCTAGGGGCAGGTTCTATGATTAAAAATAAGAAAAAAAATGTTTATGTAAACATAGGTCCGGAAATGCCACGTTTTCGAGATATAGATTGTTTAAAATTTTCTGTCTTAAATACTGTTGTATTCACTTGTGTACCAAATCTCATCTCAATATCTCGATCGGTTTTCGAGAAATGAATACCATAGTATTTCAGACAGAGAATTTTAAACAACCTGCATCTCGAAAAAGAGGTATTTCCGGACCAACAACTAGCAAAATAAATTTTATAAAGGTTGTATACATTGCTATAATATAAATATTATAGGAGCTTCAAATTCATATAACGTAGTTAAATACCTTTATACGATACTTATAGAATCGAAAAGGGCCCACTTTTATAAAACACTTTGGTAATGTAACAGTTCTATAAAAAATGTATACAACACTTTTAAAACAATTTTATACAGCAACTATAAAAACGTTTTGTAGTCTGTATTTTGGTATTATTTAAAGAAACATTATATTTTTTAGTGAAGAATATTAGAACCAAATCATTTTAAGATTGGTGTATAACGCAGATTCATAATTATTTGTACTTATATTTAAAAACGGGGTCACTCAATGGCGATCATTTGTGTAAATGGTAGATAGGTATAATACAATATTATCATGTCAACAATCAGTGTTTCAACAACGAAAATTTTATTGCGCCGCAAATTTTATTGATAAACTATATATATGTTTGCGACAAAAAAATTATGCGCTTTAGTTTAGACCACATTTGCTTTAAAATTATAAAAAAAATTTTTTTTAAAATATTAAAATTATGCTTTCTTTAATTTATAATATCGTTGTGTAATTATATTTAATGATCGTGTTATAAAATAGTCTTCCAAAAATAGCAAAATTATGTTTTAGATATAATTTTAATAAGGCATTCAACTAATTTTCAATAATTGCGGCAGTTGCTGATAAAAATAATATTCATTTAAAAATGGCGATTTATAATACAATGATTTTATTCCACATAAAACCTTAACAAAATATTTTAGTGTAAATTAGAGCTTTATACGATAAAATGTTTTTATAGTCTTAAATATATTTTAAAATGTGTGTGCGCAAATAGATAATGTTTGCATCGAAAGAAGTTGCCAAGTTTTATCAACAAATTTGACTCTTTAAAATATTATGTACTACCATTACCTATATTAATATTGTTAGTTATTAGCTAAGTATGATTAGTTAATCATAATAATAAGTATTTAATTTAAAACTAACCTAATTATTGCATTACCAAAAAATTAAATGAAAGTTACTTTCTCGTAGTGGTTTTTCGTATTTTTTCGCAGCCATGAAGCGGTTTTGATGTGAGTTCTCGAACATGGCCACCATCATTATTTATATAATAAAACTTATAAGTAAAATTGAACGTCGGCACGTTTGACTGGTAATGTTACTTTCAAGAATTTGTTTGTATTCTTTCTTGATTAGTGCTTGGTAATACACTATACCTTAGGAGTTCAAAAATTAAGGTTAGGTTTGGAATTTTACTACGCGGTAAGTATATACAATAATTTTGTTTTCAAGTCACAATTTTGTTCTATAACATATTTATAAAAGAGGGAATATTTTTATAGATTAAACACAACTATAAAACTATTTTATAAATAAGCGCATTTCGAGGCAAAAAAATTAATTTTATTAATTTCCTTATATATCCTTAATAAAGCACGCTTATACAACTATTTTATAATATTATAATTAAAAGTCATTTGCCTAAGTATACAACTCTTTCACAATATGTTTACAATCTTTATATATATATTTTTTAAATGTTGTATAACGTATTATAATACTTTTATAAAAATTTTAAAGAACTGAAAATTATTTGTTCTATAAAACACGTTGTAAAAACTATTATAAAACAATTTTACACAATTACTTTCTTCAGGAACAAAATTATGGCAATTATTTGCTCTATAAAATCAAACTGTTCGTTAAACAACGCAATTCGATAGTTATAAAATAATTCGCTTCTTTTAAAGTTGCATTTTGCTAGTTGGGAATGTTTATATAAACTTTTTTTTGTTATTTTTAAACATAACTAACTTGCCCCTAAATTTTCTTAACATCATTTCTAGAAAAAAATCAAAGTAGTAGCGCTTTTCCAGACAGAATAATTCAATACGGAAATGATAAATCACAAATAATTGCTGGATGAAGTTTGGGAAAACCGCTGTTAAATTCTAACAGTTCTCACAAATTATAAGTTGGAAACATTAATTTCTTAATTAACAACTGTGATCTCATAAGTTATTGTTCATCTGTTACTACAGATCCCTAGACAAAAAGATGAGCCCGGCAATTAAAAACGGCATTGCAGGCCGGGCTCATCTTTTTGTCTAGGGATCTAGGGAATAAGAAAAAGAGTGTAAAATATTTCAGGAAGTAATAGTATGAACCAAAATAAGCAGAAAAGTCTTAATAAACATGGGTCCGCAAAGTAACGGTTGCGGAGATATGGACCACTAATCGTTTTTCAAACATTTTATTTTATTAGGAATAAACCGACAAAGGTAGCTTTTAACAAACAAAAAAACAAAGTTACAGAAGATGTTCAAAGTGCCCTCCGTTCATTTCCAAGCAGGCACGACATCTTCGTCTCAACGATATTCGAACTCTTTCGAAAACACCCTTCTTGGTTTGGATTTCTTGACACTTTTGATTAATCCGTAGCTGCAGCTCTTCCAGGATATTTACAGGAGTACCATACACTAATGTCTTCAAATATCCCCAAACAAAGAAATCTAGAGGGTTCAGATCAGGCGATCTTGGAGGCCATAAAGCAGGTCCGGCCCTTCCTACCCATCTATGTGGAAAAGTTTGGTGTAAATGCTCTCTAACGGCCATGGAAAAATTAGCTGGAGCACCATCATGCTGGAACCACATTTGTTGCCTCTGATTCAAAGGAATGTCTTCCAAAAACTCATACAGTGTGTTCTGCAGAAAGTTGAGGTAAGCAGCGCCTGCTAATCGGTTTGGTAAAACAACAGGACCTAGAAACCTGTCACCTACAATACCCATCCAAATGTTTAATGAAAAACGTGTCTGATGTCCAGATTCTATTAGAGCATAAGGATTTTCGTCGGCCCAAATATGCGTATTGTGAAAATTAAACACTCCATTTCTTGTAAACTCGGCCTCATCAGTAAAAAGAATGTTTGCAAGAAAACGAGGGTCAGCATCATGACGTAGAAACCAGCGGCAAAAAACCAAACGTGCTTGATGGTGATTTATTGGATTTAAGGCCTGTACTCGTTGCACATGGTATGGATAAAGCAGTTGCTCGTGAAGGATTCTCCAAACAAGAGGACCACAAATTCCTACCTCGGCTGATATTCTCCGCACACTCGTACCTGGATTCTGCTCTACCAGTGCTAGAATTTCTTCTTCTGCTCTAGGAGTGCACCGACCTTGGTCTTCCGCATAAATGGCACTGTTTGCTCAAGGAACCGGTATCACGCAATCTTTGGTGAATTCTTCCAAACATGCGTTGTGAAGGAATCTGGCGATTTGGATAAGCGTCAACATAAAAACGTCGCGCTTCGGTGGCGTTCCCATTAGCACGACCATACATGAAATGCATGTCTGTTAATTCTGCGTTAGAGTAACCAGCCATAGCGAAAGAAAACTTGTGCACTGAGAACAACTGTCAAATACGTGCTGTTTATTTCACCAAACATCAACCAACTATTATAAGAAAATACACAACGTTTTTGCAAAATAAAAAACGGGGCTAAAAACATAAAACATTCCATATCTCCGCAACCGTTACTTTGCGGACCCATGTTTATTGAGACTTTTCTGCTTATTTTGGTTCACACTATTACCTCCTTAAATATTTTACACTCTTTTTTTACACCCTGTATACATAACAGTGTGGTGATTTTAACCGGAATAAATTCAATAAAACTGAAACAAAATTTTTATAAAATTCCTGAAACAGGTCTATTTTTGTTTAAAGGCTGACACATTTTAGAGCGCTTTTCTCATTATTTTCCCACAAAGACGGAAGATGAGGGCTAACTTTTCACACTTTTTTAATGAAACGTTAATATCTTGAGGCCCCTTCTTGCATAGACAATTTCAAGATGATTACAGCACAATATCTGGTTTTGTAATTTTCAAAAGCATAAATGAGAAAAAAATATACAATTTTATCAAATAAGTTTTAAAAAAACTCAAAAATGGTGCGCAAGTTTTGATCCGGTTTTATTGAATTTATTCCAGTTAAAGTCACCTCACTGTATGTTTTTATTTGTATTCGTATAATGGTGATTTTAGTTTCATACAAAAATACTAGTAGATAGAAAATAATTAATATTTATTTAAGCAGAAATGTAGATAAGTATTTATATAATCACTTGCTTGTTTATATTTAAAAAAACATACATACTTTCATTTCAGTCACTTCATAAATCCTGTTACCTATGTGTTAGACATTCTATAAAATATAAAAAATTACTTTACATACAAAAAAAATAGCAAGTATTTACGAAAATTTCTTTTAAATTGACATTTATTTAATCAAATAGCATGGTCTTGTAAAAGAGTCTCCAAACATATCATTAATAGCACTAAATGTAGAGGCACACCCTCCTACTATTCCAATTATTATAAGCTCCCAGATATAAACTCTTTCATAAAGCGGTATATATCTGAAAAGTAGTTAATATGTTACTTTAAAATAAAATTTTAAATTAATGCATACCTTCTCTCCCAATCGGGACTAACTTTGTCACATAATTTCATATAAAATAATGGTGGAAACACAAACGTTAGTAAAGTTATGGTGGATCCACCTACTAAAGAAAGAATTTTTCCAAACTGTGGAATTGTTTCGCCCACCATTATCATCAGCAACACAATAACTGTCCTTATGAGACACCGTTTCCAGTTAAAACCTAAAACATAGATTTGGTTAATATTACTATGTTTATACGTTTTCCATTATATCATCAGACATCTTGAAAATTGAAAATAAATCTTATAAACCTATATTATCGTTTGTTTTGGAAATTTAAATACAATTTCCTTATAGTAAATGGGATTGCCAATTTCTAACGTTGTTCGTAGATCTAGTAGAAAGCCCGTATGCCGTACTTGAATTATATTACTTCACATTAACTAATGAAATTATATACTTTATTGCCTAACGAAATGTTTACCATACGTAACATTAGGTACAGTAAATTATTATAATAAGCTAAAAGTTACTAAACAGCATTTTCCGAATATAGGCAAATTGATCTAAATCACAGGTAATGTTCGATAAAAACACAAACGACCTCTCACAAACCTTTTTCTTTACATAAGTGAATGCCCAGCAGACACGTGCTACATCTTGCGTACTCATGTCCTTCTGGCGGTTATGAATATGACAATGTCACGGATTTCCCAATCCGACTTTTTCTATTACCAGAAAAACAATCCGTTAATTAATCACTTATCTTTATTAACAACTCTGTACACTACTGAATACTAATTACAACTCAACTAAACACTATTTAATTAATCACTATCTAAGTCGCTCTGAATCTCCAGGTAATTTCCAACTAAACATTTCAATTTAAGACTGTAATACAAGTCTTTCATTCAAGACTGACTGAATATTTCAGGTATTTTCTATCATTTCTAGATCCATTTCTCGAACGACTCTGGAACGCTTCTCGTCGATTCCTAATATTTCCAGTCGCGCCTCGATAGACGGCCTGTTTTGTTTGTTTACCAGCATCGCGTAGGGGCGATCGGGGCAATATATCATTTCGCGATACCACAGTCGGTGACTTGGGTGCGAGCGGGGTAAATTCTGTGACACTGCCCCCTCCTTAGGACCGATTGTCCCGATCGGATACACCTCTACACGGGGACAGATGCTTCAGATGGACAACCTTCATATCTTACTCCTGGGAGTCCTCTGTATCCGATAGACGACGTCACTGATTCCTTTAATGACGGTGTAGGGGCCCTCCCAACGGTTCTGTTGTTTAGGCAATTTTCCTTTCTTCCGGGTTGGGTTGTACAGCCACACCAGGTCACCTTGTTGGAATCCGACTGTATTGTCCCGGACGTCGTATCGAGACATGCGATCGTTCTATAGTCGCATTCGACATCTGACTTGATCGTGTACGGCTGCTAGTCTTCGTTCTAGCTCATGGGTATAAGTGTCTGGCTCTGTGGGCTGTTCCGCAGAACGACCAAATACCAGATCTGCTGGAAGGCGAAGCTCTCTTCCAGAGATGATCCTTGCTGGAGTAGTTGAGCTGAGTTTATCAATGGCCTCCTTCAGTGTTTTGATTATCTCTCCATTTGCATACTATTGCTGTTATCACTGATGGTCCGCACTTTAACATGTTCCCCGGAGGCTGCTGCTTGGGAGTCGCGCCTTTGTTGATCTGCAACTGGGGCTCTACACTGTCTCTTCAGATGTCCTATCTTCCCACAGTTCCAACATTGAAGAAGGCGATCCCTTCGACTATCAGATTGTTCTTTCTTTGGTCTAGTAGTTGGGCTAAGTTTATCAATAATCTCCTTCAGCGTCTTTATTATGTCTCCATTTGCTATACTATCGCTGTTATTACTGATCGCCCTCACTTTAAGATGTTTACCAGATGCCATTTTTGCTGCTTCGAATTCCAGTGCATGCGAAAGAGCTTCATTCAATGTTTTAGGTCTAGCGAGTCGTAGTGCCTGCTGAGTTTTGCAATCTCTTAGGCCGTCAGTAAAAACTTGGATCGAGAACTGGTCTAAAAATTCGGACGGGGCTGCTGGGTAAGCCAATCGAACCAGTCGAGCAACATCAGCCTCATAGTGTTGTAAATTCTCTCCACTCTGCTGGTGACGATTTTTTAATTGTTTCTAGTAAACTTGTTGCAGGTGCTTATCCTCACGTCTCATTTCAATAAGCTGTTTTAGAATGTCGTAGTTATTCAGCTGCCCAGCAGGAACTCCTTGTAAGGTGTCAAGAGCTTCCCCTCGTAGAGCAGTTATTAGAGCAGTAGCCTTTTCACAATCAGACCATTCGTTTGCTGCAGCTGCTGCTTGAAACTGGCACAGATAGACATTCCAGGAGACCTTGCCGTTGAATTCAGGGGGTTCCTTCTGATTTGATTACGCCCTCCTTTCTTATCTTGTCTAATTTATGTCGAAGCTCTTCTCTAACCTGGTTTTTTTCTTTGTCCATTTCCATTTTTTGTGATAACAGTTTCTCTTCTACTTATATCATTTTATGTGACTGCTCCTCTAGTTTTTCTTCTGCTTGTGTCACTTTATGTGACTGCTCCTCTAGTTTTTCTTCTACTTGTGTCACTTTATATGACTGCTCCTCTAGTTTTTCTTCTAGTGTAATGAAGCAATTTTTAACTGCCCCATATTTATTTACTTTATTAATAAATTAGTTCGTCAAACCAATAGAATAGTATTTGAAATTATCCACGTGGAGAGCCTGTCGATGCTCGGACTCCAGCCAGCGTGGGGTAAACCGCGTGAACCAACCGCGCATCTATCACCGGTCAGATGTGGCCACCACTACGGAAGGTATGACGTAGAGATGCGCGCTCAATCCAGCGGGCGTTTCCGACTCAAGCCTAATATTTTCAAATATACGAAAATTCAGTACCTGTCCTGGGCCCACATCGAGCAGCTGCGTTGACTCTAGCCGTCTGCTGACCGAATCTGCGAGGTACTGTACTAAAAGTCCGAAAACCCACCAGCGCGCAGCCGCTACTTCCGCATCAACGTTAGGGCTTTCCAACGCCGATTTGTATATTGAGTTCCTGTCCTGTTGTCGCCGTGAGAAGTCCTGCCTGTCCGCAGCAGCACCAGAAGACCTGCCAAACCGTGGAGAAGCCGTATTTGGTGAGACTTTTCAAAATCCAGATCGGAGACTAGTGCGCAGCCGTCAACCTCGCATTAGGTCTCCCAACTACCGGCTGACGGCTGACAAGTTGAGTTGCCGTCCAGCGAGCAAGCCGAGCAGTCTTGTTCGCAGACCAGAAGAGCAGCCGTACCAGCAAGCAGCGGTAGTAAGTCGAGCGCACCGCCAGTGCGCAGGTCTTCGAATTCCGCCAGGTGAACTGGTAAGAGAGCGGAATCCGAGAGTTAGTTCCGTCCTGCCGTTACTAGAAGGACGATATGTCCGACCACGAGCACTGGAAGTAAGTAGTTGCACAGAAAAATTAATATAGCTAATTTATCTGTGGTAGTTGTAAGTAACACTTGGTACTTTTACCTCTCGTCCGTCTTGATCACGGTTGCCTTGATCACATGTGTCGATCCTAACTACGCGTTCAGAGGAAGGGAGCAACTCTTTAGTCTGAAACGTAGGCCGTTCTCCGTCTGTCTCGCGGCGTGGTGACGCACACGGTGGGCTTGTTCACGTGTGTCGATCCTGACTACACGTTTGGAGGAAGGAGGTTGCCTTGATCACTCGTTGCTCTGAAACGTAGGTCATAGACTGACTTGTCTTGTCATTTTTATTGCGCAACAGTTAGTCGTCCCGCCAGCCTGCCCGAGGGATCATCTTCTGTTTTTGACTTGCTATTAATTTTTCTCTTTCAGGAGTTATTGTAGCCAAGTGTATTCATTAATAGTAGCCATTGCTTGTGCTTATTGCTTGCTTGATTCCTCCCTCGTAGTATTTAGTCTGTAGCTTGCCACCGCTTGTTAACTACCGACCGGCTAACTCAGTAACTATCTATCCAGGATCACCAATAACCGCAACCGCAATTGCCCCGCATTTAGCGCTTGTACAGCCCGTTTAACTACTTTTCATTAAATTCCGTTTTTACTTTTAAGTTAGTATTGTAACAGTAGGTTTGGTTTTTAATATATGTGATATATGTTGTGACTTTTTATTCCGTCCGTGAAGTCTAACTGTTTTCCCGAGACCCGCTAGACATACCGTATCTTCACTGTAGCTACCTGAGTAGTGGTATTTCTACACGTTAAAACAGAAACTGGCGCCCGAGAAAACTGACCGCCGCAGCTCAGGCGTCATAGTGACACCTCGTTGCATTGCACCGTCGCCGAAGCGAAGTAGGTGCGTCACAGAATACACTAGGTATTCTCTAACTTTGTCTGCATTTCTTTCGTCTTATCCGTCATTTCCTGTTGTATTGCCTGTATCTGATCTTTCATTTTATATCCTTGTTCTAATTTCTGCTGCATCGTTTGGGACTGATATACAATTTTATGCCCTTGTTCTTCAAATTTTTCTTGCATTGTCTTCGTCTGGTCTTCCATTTTATGACTTTGTTCTTCCAATTTCTCTTGCATCGTCTTCGCCTGGTCTTCCATTTTATGTCTTTGTTCTTCTAATTTCTCTTGCATCGCCTTCGCCCGGTCTTTTTATTTTCTTTTGCATTGTTTGCATCATCAACAGTTTTGCCATTTGTGCATCCATATTGACTTGGCTTCTAGTTACAGGCAATCACTCTACTTTCTTCGGAAAGTTCTAGAATGTTCACGAATGTGTTTGTAATTGTCACTGTTGACTTCCTTAGAATGATACGAGTGTCATGATATGCCACACTTAGGTATTTGTCTTAATCCCGTTTAAAGCTCTAGAATGTTCGAGATTGTCCTACGCAAATAACACCGTTCACTTCCTTAAGTCAAGACAAGTGCGGCGATATGTCACACTTGGGTCTTTGTTTCACTCCCGTATAAAGTTCTGGAATGTTCGAGAATGTCCTTCGTAAATACCACCGTTCACTTCCTTAAGTCACAACGAGTGCAGTGATATGTCACACTTGGGTCTTTGTCTCACTTCCATATAAAGTTCTGGCATGTTCGAGATTATCCTTCTCGAATAACACCGCTCACCCACGCACAGAGTTCCAGAAAGTTCTTCAAACTTCCACTTAAATCCACTTCCGACACCAAATTGTCACGGGTTTCCTAGCCCGACTTTTTCTATTACCAGAAAAATAATCCGATAATTAATCACTTATCTTTATTAACTACTCTGCACACTACTGAATACTAATTACAACTCAACTAAACACTATTTGATTAATCACTATCTAAGTCGCTCTGAATCTCCAGGTAATTTCCAACTAAACACTCCAATTTGAGACTGTAATTCTAGACTGTAATACAAGACTTTTTTTCAAGACTGACTGACTCGGCCGTTTATTCTTTTTTTATAGACCAAATGAATATTCCAGGTATTTTCTAGCATCTCTAGATCCATTTCTCGAACGACTCTCGAACGCTTCTCGTCGATTCCTAATATTTCCAGTCGCGCCTCGGTAGACGGCCTATTTTGTTTGTTTACCAGCATCGCGTAGGAGCGATCGGGGCAATATAGCGTTTCGCGATACCACAATCGGCGAGTTGGGTACGGGCAGGGCAAATTCTGTGACAACAGAAAGCAAACAGCAGGGGTTGGTCGTCAGTTGCTTCACCTATGGCATACACTGATGTGTGAGCTAACAAGCTCGAAACCGGTATATGTCTGGAGGCGTTGCTGACGTCTAACCGTAGATGTTTGTTATAGGTTTTCCAGGTATAATTCAATGTTAGACAAGTAGTTGTTTTAAGAAATTCCGTCTTTGCCTGAAAGCGACACAAGTCGACGCCTGCAATAGTATCCACAGAAAGATGGATTGATTTCTCTTGTGGTTCTATTCACGTCCAGCATTCAGCAACCAGGGATCACTGGATGCAGACACGCGTCTCGCATATGCATACCTTGGTTTTAATCTTTAATCTCTTGCTGAGGTCATTTAAGGTTATCGTGGAGTTTTAACTATATGTATATTTTTAATGCAAGCAATAGATGCATTATTTATTTTGCATTAATATTGGTCCAATTCCTGGAAAATTGATATCTACCAAACTGATTCAAAATTTATTTCAATATCGAATATCTATATATGTTGATTCGATCTACGTCTAATCAACGTAATAATTGTTATTGATATTCCGTTTAGTAACATGAACTCTGAATCATCGTGAAAATAATATTGAAATCAGCGTTGAATTAATTACAAATTACTGTTTGTTCAATAGTGTCAATGTATAATAAATAGTTACACTCTCCAATTATCTTCCAACTGTTTTTCGTCTACTAGTTCAACTCTTAATCGACGTTGAATCGACGTGTAATCAATATATTGAAATAAACTTTGAATTATTTTAATTTGCTTTCTGTTTATTTAGCGTTGATTCGATACTGGGATCAAAGAATTTTCAAGATATCAGTTTTCTAACGAAGAGTGATATCTATGCATCTAATTGATAAAGTTAGATTCACTTTTAAACACACGTTGACCTTCAAATTGTCTTAGAACTTCAAGGTCAAATATAAGGTCAGGATAGTCTATTTCCTTTTGTAGTAATTTTTTTCAGTATCTATGAGTTACAAATCTAAAAGTAGGTACTGAAAAAACGGTTGAATTTGTTTTTAATCTGTGGCATATGAACTTACTTTGTAGTAGCTAGAGAGCTTTTTAGGTTTGGTATTAATGATGATTTTTGTTTAGAGTGTTCAGAATTAGGTACCTATCCCGAGCTGCCTCTAATTTGACCGAAATTCAAATTACTTAATATTTAACTAACAAACACAGTGCAATTAAATTGGAACAAGATTTTGTACGATGTACGAAAATATATAAAGTTATATAAAATATTAGAAGAATAATCAAACGAGAGATGATACATGTATCTTTTTGGAATACAAAATGAAAGTTTGAAGGCAAAATTGATAATTGATGGTAAATTTAAGTACACAGGGCAATGCCAAGAGAACCATTTAGTAGTGATTATACAGAGTGATTGTTAACCTATACGCATAAACTTGTGAAATTATAGCTCAGAATAAATAATGACGAATAGGAAAAAAAAGTAGTATAACATATTTTGTTTTGCAAGTTTACAAAAATTTATCTGGTAAATAAAAACTAAGAAGTAAATAAGGCATAACAATATGTAATGTAATTTGACTACAACCTTGTTTGGGCTGTTCGTTGGGACTCATGGATTCGACACTCAACTTTGCATTGAACATCGCGGGAATAACTTCGAACAGTTAAAAGATAAATTAAATGCATTTTAGACTATAAAATTCATATTCTTTTATTTTTATTTGAAATAAAATGGTATCTCCGTAAGTAGCAAACTTTTTTTCACTATTCGTCATTATTTGTCCTTAGCTGCAATTTCTCAAATTTATGCGTATAGGCTAAGAATCACTCTGTCATCAATTTAAAGTAAAAACAAATGTTTGTTATTCCATCCCTGATGAAGTTGCATTAATAAATAAAGAATTAAATAGTTGCATACAATATTTTTTCTACGTTCATGCAAAAACTAAAAAATGTTATTTAGATGACACTAAGTCTAGGAAAATGTGACATCGATTTGAACGTTTATGTTTGTTAAGATGACAAAACGCTATTGTAGAGTGACAGATGAATGCAATAAACACTTTATTGCACTAGTGCAATAAAGAACCACTTTTTCCACTAAATATAGTTCAATAAAGTTTTGTTTTTGCATGAACGTAAAAAAATATATTATTTAACTTCTAGTAGGTTCATTTAATAAAATTGTTTTTGTTGTAACAGCAATGCAATCTTTCTGGAATTTATTTAATTTAAATATTTTGCTGGCGAATCAATTGCAACTAATAACTAAAAGACATTTCTCTATTTATTTTATCATCAAATGACTTCTTTATAGTTGAAATCCCTTCTAATTTCAACGCCACAGATTAATATTTGATCAAATTTTACTTATCGATACCTAGTAGGGTTACTCACTTGTAGAGAATGAACTGTACTATGTACGAACATGAACTTAAAATCCATAATATATTTAATGATTTTTAGATAATACAAATACTCTGTTTAACCGTTTTTGATAGAGTTGTATTAGAAAGTGTCTGGATCTAGACAGTATTTTTTGGTTATCTAGTGGGTGTCATTATATTCGCACAACACTGTAAACAAAATGATAAAATGCTTTACTGTATTACTTTTGGGAATGGCAAACGCTTCTTCGACATCCTGGCAAACTGGATTCATCACTATTAAAAAGGCGAACACTAAATGAATGGCCATCAATATATTTCCTATATAAACAATGAGGCTTTTTGATAGTGATATCGTCACGTTAGCATTAACTTCTTCTCCGTATACAAAGAAACCTCCAACTGTGATGGGAATGTAGAGAATCATTATGACTGAAAATATAAATATAGAAGCACATGCATTATTATTTAATAATAACTACTTACTGACAAAAGCAATCGATACACTTGATGAAAATTGTTTCTTATTTATCATATCATTCTGAATAGTGGGAAAAGTTGAGGCACCTCCAAAGGCAAATAGTAATGTCCCAAAGGATAAAAAGAAGTCGTGGAAACCATGAATATTATGTTTTACTGTTCTAACATTTTCTTTTGTATCTAAGACAATTTGAATAATGAACAGAATGCAAGCAACTATTGTAGACAAAATAGCGCCCCATCCCACTAGACTAAAAGTAAACATAACATGTAAACAAAATTTTGTATTTTCTTTATACTTGAGTTTATTATGAACAATTTAAAAACTGAAAAATTTATATTGAAATTTAGAAATATGAAACAAATTTTACAAATCAAGAAAAGGAGTGATCTTTGTGTTATAACCGAATTTGTTACATCCAGTAACATTACAATATATTGGCTATATAATAGTTATAATACATATATGTCTATCTATAAATTATGCGATTTGCGCCCAATTTGACACCATAAAATAATTTTCGCATTCTAAATAACATCACATAATTTCGTATATTCTCATATAAAGCGCTTAAAAAGCACATAATTATTACAAGTTCCTAAATAATGATTATGTAGAAAAATGATGAGTGCTGTTAATCACCCCCCCCCCTCTTTCAAGAAGCTTGAAGATATTAGTGGAACATAGTTCAAAATATCGCCAGAGTATACAAATTTCTTTCCTTAAGGCCCCTATAGACGCTAAGGTTTACCGGAAGGCAAGCCTTCCGACTACCAAACCTGCAGGCAAATCGCATGGTTAGTGTCCAAACCAGCCGGAAGGCGAGGCCTGAACTCTCGCCCTTCCGCGAAACTGTCGACGCTTGATATCTGCCGGCCGGCCGTGTCGTAATTTAACAAGTCGTAACGTGTATGTGCATCGGAGGCCGATCCGGAAGGTTTTATTATTATGCCTAGACGTCTACACAGTCTAGAGTTCTATTTTTTAGTGGGTTTATTAGTGGTGAACGTTATTACTATAGTTTATTATTATGGCTGATATGAGAAATTGGTCTCATGAGTTTATTGAAAAGTTTATTGAACGCTGATTTTCTTTATGATCACGAAGTTCCTCGAAAAAGCCAATCAAATGCAAATTTATCACACGCAAACCCGTTGTAAAAACGTAGTGTGTATTCCGACGTCGAGAGTACATGTTTTGGCCTTCTGGTAGGTATAGAAGCCGGAAGGGTTACCTTCATGAAACCTTATAGTCTGTGGCGCATCCGTGAGTACAGGTTTGGCCTTCCGGTTTAAAGACCGGAAGGCCGACCTTCCGGTAAACCTTAGCGTCTATGGGGGCCTTTACTTTTCTTTTTCGCAGGATAGCGGATAATTTCGGATATTTATAACTTCGATAGAGAATATTTTCAATACCGAGGATTAGTAACATTAGTACAGTCTAATATAGTTTGCCATATTGTACGGTCGTTTTGTGGTTGCTTTTCCGTTATTAATATATTGTCACGGAATTTGCCCCACTCACTCCCAAACCTACGACTGTGGCACCGCGAATTGCCTAAGATTGCCCCGATCGCCCCTACGCCATTCTGGTAAACAAACAACATGCGTGAATCGAGGCGTTACTAGAAAATCGTAGAAACGACGAGAAGCGTTCCAGTCGTACGAGAAAAGGGATCTAGAGATACTGGAATATACCTGGAATATTCCTTAGGTCTATAAAAGAAGAATAAACGGCCGAGTTAGTTAGTCTTGTATAAGTCTTGTGTTCCAGTCTGAATTAAAGTGTTTAGTTGGAGATATCAAAGTGATTTAGATAGCGATAAGTGTTTAGTTGACCTGTAATTAGTAGTGTTCAGTAGATAATAAAGAAGTAATTAATTAACGGATTGTTTTTCTGGAAGTAAGAGGAAAGACGGATTGGGAAATCCGTGACAATTTGGTGTCAGAAGTGGGATTTAACTGGAAGTTTGAGGAGCTTTCTGGAACCCTGTGCGTGAGTGGGTTTAAGTGAAAGTTGGAAGAACTTTCTGGAACCCTGTGCGTGGGTGGAATAAAGACCGAAGTGTGATATATCACCGCACTCGTCTTGTCGAAAGGAAGTGAACGGTGGTATTCGCGAAGGACAATCTCGAACATTCTAGAACTTTGTACGGGAGTGAGACAAAGACCCAAGTGTGACATATCACCGCACTCGTCTTGACTTAAGGAAGTGAACGGTGTTATTCGCGAAGGACAATCTGGAACATTCTAGAACTTTATACGGGAGTTAAACAAAGACATAAGTGTGACACATCACCGCACTCGTCGTCACTTAAGGAAGTGAACGGTGGTATTCGCGAAGGACAATCTCGAACATTCTAGAACTTTATCCGGCAGTGAGACAAAGACCCAAGTGTGGCATATCACCGCACTCGTCGTGACTTAAGGAAGTGAACGGTGGTATTTGCGAAGGACAATCTCGAACATTCTAGAACTTTGTACGGGAGTGCGACAAAGACCCAAGTGTGGCATATCACCGCACTCGTCGTGACTTAAGGAAGTGAACGGTGGTATTTGCGAAGGACAATCTCGAACATTCTAGAACTTTCTACCGAAGTGAGACAAAGACCCAAGTGTGACATATCACCGCACTCGTCGTGACTTAAGGAAGTGAACGGTGTTATTCGCGAAGGACATTCTCGAACATTCTAGAACTTTCTACCGAAGTGAGACAAAGACCCAAGTGTGGCATATCAGTGCACTCGTCGTGACTTAAGGAAGTGAACGGTGTTATTCGCGAAGGACATTCTCGAACATTCTAGAACTTTCTACCGAAGTGAGACAAAGACCCAAGTGTGGCATATCAGTGCACTCGTATCATTGTAAGGAAGTCAACGGTGACATTTACAAACACATTCCTG
The DNA here is from genome assembly GCA_025584915.1 of Monochamus saltuarius. NCBI lineage: Eukaryota > Metazoa > Arthropoda > Insecta > Coleoptera > Cerambycidae > Monochamus > Monochamus saltuarius. The sequence goes on along the minus strand of CM046721.1, from coordinate 46,691,164 downwards.
GACATTCTAGAACTTTCCAAATAGAGTGAATGCCTGTAACTAGAAGTCAAGTCAATATGGATGCACAACTGGCAAAACTATTAGAAATGATGCAGACAATGCAAAATAAATTAGAAGAGCAGGGACATAAAATGGAAGACCAGGCGAAGACGATGCAAGAACAGGGACGGACGATGCAAGAGAAATTAGAGGAACAGGGGCATAAAATGGAAGACCAGACAAAGACAATGCAAGAAAAATTTGAAGAACAAGGGCATAAAATCGAAGATCAGTCCCAAACGATGCAAGAGAACTTGGAAAAGAAATTAGAAGAACAGGGACGGACAATGCAAGAGAAATTCGAAGAACAAGGGCGTAAAATGGAAAATCAGACGAAAGAAATGCAGATAAAGTTAGAAAGAATTGAGAATACACTAGAAGAAAAACTAGAGGAGCAGTCACATAAAGTGACACAAGTAGAAGAAAAACTAGAGGAGCAGTTACATAAAGTGACACAAGTAGAAGAGACTCTGTTAGCACAAAAATGGAAATGGATAAAGAAATAAATCAGGTTAGAGAAGAGCTTCGACATAAATTAGACAAGATAGCAAAGGAGGGCGTAATCAAATCAGAAGGACCTGTTATCCGAACTCAGAAGACGAGACCCCCTGAATTCGACGGCAAGGTTTCCTGGAATGTATATCTGCGTCAGTTCGAAGCAGCAGCTGCAGCAAACGAATGGTCTGACTATGAAAAGGCTACAGCTCTGATAGTTGCTCTACGAGGGGAAGCTCTTGACGTCTTACAAGGAGTTCCTGCTGGGCAACAGAATAGCTACGATATTCTAAAACAGCATATGGAAATGAGATATGGGGATAAACACCTGCAGCAAGTGTACCAGGCACAATTGAAAAATCGTCACCAACAGAGTGGAGAGAATTTACAACATTTTGAGACCGATGTTGCCAGACTGGTTCGATTGGCTTATCCAACAGCCCCGTCCGAATTTGTAGATCAGTTCTCCATTCAAGTTTTTATCGACGGCCTTAGAGATTGCGAGACTCAGCAGGCACTACGACTCGCTAGACCTAAAACGTTGAATGACGCTCTTTCGCATGCACTGGAATTCGAGGCAGCAAAGATGGCGTCCGGTAGACATGTTAAAGTTCGGGCCATCAGTGATAACAGCGATAGTATGGCAAATGGAGACCTAATAAAGACGCTAAAGGAGATTATTGATAAATTCAGCCCATCTACTGGGCCAAAGAAAGAACAATTTGATAGTCGAAGGGATCGCTTTCTTAAATGCTGGAACTGTGGACAGACAGGACATCTAAAAAGACAGTGTAGGGCCCCGGTCACGGATCAGCAAAAGCGCGACTCCCAGGCGGCAGCTACACAGGAAAACTAGGGTCAGCCGGCTTGACGGGGCAAGAGCCGGCTGCGTCCTCCTACCATGCCCCACGAGAAGAAATTACGTTGTCACGTCTCCAGGACTCTGACTCCTTGCTAATAGAAGGCATTATTTTTGGTCGTATGTTCCCTATGGTAATCGACACTGGAGCAGCAAGAACTATTGTACGACCGGATATTATTGGTGATTGGCGTATTAAGAACCCTGCTAAACGTTATGTCCTTACAACAGCCAATGGACAACAACTGCCAGTCAAGGGGGAATGCGAGCTTGACATAGAATTAGGAGACGTCAAGTTCAAACACAGAGCCCTGGTAGCAGATATATCGGACAATGTCATACTCGGACTAGACTTACTACGAGCAAAGGGGGTGAACTTAGATTTGAATGCTGGTACGCTACGGATAATGGGTGAGGAAGTAGTGCTAACGACCACCACTGAGAATAACGCTGTACGGAGACTCGTTGTTAAAGAAGATGTGGTACTACCTGGTCAGACCGAAACATTGGTTGCCACTGTAATGGATGGGGAAATGTCTTGCAGTGTAGGAGTGGTGGAACCCAGTAATCCGGATTTGTTCAATAAATCTATAGTCACCGGTCGCACCCTGATTAAACCAGAGAAAACGACAATAGTACGGGTAGTTAACCTGAAAACCTTTCCACAGAAAATTACAAAGGGAACTGAAGTAGGAGTCTGTGAACCTGTTATCATGGTCAGAACACTCAAAGAAAACAACGAAATGGAGAAGAAACCAAACAAGACCAGTCTACCAGGAATGTCTAAGGGACATCGTGGATAGGGCCAAGGAAAGATTAACAGAGATGGAGGTGGAACAACTGGAAAGAGCTGCTAAGTGAAAATGAAGATGTGTTTGCACTTAAACTAGGCGACTTTGGGAGAACAAATGTAGTGAAGCATCGAATCGATACTGGTTCATCATCTCCTATAAAGCAGCCACCACGAGGACTTCCACTAGCCAAGCGAGAAGAAGTTAACAAGATGTTAATCGAGATGCAAAATCAAGGAACCATAGAGCCATCTCAGAGTCCTTGGGCTTCTCCTGTAGTTCTGGTCAAGAAGAAAGACGGCTCCACCCGATTTTGTGTGGACTACAGAAAATTAAATGACGTCACCAAGAAAGACAGTTACCCATTACCGAGGATTGACGATACTTTGGACACCTTGGCTGGTGCGCAATGGTTTTCCACTTTGGATTTAAAGAGTGGATATTGGCAAGTCGAGGTCAGTCCAGAAGACAAGGAAAAGACAGCATTCACTACCGGAAATGGATTGTGGCAGTTCAATGTAATGCCATTTGGTCTATGTAATGCCCCTGCCACTTTTGAACGACTGATGGAAACTGTACTTCATGGCCTGCATTGGGAGACCTGCTTGATTTACTTGGACGACGTGGTGGTGCTGGGACGCTCTTTCCAGGAGCACCTGAAGAACGTGTCCGAAGTGTTCAAGAAGTTGAAAGCAGCGAACCTGAAGTTGAACCCGAAGAAGTGCAGTCTGTTCCAAAAGGAGGTCAGATACTTAGGCCACATTATTACTCCAAATGGTGTGAAAACAGACCCGGAGAAGACAGAGTGCATAAAGAACTGGCCGGTTCCTAAAGACAAACATCAAGTTCGAAGTTTCCTCGGCCTATGCACATACTATCGACGATTCGTCCAAGGATTCTCGACATTGCCAAGCCTCTTCATAAACTCACAGAAGACAACATCCCGTTCGAATGGACGCCGAAATGCCAGCAAGCCTTTGAGACGCTGAAAGAGGCCCTCTGCACTACCCCGATTTTGACATACCCAATACCTGGACAACCATTTATAGTGGACACGGACGCAAGCAACATTGGAATTGGCGGAGTTCTTTCCCAAGTACAAGATGGCCAAGAGCGAGTAGTGGGCTACTTCAGCAAAGTCCTATCAAAAGCCGAAAAGAACTATTGTGTGACTCGGAAAGAATTGCTTGCCATCGTCAAGAGTCTAGAACACTTTCACAAATACTTGTATGGCCAAGAATTCCTCCTCAGAACGGATCACGCTTCCCTTAAATGGCTGCTCCAGTTTAAGAACCCTGAAGGACAGATGGCCAGGTGGCTGGAACGGCTGCAAGAATATCACTTTGTTGTTGAACATCGAGCCGGCAGGAAACATGGAAATGCAGATGCCCTTTCTAGGAGACCCTGTCCTGTCAACTGCAAACACTGTAGTAGTCTTGAAAAGAAAGAGGACATCTCATCAGTTCCTTGTAAGGTGGTAGCAGCCCAACCTGAAGACAGATGGAGTTCAGCGGCGATTCGGGAAGACCAGCAAGCTGACTGTGACATCAAGCCCTTACTAGACTGGAAAGAAGCCAACAACCGACCCTCATGGGCTGAAGTCAGCAGTAAAAGCCCAACATTAAAGAGCTATTGGGCTCAATGGAATTCCTTGGTGTTGGAAGACGGTGTCCTAAAAAGAGCATGGGAGAACAATGACGGAACGGAGGTCAAGAAACAAGTACTACTCCCGAGGACCCGGGTCAAGGAAGTACTGCAGGAAGTACATGGAGGTACTGGGGGTGGACATTTCGGTATCAATAGGACTCTACAGAAGATTAGGGAGCGTTTCTACTGGTTGAGCTGTAGGACGGATGTAGAAGATTGGTGCCGAAAATGTGACGTATGTGCAGCCAGCAAGGGACCGAAGACCCGTTCCAGAGGCAAAATGCGCCAGTACATCGTAGGAGCACCGTTTGAGAGGATTGCCATTGATATCGCTGGCCCATTTCCGAAAACCCAAAGTGGGAACCGATATCTAGTAGCCATGGACTACTTCAGTAAATGGCCGGAAGTATACCCTCTTCCCAATCAAGAGACCACGACCGTAGCAGAAGCCCTAGTCAACAACCTGTTCTGCAGATTTGGTGTGCCCATGGAACTGCATTCAGATCAGGGCAGAAATTTCGAATCAGGTGTGTTCCGAAAGGTCTGCGAGCTTATGGGAATCCGGAAAACCAGGACCACCCCACTGCATCCCCAGTCAGATGGTATGGTGGAACGCTTCAACGCCACACTAGAAACCAATCTGAGGATGTTTGTAAACGAGAACCAGACAGATTGGGACAAGCTCATTCCACTCTTCCTGTTAGCTTACCGCTCAGCTGTCCATGAAACGACTGGGAAGACTCCCGCAAGGATCATCTTTGGAAGAGAGCTTCGCCTTCCCGCAGATTTGGTATTTGGTCGTCCTGCGGAACAGCCCACAGAGCCAGACACTTATACCCATGAGCTAGACGAAGACTAACAGCCGTACACGACCAAGTCAGAACTCGAATGCGACTGAGAGCGATCGCATGAAGACTCGATACGACGTCCGGGCCAATACAGTCGGATTCCAACAAGGTGACCTGGTGTGGCTGTACAACCACGCGGAACAAAGGAAGATCGCCTAAACTACAGAACCGTTGGGAGGCCCCTACACAGTCATTAAAAGAATCAATGATGTCGTCTACCGGATACAGAGGACTCCCAGGAGTAAGATGAAGGTCGTCCATCTGGAGCGTCTGTCCCCGTATAGAGGTGTATCCGATCGGGACGATCGGTCCTAAGGAGGGCAGTGTCACGGAATTTGCCCCACTCACTCCCAAACCTACGACTGTGGCACCGCGAATTGCCTAAGATTGCCCCGATCGCCCCTACGCCATTCTGGTAAACAAACAACATGCGTGAATCGAGGCGTTACTAGAAAATCGTAGAAACGACGAGAAGCGTTCCAGTCGTACGAGAAAAGGGATCTAGAGATACTGGAATATACCTGGAATATTCCTTAGGTCTATAAAAGAAGAATAAACGGCCGAGTTAGTTAGTCTTGTATAAGTCTTGTGTTCCAGTCTGAATTAAAGTGTTTAGTTGGAGATATCAAAGTGATTTAGATAGCGATAAGTGTTTAGTTGACCTGTAATTAGTAGTGTTCAGTAGATAATAAAGAAGTAATTAATTAACGGATTGTTTTTCTGGAAGTAAGAGGAAAGACGGATTGGGAAATCCGTGACAATATTATATTTAAAATTCCAGTGCATTGTAATTAAAATTTTATTGTCGTATCTGATTCTTTTTAGCTAAATTTCAGATGTGTGTACTGTAACTGTGGAAAGCGAAATGGCAATGCCCAGGGCCTCAAGTACCACTGGTAATGGAGCCGTTTCCAAAGAACAGAAAACGTGAGGAATATGCTAACGATATTATTAATTATTCAATAATTAAGCGCGCTGTTTCAACATTGGCAAAAATAGATATTCCGATTTTATTGCGAGATTTATTAATTCTATTATATTAAAATGCGTGATTTCCTCTCGCTCCCACCGGGACGGCGAAAAAGTGGGGTTTTGCGTCCCAAAAGGCTTTTTTCGCGAGCCGCGCCGCGAGCCGAAGGGCGCGAAGCGCCTTCGGTCCCGCGGTTGTCTGTTAGGCGTATTTTGGTTGGTTCGTTTTACTTTTTCGCGGCGAATTTTGCGTTTTTCCGAGGTCTGCGGCCGCTACTTTTCCGTTTTCGCGAGAAACGAGACAAAAGTCGAAAAAACGCCCCTTATCGGAAGTCCGGAAGCCGCCCGGAGGCCGGTCTCGCACCGCGCGACGTTTTTCACGGGAGCCCGTCGGGGACGCGGGCGCGGGCGAGTCGCCTTATTTGGTCCTTTCTCCGTCGCGACGAGGCGCTCGGCGGGCCGTTTTCGCGTTTTCTAGGTAAATTTTCCCTTTTTCGGAGGGTCCTCGCCGGCCGATCTCGGCGAGCGAGATGGATATAGCGGAGGCGGAGCTTATCGCCCGGGAATCGGAGAAACGTCAGTCGGATATGGGTAGACGTCAAACTATTTCGGATTCGATATTTTCCTATTTTCCCGCATTCATTTCCAGAAAGCCATGTCGAAACGTAAACTTTGAACCTTCTACAATGTGTCGCGTGCCTCAGATTTAGGTTTAAAATTCGATTTTATAGGGAAAATAGCGAAAGTTTTGGTCAATTACACGTTCGGCTGCATTCGCCTTCACTCGGCCGTCTGAAACGTCAAACGGCTAGCCGGACGGTACACGGCCGGTGACAGCTCCGGATAAAACGTAGGAACGTTCGCTAAACGGGCAGATCTGAGACCCGCCAAGGCCGGAAAAGGTAAATTTAAAGTCCCTAGATGCTTTCTGTTATGCGAGCGTTGGGTTTTGAATTCGAATTTGTATCGAATTTTGCGTAATACCGAACCGAGACGTGGAGAAGAGCCTGGCAATATGGCGGGTCCTCACAAAACCTTCAAAAGGTTACATTTTGCAAAGTAAGTACCCCTTTATTTCCATAAAGCCATATCGAAACGTAAACTTTGAACCTTCTACAATGTGTCGTGTGCCTCAGATCTGTTTTAAAATTCGATTTTATAGTAAAAATTGCGAAAATTTGCGACGTCAAATGGCGAGTGCGCGGTGACATTTCGAATAAATCGCAGAAAATTTCGCTAAATGGGCCGACCGGAGCCCCCAAACGCCGAAAACGGTAAATCTGAAGTCTCTAGATACGTTGTGTTATGCGAGCGTTTGGTTTTGAATTCGTTTTGTATCGAAATTTGCGAAAATCCTAAGCAAGACGGGGTCAAAATGACGTAAGCCATAGAACAGCTGTCAAATATTTCCATCCGCTATTGCTATTTGCATTGAACTTTGCATAAATAGAACGAATAGGTAGGTGGTATCAGTGAGCTAGACAATATGGCAGACCAAGACGGGGTCAAATTGACGGAAGCCATAGAACAGCTGTCAAATATTTCCATCCGCTATTGCTATTTGCATTGAACTTTGCATAAATAGAATGAATATGTGGTATCAGTGAGCTAGACAATATGGCACACTTCAAGTCGCTTCGCTTATATACAGTGCGACTCAAAAAAGCTCGATGTACGGGGTGTTACGATAAAAATTGACGAGAAAAAATAAAATTACAGATTCGAGGAAATTTTCGGTTCTTTCGCTTCGGAGGGTTCTCTGACGTGCGTAGGACCGTTTTATATACAAAGTGTTGGAAAAATGTCGAACGTTAAAAAATGTAAAAATTAAGGAACTGAAAATTTTTTGGTACGAAACTTCCGTCGGGGACTCTTACCGCACTAATTATCGAAAAAATACGGGTGTTTAAAAATTCGAACCGTTCCTAAAAATCCTGGACATTCGTGGATTTAAAATTTTTTTGCTTTCTGATGAAACTTTTACAATAGTTTGTAGAAAAACTGTAAAAATATATACTTTGGTATTATTATGCATATGAATACATACTTATGAAAAATACAGCGTGTAAAATAAAAAACCATTCTCTACATCCACAAAATTTATGGATTTTATTTTTTTTATGAAACTTTTGACGATTGTAAAAAAATCATACTAATGAGAAAATACAGGGTGCTTAACGAAACCAAACCATACTCTAAGAATCCTCACAATAATTCATTGAATATTTTTCATGAAACTTTTCACAATGGTCTGTAAGAAAACTATGTATACTAATTAAAAACTACTGGGTGTTAAAAAAACTGAACCAATATTGAAACTCCCAAAATTCATGGAAATTTTTTTTATTCATTAAACTTCCATCAAGGATTTATTATGACACTCACTAACGAAGCAAATACAGAGTGTTTAATAATAACGAACCATTCTCTAAAAATCCTCAAAATTCATGGAATTAAAAAATTCTTTTTGATGAAACTTTATACAATGTTCTGTAGGAAAAATATACTAATTAAGAAATACAGAGGGTTTAAAAAACCTAACCATTTCCTAAAAATCAACAAAACTCATGGAATTAAAAAATTATTTTTGATAAAACCTTATACAATGGTTTGTAAAAATCTATACTAATGAAAATATAAAGGAGGTTTAAAAAACCTAACCATTTCCTAAAAATCAACAAAATTCATGGAATTAAAAATTCTATTTGATGAAATTTTATACAATGTTCTGTAGGAAAAATATACTAATTAGAAATACAGAGTGTTTAAAAATAACGAACCATTCTCTAAAATTCCTCAAAGTTCATGGAATTAGAAAATTCATTTTGATGAAACTTTGTACAATAGTTTTAAAACATCTATACTAATGAAAAATACAGGAGGTTTCAAAAAACCGAACCGTTCCCTAAAATCCTAAACATTCGTGGATTTAAATTTTTTTGCTTTCTGATGAAACTTTTACAATAGTTTGTAAAAAACTATAAAAAATATATACTTTGGTATTATTATGTATATGAATACATACTTATGAAAAATACAGGGTGTAAAATAAAGAACCATTCTCTACAGCCACAAAATTTATAGATTTAATTTTTTATTAAACTTTTCACGATTATAAAAATTATACTAATGAAAAATACAAGGTGCTTAACGAAACCAAACCATACTCTAAGAATCCCACAATAATTCATTGAATATTTTTATGAAACTTTTCACAATGGTCTGTAAGAAAACTATACTAATTAAAAAATTCTGGGTGTTTAAGAAAACTGAACCAATATTGAAACTCCCAAAATTCATGGAAATTTTTTTATTTATTAAACTTCCATCAAGGATTTATTATGACACTCATTAACGAAGCAAATACAGAGTGTTTAATAATAACGAACCATTCTCTAAAAATCCTCAAAATTCATGGAATTAAATAATTCTTTTGATGAAACTTTATACAATGTTCTGTAGGAAAAATATACTAATTAAAAATACAGAGTGTTTAAAAATAACGAACCATTCTCTAAAATTCCTCAAAATTCATGGAATTAAAAATTCTTTTGATGAAACTTTATACAATGTTCTATAGGAAAAATATCCTAATTAAGAAATACAGAGGATTTAAAAAACCGAACCATTCTCTAAAAATCAACAAAATTCATGGAATTAAAAATTCTTTTGATGAAACTTTTACAATGTTCTGTAGGAAGAATATACTATTGAACAAATACAGGGTGTTTAAAAACCGAACTGTTCCTAAAAATCCTGAAAATTCGTGGATTTAAAATTTTTTTCGCTTTCTGATGAAACTTTTTACATTAGTTTGTCAAAAAACTATAAAAATATATACTTAGGTTTTATTATGTATATAAATACATACGTATGAAAAAATACAGGGTGTAATATATAGATCCATTCTCTAGATCCACAAAATTTATGGAATTAATTTTTTATGAAACTTTTCACGATTGTAAAAAATTATACCGATGAAAAATACAGGGTGTTTAACAAAACCAAACCATTCTCTAAAAATCCTCACAATTCATGGAATATTTTCTAATGAAACTTTTCACAACGGTCTGTAAGAAAACTATACTAATTAAAAACTACTGGGTGTTTAAAAGACCTTTCTCTAGAAACCTTCATGGAAGTATAATATTCCTTTGATGAAACGTTTAACAATGGTCTATATGGAAACTATTTTAATGAAAACAATACAGGGTGTTTAAGAAAACTGAACCAATATTGAAACTCCCAAAATTCATGGAATAAAATTATTTGTTTTGCTTCGGATGGGTTGTCGGATGTACGAAAGACCGTTTTATATACAAAGTGTTGGAAAAATGTTGAACGGTAAAAAATCTCAAAATTAAGAGAACTGACTAATTTATTTTACTCAACTTCCATCGGGGGTCTCTTACCGCACTAATTATCGAAAAAATACATGGTGTTTAAAAAAAACTAACCCTACTCAAGAAAGGTCAAGTCGGCGAATGCCGACTTGCCACCTTTCTAGTTACTATATATTAAAATCCGTTGTTTTTTCTCGCTCCCACCGGGGCGGCGAAAAAGTGGGGTTTTGCGTCCCAAACGGCTTTTTTTGCGAGCCGCGCAGCGGCGAGCCCGGGGGCGCGAAGTCGAGTTCGGTCCTGGGGTTGTCTGTTAGGCGTATTTTGGTTGGGTCGTTTTACTTTTTTCGGGGCGAATTTTGCGTTTTCCGGAGGTCCGCGGCCGCCGGTTTTCGATTTTCGCGAGGAAACGAGACAAAAGTCGAAAACCACGCCCATTATCGGAAGTCCGGAAGCCGCCCGGAGGCCGATTTCGCTCCGCGCGACGTTTTCACGGGAGCCCGTCGGGGACGCGGGCGCGGGCGAGTCTCCTTATTTGGTCCTTTCTCCGTCGCGAAGAGGCGCTCGGCGGGCCGTTTTCGCGTTTTCTAGGTAAATTTTCCGTTTTCGGAGGGTCCTCGCCGGCCGTTCTCGGCGAGAGGGATGGAGATAGCGCGGGAGCTTATCGCCCGGGAATCGGAGAAACGTCAGTCGGATATGGGTAGACGTCAAACTATTTCCGATTCGATATTTTCGCATTTCCCGCATTCATTTCCAGAAAGCCGTGTCGAAACTTTGAACCTTCTACAATGTCCGCGTGCCTCAGATTTAGGTTTAAAATTCGATTTTATAGGAAAATAACGAAAATTAGGGTCAATTACAAGTTCGGCGGCATTCGCGTTCGCTCGGCCGCCCGAAACGTCAAACGGGAAGCCGGACGGGGTAAATTTAAAGTCTCTAGATACTTTCTGTTATGCGAGCGCTGGGTTTTGAGTTCCAATTTGTATCGAATTTTGCGTAATACCAAACAGAGACGTGGAGAAGAGCCTGGCAATATGGCGGGTCCTCACAAAACCTTCAAAATGTTACATTTTGCAAAGTAAATACCCTTTATTTCCATAAAGCCATATCGAAACGTAAACTTTGAACCTTCTACAATGTGTCGTGTGCCTCAGATCTGTTTTTAAAATTCGATTTTATAGTAAAAATTGCGAAAATTTGCGACGTCAAATGGCGAGTGCGCGGTGACATTTCCGAATAAATCGCAGAAAATTTCGCTAAATGGGCCGACCGGAGCCCCCCCCAAAGGCCGAAAACGGTAAATCTGAAGTCTCTAGATACGTTGTGTTATGCGAGCGTTTGGTTTAGAATTCGTTTTCGTATCGAAATTTGCGAAAATCCTAAGCAAGACGGGGTCAAAATGACGTAAGCCATAGAACAGCTGTCAAATATTTCCATCCGCTATTGCTATTTGCATTGAACTTTGCATAAATAGAATGAATAGGTAGGTGGTATCAGTGAGCTAGACAATATGGCAGACCAAGACGGGGTCAAAATGACGGAAGCCATAGAACAGCTGTCAAATATTTCCATCCGCTATTGCTATTTGCATTGAACTTTGCATAAATAGAATGAATAGGTGGTATCAGTGAGCTAGACAATATGGCACACTTCAAGTCGCTTCGCTTATATACAGTGCGACTCAAAAGCTCGATGTACGGGGTGTTACGATAAAAATTGACGAGAAAAAATAAAAATTACAGATTCGAGGAAATTTTCGGTTCTTTCGCTTCGGAGGGTTCTCTGACGTGCGTAGGACCGTTTTATATACAAAGTGTTGGAAAAATGTCGAACGTTAAAAAATGTAAAAATTAAGGGAACTGAAAATTTTTTGGTACGAAACTTCCGTCGGGGACTCTTACCGCACTAATTATCGAAAAAATACGGGGTGTTTAAAAATTCGAACCGTTCCCTAAAAATCCTGGACATTCGTGGATTTAAATTTTTTTGCTTTCTGATGAAACTTTTACAATAGTTTGTAGAAAAACTGTAAAAAACATATACTTTGGTATTATTATGTATATGAATACATACTTATGAAAAAATACAGCGTGTAAAATAAGAAACCATTCTCTACATCCACAAAATTTATGGATTTTATTTTTTTTATGAAACTTTTGACGATTGTAAAAAAGTCATACTAATGAGAAAATACAGGGTGCTTAACGAAACCAAACCATACTCTAAGAATCCTCACAATAATTCATTGAATATTTTTTCATGAAACTTTTCACAATGGTCTGTAAGAAAACTATGTATACTAATTAAAAAACTACTGGGTGTTTAAAAAAACTGAACCAATATTGAAACTCCCAAAATTCATGGAAATTTTTTTTATTTATTAAACTTCCATCAAGGATTTATTATGACACTCACTAACGAAGCAAATACAGAGTGTTTAATAATAACGAACCATTCTCTAAAAATCCTCAAAATTCATGGAATTAAAAATTCTTTTGATGAAACTTTATACAATGTTCTGTAGGAAAAATATACTAATTAAGAAATACAGAGGTTTAAAAAACCTAACCATTCTCTAAAAATCAACAAAACTCATGGAATTAAAAATATTTTTGATAAAACCTTATACAATGGTTTGTAAAAATCTATACTAATGAAAAATACAGGAGGTTTAAAAACCTAACCATTTCCTAAAAATCAACAAAATTCATGGAATTAAAAAATTCTATTTGATGAAATTTTATACAATGTTCTGTAGGAAAAATATACTAATTAAGAAATACAGAGTGTTTAAAAATAACGAACCATTCTCTAAAATTCCTCAAAGTTCATGGAATTAGAAAATTCATTTTGATGAAACTTTGTACAATAGTTTTAAAACATCTATACTAATGAAAAATACAGGAGGTTTCAAAAAACCAGAACCGTTCCCTAAAAATCCTAAACATTCGTGGATTTAAATTTTTTTGCTTTCTGATGAAACTTTTACAATAGTTTGTAAAACTATAAAAAATATATACTTTGGTATTATTATGTATATGAATACATACTTATGAAAAATACAGGGTGTAAAATAAAGAACCATTCTCTACAGCCACAAAATTTATGGAATTTAATTTTTTATTAAACTTTTCACGATTATAAAAATTATACTAATGAAAAATACAGGGTGCTTAACGAAACCAAACCATACTCTAAGAATCCCCACAATAATTCATTGAATATTTTTATGAAACTTTTCACAATGGTCTGTAAGAAAACTATACTAATTAAAAAATTCTGGGTGTTTAAGAAAACTGAACCAATATTGAAACTCCCAAAATTCATGGAAATTTTTTATTTATTAAACTTCCATCAAGGATTTATTATGACACTCATTAACGAAGCAAATACAGAGTGTTTAATAATAACGAACCATTCTCTAAAAATCCTCAAAATTCATGGAATTAAATAATTCTTTTGATGAAACTTTATACAATGTTCTGTAGGAAAAATATTCTAATTAAAAATACAGAGTGTTTAAAAATAACGAACCATTCTCTAAAATTCCTCAAAATTCATGGAATTAAAAATTCTTTTGATGAAACTTTATACAATGTTCTATAGGAAAAATATCCTAATTAAGAAATACAGAGAATTTAAAAAACCGAACCATTCTCTAAAAATCAACAAAATTCATGGAATTAAAAATTCTTTTGATTAAACTTTTACAATGTTCTGTAGGAAGAATATACTATTGAACAAATACGGGTGTTTAAAAAACCGAACTGTTCCTAAAAATCCTGAAAATTCGTGGATTTAAAATTTTTTTGCTTTCTGATGAAACTTTTTACATTAGTTTGTCAAAAAACTATAAAAATATATACTTAGGTTTTATTATGTATATAAATACATACGTATGAAAAAATACAGGGTGTAAATATAGATCCATTCTCTAGATCCACAAAATTTATGGAATTTTTTTTTTTTTATGAAACTTTTCACGATTGTAAAAAAATTATACCGATGAAAAATACAGGGTGTTTAACAAAACCAAACCATTCTCTAAAAATCGTCACAATTCATGGAATATTTTCTAATGAAACTTTTCACAACGGTCTGTAAGAAAACTATATTAATTAAAAAACTACTGGGTGTTTCAAAAACCGACCTTTCTCTAGAAACCTTCATGGAAGTATAATATTCCTTTGATGAAACGTTTAACAATGGTCTATATGGAAACTATTTTAATGAAAACAATACAGGGTGTTTAAGAAAACTGAACCAATATTGAAACTCCCAAAATTCATGGAATAAAATTATTTGTTTTGCTTCGGATGGGTTGTCGGATGTACGAAAGACCGTTTTATATACAAAGTGTTGGAAAAATGTTGAACGGTAAAAAATCTCAAAATTAAGAGAACTGACTAATTTATTTTACTCAACTTCCATCGGGTCTCTTAACGCACTAATTATCGAAAAAATACATGGTGTTTAAAAAAAACTAACCCTACTCAAGAAAGGTCAAGTCGGCGAATGCCGACTTGCCACCTTTCTAGTTCTTATATATTAAAATCCGTTGTTTTTTCTCGCTCCCTCCGGGCGGGCGGAAAAGTTGGGTTTTGCATTACCAAAGGCTTTTTTCGCGAGCCGCGCAGCGGCGAGCCGAAGGGCGCGAAGCGCCCTTCGGTCCCGCGGTTGTCGCTTAGGCGTATTTTGGTGGGTTCTTTTTACCTTTTTCGGGGCGAATTTTGCGTTTTTCCCGAGGTCCGCGGCCGCCGGTTTTCGATTTTCGCGAGGAAACGAGACAAAAGTCGAAAACCACGCCCATTATCGGAAGCCCGAAAGCCGCCCGGAGGCCGGTTTCGCTCCGCGCGACGTTTTCGGGCGAGCCCGTCGGGGACGCGGGCGCGGGCGAGTCTCCTTATTTGGTCCTTTCTCCGTCGCGACGAGGCGCTCGGCGGGCCGTTTTCGCGTTTTTCTAGGTAAATTTTCCGTTTTCGGAGGGTCCTCGCCGGCCGTTCTCGGCGAGAGGATGGAGATAGCGCGGGAGGAGCTTATCGCCCGGGAATCGGAGAAACGTCAGTCGGATATGGGTAGACGTCAAACTATTTCCGATTCGATATTTTCGTATTTTCCCGCATTCATTTCCAGAAATGCATGTTGAAACGTAAACTTTGAACCTTCTACAATGTGTCGCGTGCCTCAGATTTAGGTTTAAAATTCGATTTTATAGTGAAAATAGCGAAAGTTTTGGTCAATTACACGTTCGGCGGCATTCGCGTTCGCTCGGCCGTCCGAAACGTCAAACGGCTAGCCGGACGGTGCGGTGCCGTTGACAGCTCCGGATAAAACTTAGGAACGTTCGCTAAACGGGCCGTTCGGAGATCCGCAAAGGCAAAAAAGGTAAATTTAAAGTCTCTAGATACTTTCTGTTATGCGAGCGCTGGGTTTTGAGTTCCAATTTGTATCGAATTTTGCGTAATACCAAACAGAGACGTGGAGAAGAGCCTGGCAATATGGCGGGTCCTCACAAAACCTTCAAAATGTTACATTTTGCAAAGTAAGTACCCCTTTATTTCCATAAAGCCATATCGAAACGTAAACTTTGAACCTTCTACAATGTGTCGTGTGCCTCAGATCTGTTTTTAAAATTCGATTTTATAGTAAAAATTGCGAAAATTTGCGACGTCAAATGGCGAGTGCGCGGTGACATTTCCGAATAAATCGCAGAAAATTTCGCTAAATGGGCCGACCGGAGCCTTCCAAAGGTCGAAAACGGTAAATCTGAAGTCTCTAGATACGTTGTGTTATGCGAGCGTTTGGTTTTCAATTCGTTTTTGTATCGAAATTTGCGAAAATCCTAAGCAAGACGGGGTCAAAATGACGTAAGCCATAGAACAGCTGTCAAATATTTCCATCCGCTATTGCTATTTGCATTGAACTTTGCATAAATAGAACGAATAGGTAGGTGGTATCAGTGAGCTAGACAATATGGCAGACCAAGACGGGGTCAAAATGACGGAAGCCATAGAACAGCTGTCAAATATTTCCATCCGCTATTGCTATTTGCATTGAACTTTGCATAAATAGAATGAATAGGTGGTATCAGTGAGCTAGACAATATGGCACACTTCAAGTCGCTTCGCTTATATACAGTGCGACTCAAAAAAGCTCGATGTACGGGGTGTTACGATAAAAATTGACGAGAAAAAATAAAAATTACAGATTCGAGGAAATTTTCGGTTCTTTCGCTTCGGAGGGGTTCTCTGACGTGCGTAGGAGCGTTTTATATACAAAGTGTTGGAAAAATGTCGAACGTTAAAAAAATGTAAAAATTAAGGGAACTGAAAATTTTTTTGGTACGAAAACTTCCGTCAGGGGACTCTTACCGCACTAATTATCGAAAAAATACAGGGTGTTTAAAAATTCGAACCGTTCCTAAAAATCCTGGACATTCGTGGATTTAAAATTTTTTTGCTTTCTGATGAAACTTTTACAATAGTTTGTAGAAAAACTGTAAAAATATATACTTTGGTATTATTATGTATATGAATACATACTTATGAAAAATACAGGGTGTAAAATAAAAAACCATTCTCTACATCCACAATATTTATGGATTTTATTTTTTTATGAAACTTTGACGATTGTAAAAATCATACTAATGAGAAAATACAGGGTGCTTAACGAAACCAAACCATACTCTAAGAATCCTCACAATAATTCATTGAATATTTTTTCATGAAACTTTTCACAATGGTCTGTAAGAA
Organism: Monochamus saltuarius; assembly: GCA_025584915.1. Classification (NCBI taxonomy): domain Eukaryota; kingdom Metazoa; phylum Arthropoda; class Insecta; order Coleoptera; family Cerambycidae; genus Monochamus; species Monochamus saltuarius. The sequence continues at coordinate 46,674,424 of CM046721.1, read as the reverse complement.
AACTATGTATACTAATTAAAAACTACTGGGTGTTTAAAAACTGAACCAATATTGAAACTCCCAAAATTCATGGAAATTTTTTTATTTATTAAACTTCCATCAAGGATTTATTATGACACTCACTAACGAAGCAAATACAGAGTGTTTAATAATAACGAACCATTCTCTAAAAATCCTCAAAATTCATGGAATTAAAAATTCTTTTGATGAAACTTTATACAATGTTCTGTAGGAAAAATATACTAATTAAGAAATACAGAGGGTTTAAAAACCTAACCATTTCCTAAAAATCAACAAAACTCATGGAATTAAAAATTATTTTTGATAAAACCTTATACAATGGTTTGTAAAAATCTATACTAATGAAAAATACAGGAGGTTTAAAAACCTAACCATTTCCTAAAAATCAACAAAATTCATGGAATTAAAAATTCTATTTGATGAAATTTTATACAATGTTCTGTAGGAAAATATACTAATTAGGAAATACAGAGTGTTTAAAAATAACGAACCATTCTCTAAAATTCCTCAAAGTTCATGGAATTAGAAAATTCATTTTGATGAAACTTTGTACAATAGTTTTAAAACATCTATACTAATGAAAAATACAGGAGGTTTCAAAACTGAACTGTTCCCTAAAAATCCTAAACATTCGTGGATTTAAATTTTTTTTTGCTTTCTGATGAAACTTTTACAATAGTTTGTAAAAACTATAAAAATATATACTTTGGTATTATTATGTATATGAATACATACTTATGAAAAAATACAGGGTGTAAAATAAAGAACCATTCTCTACAGCCACAAAATTTATGGAATTTAATTTTTTTTATTAAACTTTTCACGATTATAAAAAATTATACTAATGAAAAAATACAGGGTGCTTAACGAAACCAAACCATACTCTAAGAATCCCCACAATAATTCATTGAATATTTTTTATGAAACTTTTCACAATGTTCTGTAAGAAAACTATACTTATTAAAATTATTCTGGGTGTTTAAGAAAACTGAACCAATATTGAAACTCCCAAAATTCATGAAATTTTTTTTTATTTATTAAACTTCCATCAAGGATTTATTATGACACTCATTAACGAAGCAAATACAGAGTGTTTAATAATAACGAACCATTCTCGAAAAATCCTCAAAATTCATGGAATTAAATAATTCTTTTGATGAAACTTTATACAATGTTCTGTAGGAAAATATACTAATTAAAAATACAGAGTGTTTAAAAATAACGAACCATTCTCTAAAATTCCTCAAAATTCATGGAATTAAAAATTCTTTTGATGAAACTTTATACAATGTTCTATAGGAAAATATCCTAATTAAGAAATACAGAGGATTTAAAAACCGAACCATTCTCTAAAAATCAACAAAATTCATGGAATTAAAAATTCTTTTGATGAAACTTTTACAATGTTCTGTAGGAAGAATATACTATTGAACAAATACGGGTGTTTAAAAACCGAACTGTTCCCTAAAAATCCTGAAAATTCGTGGATTTAAAATTTTTTTTTTCTGATGAAACTTTTACATTAGTTTGTCAAAAACTATAAAAATATATACTTAGGTTTTATTATGTATATAAATACATACGTATGAAAAAATACAGGGTGTAATATATAGATCCATTCTCTAGATCCACAAAATTTATGGAATTAATTTTTTTTATGAAACTTTTCACGATTGTAAAAAAATTATACCGATGAAAAATACAGGGTGTTTAACAAAACCAAACCATTCTCTAAAAATCCTCACAATTCATGGAATATTTTCTTATGAAACTTTTCAATACGGTGTGTAAGATATCTATATTATTTAAAAAACTTCTGGGTGTTTAAAAAACCGACCTTTCTCTAGAAACCTTCATGGAAGTATAATATTCCTTTGATGAAACGTTTAACAATGGTCTATATGGAAACTATTTTAATGAAAACAATACAGGGTGTTTAAGAAAACTGAACCAATATTGAAACTCCCAAAATTCATGGAATAAAATTATTTGATAGAAAACATTTAGTCGGATGTACGAAAGGATCCGGAAAAGAAGTGTTGGATAATGTTGAACGGTAACGAGCAACTGCGGACAACGTTGTTTCTAGGTTATTGCCCTTCATCAGCGCAGTGCAGCTTAAACAAACAAGAAGGAAAAAAGGAGGGCAAATGACACGACTACACAGGAGAATGACCAGCAGCCACCTATCCTAATTTGCAGCATCGTGCCACACATCCTCTGTTTTGAGGACAAAGGTAGCAGTCGCTGCGGAAGAGAGTCCAGCGACTACTGTGTCAGGGTCTCAGCCAGAACAATACAAGTACAAAGGAATTAAGCGGATCATAAATATACATAAAATTATTTGTTTTGCTTCGGATGGGTTGTCGGATGTACGAAAGACCGTTTTATATACAAAGTGTTGGAAAAATGTTGAACGGTAAAAAATCTCAAAATTAAGAGAACTGACTAATTTATTTTACTCAACTTCCATCGGGGGTCTCTTAACGCACTAATTATCGAAAAAATACATGGTGTTTAAAAAAATCTCAAGAAGGTCAAGTCGGCGAATGCCGACCTTTCTAGTTCTAATATATTAAAATGCGCGATTGCCTCTCGCTCCCACCGGGGTGCGGAAAAGTGGCGTTTTGCATTACCAAAGGCGGCGTATTTCGGTTGGTTCTTTTACCTTTTTCGGGGCGAATTTTGCGTTTTTCCGGAGGTCCGCGGCAGCCGGTTTTCCATTTTCGCGAGGAAACGAGACAAAAGTCGAAAAAAACGCCCCTTATCGGAAGTCCGGAAGCCGCCCGGAGGCCGGTTTCGCTGCGCGCGTGGTTTTCGGGCGAGCCCGTCGGGGACGCGGCCGCGGGCGAGTCTCTTGATTTGGTCCTTTCTCCGTCGCGACGAGGCGCTCGGCGGGCCGTTTTCGCGTTTTCTAGGTAAATTTTCCGTTTTCGGAGGGTCCTCGCCGGCCGATCTCGGCGAGCGAGATGGATATAGCGGAGGCGGAGCTTATCGCCCGGGAATCGGAGAAACGTCAGTCGGATATGGGTAGACGTCAAACTATTTCGGATTCGATATTTTCGTATTTTCCCGCATTCATTTCCAGAAATGCATGTTGAAACGTAAACTTTGAACCTTCTACAATGTGTCGCGTGCCTCAGATTTAGGTTTAAAATTCGATTTTATAGGAAAAATAGCGAAAGTTTTGGTCAATTACACGTTCGGCTGCATTCGCCTTCGCTCGGCCGTCCGAAACGTCAAACGGCTAGCCGGACGGTGCACGGCCGGTGACAGCTCCGGATAAAACGTAGGAACGTTCGCTAAACGGGCAGATCTGAGACCCGCCAAGGCCGGAAAAGGTAAATTTAAAATTCCCTAGATGCTTTCTGTTATGCGAGCGTTGGGTTTTGAATTCGAATTTGTATCGAATTTTGCGTAATACCGAACCGAGACGTGGAGAAGAGCCTGGCAATATGGCGGGTCCTCACAAAACCTTCAAAACGTTACATTTTGCAAAGTAAGTACCCCTTTATTTCCATAAAGCCATATCGAAACGTAAACTTTGAACCTTCTACAATGTGTCGTGTGCCTCAGATCTGTTTTAAAATTCGATTTTATAGTAAAAATTGCGAAAATTTGCGACGTCAAATGGCGAGTGCGCGGTGACATTTCCGAATAAATCGCACAAAATTTCGCTAAATGGGCCAACCGGAGCCCCTAAAGGTCGAAAACTGAAGTCTCTAGATACGATGAGTTATGCTAGCTTATGGATTAGAATTCGATTTTGTATATAAATAAGCGAAAATCCTAAGCAAGACGGGGTCAAATTGACGTAAGCCATAGAACAGCTGTCAAATATTTCCATCCGCTATTGCTATTTGCATTGAACTTTGCATAAATAGAACGAATAGGTAGGTGGTATCAGTGAGCTAGACAATATGGCAGACCAAGACGGGGTCAAAATGACGGAAGCCATAGAACAGCTGTCAAATATTTCCATCCGCTATTGCTATTTGCATTGAACTTTGCATAAATAGAATGAATAGGTGGTATCAGTGAGCTAGACAATATGGCACACTTCAAGTCGCTTCGCTTATATACAGTGCGACTCAAAAAAGCTCGATGTACGGGGTGTTACGATAAAAATTGACGAGAAAAAATAAAAATTACAGATTCGAGGAAATTTTCGGTTCTTTCGCTTCGGAGGGTTCTCTGACGTGCGTAGGACCGTTTTATATACAAAGTGTTGGAAAAATGTCGAACGTTAAAAAATGTAAAAATTAAGGGAACTGAAAATTTTTTGGTACGAAACTTCCGTCGGGGACTCTTACCGCACTAATTATCGAAAAAATACGGGGTGTTTAAAAATTCGAACCGTTCCTAAAAATCCTGGACATTCGTGGATTTAAATTTTTTTGCTTTCTGATGAAACTTTTACAATAGTTTGTAGAAAAACTGTAAAACATATATACTTTGGTATTATTATGTATATGAATATATACTTATGAAAAAATACAGCGTGTAAAATAAAAAACCATTCTCTACATCCACAAAATTTATGGATTTTATTTTTTTTATGAAACTTTTGACGATTGTAAAAAAATCATACTAATGAGAAAATACAGGGTGCTTAACGAAACCAAACCATACTCTAAGAATCCTCACAATAATTCATTGAATATTTTTTTATTAACCTTTTCACGATGGTCTGTAAGAAAACTATGTATACTAATTAAAAAACTACTGGGTGTTTAAAAAAACTGAACCAATATTGAAACTCCCAAAATTCATGGAAATTTTTTTTATTTATTAAACTTCCATCAAGGATTTATTATGACACTCACTAACGAAGCAAATACAGAGTGTTTAATAATAACGAACCATTCTCTAAAAATCCTCAAAATTCATGGAATTAAAAAATTCTTTTTGATGAAACTTTATACAATGTTCTGTAGGAAAAATATACTAATTAAGAAATACAGAGGGTTTAAAAAACCTAACCATTTCCTAAAAATCAACAAAACTCATGGAATTAAAAAATTATTTTTGATAAAACCTTATACAATGGTTTGTAAAAATCTATACTAATGAAAAAATACAGGAGGTTTAAAAAAACCTAACCATTTCCTAAAAATCAACAAAATTCATGGAATTAAAAAATTCTATTTGATGAAATTTTATACAATGTTCTGTAGGAAAAATATACTAATTAAGAAATACAGAGTGTTTAAAAATAACGAACCATTCTCTAAAATTCCTCAAAGTTCATGGAATTAGAAAATTCATTTTGATGAAACTTTGTACAATAGTTTTAAAACATCTATACTAATGAAAAAATACAGGAGGTTTCAAAAAACCGAACCGTTCCCTAAAAATCCTAAACATTCGTGGATTTAATTTTTTTTTTTGCTTTCTGATGAAATTTTTACAATAGTTTGTAAAAAAACTATAAAAAATATATACTTTGGTATTATTATGTATATGAATACATACTTATGAAAAAATACAGGGTGTAAAATAAAGAACCATTCTCTACAGCCACAAAATTTATGGAATTTAATTTTTTTTATTAAACTTTTCACGATTATAAAAATTATACTAATGAAAAATACAGGGTGCTTAACGAAACCAAACCATACTCTAAGAATCTCCACAATAATTCATTGAATATTTTTTTATGAAACTTTTCACAATGGTCTGTAAGAAAACTATACTAATTAAAAAAATTATGGGTGTTTAAGAAAACTGAACCAATATTGAAACTCCCAAAATTCATGGAAATTTTGTTTTATTTATTAAACTTCCATCAAGGATTTATTATGACACTCATTAACGAAGCAAATACAGAGTGTTTATTAATAACGAACCATTCTCTAAATATCCTCAAAATTCATGGAATTAAATAATTCTTTTTGATGAAACTTTATACAATGTTCTGTAGGAAAAATATACTAATTAAAATATACAGAGTGTTTAAAAATAACGAACCATTCTCTAAAATTCCTCAAAATTCATGGAATTAAAAAATTCTTTTTGATGAAACTTTATACAATGTTCTATAGGAAAAATATCCTAATTAAGAAATACAGAGGATTTAAAAAAACCGAACCATTCTCTAAAAATCAACAAAATTCATGGAATTAAAAAATTCTTTTTGATGAAACTTTTTACAATGTTCTGTAGGAAGAATATACTATTGAACAAATACGGGGTGTTTAAAAAAACCGAACTGTTCCCTAAAAATCCTGAATATTCGTGGATTTAAATTTTTTTTTTTGCTTTCTGATGAAACTTTTTACATTAGTTTGTCAAAAAACTATAAAAATATATACTTAGGTTTTATTATGTATATAAATACATACGTATGAAAAAATACAGGGTGTAATATATAGATCCATTCTCTAGATCCACAAAATTTATGGAATTTATTTTTTTTTATGAAACTTTTCACGATTGTAAAAATTATACCGATGAAAAATACAGGGTGTTTAACAAAACCAAACCATTCTCTAAAAATCCTCACAATTCATGGAATATTTTCTAATGAAACTTTTCACAACGGTCTGTAAGAAAACTATACTAATTAAAAAACTACTGGGTGTTTAAAAAACCGACCTTTCTCTAGAAACCTTCATGGAAGTATAATATTCCTTTGATGAAACGTTTAACAATGGTCTATATGGAAACTATTTTAATGAAAACAATACAGGGTGTTTAAGAAAACTGAACCAATATTGAAACTCCCAAAATTCATGGAATAAAATTATTTGTTTTGCTTCGGATGGGTTGTCGGATGTACGAAAGACCGTTTTATATACAAAGTGTTGGAAAAATGTTGAACGGTAAAAAATCTCAAAATTAAGAGAACTGACTAATTTATTTTACTCAACTTCCATCAGGGTCTCTTAACGCACTAATTATCGAAAAATACATGGTGTTTAAAAAAACTAACCCTACTCAAGAAAGGTCAAGTCGGCGAATGCCGACGCCACCTTTCTAGTTCTAATATATTAAAATGCGCGATTGCCTCTCGCTCCCACCGGGAAGTGCGGAAAAGTGGCGTTTTGCATTACCAAAGGCTTTATTCGCGAGCCGCCAGGCGGCGAGCCGAAGGGCGCAAGCGCCCTTCAGTCCCGCGGTTGTCGCTTAGGCGTATTTTGGTGGGTTCTTTTTACCTTTTTCGGGGCGAATTTTGCGTTTTCCGGAGGTCCGCGGCCGCCGGTTTTCGATTTTCGCGAGGAAACGAGACAAAGTCAAAAAAAACGCCCCTTATCGGAAGTCCGGAAGCCGCCCGGAGGCCGGTTTCGCTCCGCGCGACGTCTTTCCGGCGAGCCCGTCGGGGACGCGGTCGCGGGCCAGTCTCTTTATTTGGTCCTTTCTCCGTCGCGACGAGGCGCTCGGCGGGCCGTTTTCGCGTTTTCTAGGTAAATTTTCCGTTTTTCGGAGGGTCCTCGCCGGCCGGTCTCGGCGAGCGAGATGGATATAGCGGAGGCGGAGCTTATCGCCCGGGAATCGGAGAAACGTCAGTCGGATATGGGTAGACGTCAAACTATTTCCGATTCGATATTTTCGTATTTTCCGCATTCGTTTCCAGAAAGCCATGTCGAAACGTAAACTTTGAACCTTCTACAATGTGTCGCGTGCCTCAGATTTAGGTTTAAAATTCGATTTTATAGGAAAATAGCGAAAGTTTTGGTCAATTACACGTTCGGCTGCATTCGCCTTCGCTCGGCCGTCCGAAACGTCAAACGGCTAGCCGGACGGTGCACGGCCGGTGACAGCTCGGATAAAACGTGAACGTTCGCTAAACGGGCAGATCTGAGACCCGCCAAGGCCGGAAAAGGTAAATTTAAAGTCTCTAGATACTTTCTGTTATGCGAGCGCTGGGTTTTGAATTCGAATTTGTATCGAATTTTGCGTAATACCGAACCGAGACGTGGAGAAGAGCCTGGCAATATGGCGGGTCCTCACAAAACCTTCAAAACGATTACATTCTGAAAAGTAAGTACCCCTTTATTTCCATAAAGCCATATCGAAACGTAAACTTTGAACCTTCTACAATGTGTCGTGTGCCTCAGGTTTAGGTTTAAAATTCGATTTTATAGTGAAAATAGCAAAAATTTTCGTCTACTACAGAAACATCAAATGGCGAGTGCGCGGTGACATTTCCGAATAAATCGCAGAAAATTTCGCTAAATGGGCCGACCCGAGGCCCCCTAAAGCCGAAAACGGTAAATTTGAAGTCTCTAGATACGTTGTGTTATGCGAGCGTTTGGTTTTGAATTCGTTTTCGTATCGAAATTTGCGAAAATTCTAAGCAAGACGGGGTCAAAATGACGGAAGCCATAGAACAGCTGTCAAATATTTCCATCCGCTATTGCTATTTGCATTGAACTTTGCATAAATAGAATGAATAGGTGGTATCAGTGAGCTAGACAATATGGCAGACTTCAAGTCGCTTCGCTTATATACAGTGCGACTCAAAAAAGCTCGATGTACGGTGTGTTACGATAAAAATTGACGAGAAAAAAATAAAAATTACAGATTCGAGGAAATTTTCGGTTCTTTCGCTTCGGAGGGGTTCTCTGACGTGCGTAGGACCGTTTTATATACAAAGTGTTGGAAAAATGTGAAACGTTAAAAAAATGTCAAAATTAAGGGAACTGGAAATTTTTTTGGTACGAAACTTCCGTCGGGGGACTCTTACCGCACTAATTATCGAAAAAAATACGGGGTGTTTAAAAAATTCGAACAGTTCCTAAAAATCCTGGACATTCGTGGATTTAAATTTTTTTTTTTGCTTTCTGATGAAACTTTACAATAGTTTGTAGAAAAACTGTAAAAAATATATACTTTGGTATTATTATGTATATGAATACATACTTATGAAAAAATACAGCGTGTAAAATAAAAAACCATTCTCTACATCCACAAAATTTATGGATTTTATTTTTTTTATGAAACTTTTGACGATTGTAAAAAAATCATACTAATGAGAAAATACAGGGTGCTTAACGAAACCAAACCATACTCTAAGAATCCTCACAATAATTCATTGAATTTTTTTCATGAAACTTTTCACAATGGTCTGTAAGAAAACTATGTATACTAATTAAAAAACTACTGGGTGTTTAAAAAACTGAACCAATATTGAAACTCCCAAAATTCATGGAAATTTTTTATTTATTAAACTTCCATCAAGGATTTATTATGACACTCACTAACAGAAGCAAATACAGAGTGTTTAATAATAACGAACCATTCTCTAAAAATCCTCAAAATTCATGGAATTAAAAATTCTTTTCGATGAAACTTTATACAATGTTCTGTAGGAAAAATATACTAATTAAGAAATACAGAGTGTTTTTGAAAATAACGAACCATTCTCTAAAAATCCTCAAAATTCATGGAATTACAAAATTCTTTTGATGAAACTTTATACAATAGTTTGTAAAAATCTATATTAATGAAAAATACAGAGGGTTTAAAAATACCGAACCGTTCCTAAAAATCCTGAATATTTGTGGATTTAAATTTTTTTTTCTGATGAAACTTTTACAATAGTTTGTAAAAAACTATAAAAATATATACTTTGGTATTATTATGTATATGAATACATACTTATGAAAAATACAGGGTGTAAAATAAAGAACCATTCTCTAGATCCACAAAATTTATGGAATTTATTTTTTTTTATGAAACTTTTCACGATTGTAAAAATATTATACTAATGAAAATATACAGGGTGCTTAACGAAACCAAACCATACTCTAAGAATCCCCACAATAATTCATTGAATATTTTTTTATTAACCTTTTCACGATGGTCTCTAAGAAATATATACTAATTAAAAAACTACTGGGTGTTTAAGAAAACTGAACAAATATTGAAACTCCCAAAATTCATGGAAATTTTTTTTTTATTTATTAAACTTCCATCAAGGATTTATTATGACACTCACTATCGAAGCAAATACAGAGTGTTTAATAATAACGAACCATTCTCTAAAAATTTTCAAAATTCATGGAATTAAAAAATTCTTTTTGATGAAACTTTATACAATGTTCTGTAGGAAAAATATACTAATTAAAAAATACAGAGTGTTTAAAAATAACGAACCATTCTCTAAAAATTTTCAAAATTCTTGGAATTAAAAAATTCTGTTTGATGAAATTTTATACAATGTTCTGTAGGAAAAATATACTAATTAAGAAATACAGAGTGTTTAAAAATAACGAACCATTCTCTAAAAATCCTCAAAATTCATGGAATTTGAAAATTCTTTTTGATGAAACTTTATACAATACTTTGTAAAAATCTATATTAATTAAAAAATACAGTGGGTTTAAAAAAACCGTTCCCTAAAAATCCTGAACATTTGTGGATTAAAATTTTTTTTTTGCTCTCTGATGAAACTTTACAATAGTTTGTAAAAAAACTATAAAAAATATATACTTAGGTATTATTATGTATATGAATACATACTTATGAAAAAATACAGGGTGTAAAATAAAGAACCATTCTCTAGAAATCTAGAAATTTATGGAAGTTATTTTTTTTTATGAAACTTTTCACAATGGTCTGTAAGAAAACTATACTAATTAAAGAACTACTGGGAGTTTAAAAGACTGAACCAATATTGAAACTCCCAAAATTCATGGAAAATTTTCAAAATCATTGAATTAAAAATTCTTTTGATGAAATTTTATACAATGTTCTGTAGGAAAAATATCGCAATAAAGAAATACAGACGATTTAAAAATAACGAACCATTCTCTAAAAATCCTCAAAATTCATGGAGTTAAAAATTCTTTTGATGAAACATTACACATTAGTTTGTTAAAAACTATATTAATGAAAAATACAGGAGGTTTAAAAACCGAACCATTCTCTAAAAATCAACAAAATTCATGGAATTAAAAATTCTTTTGATGAAACTTTTACAATGTTCTGTAGGAAAATATACTATTGAACAAATACGGGGTGTTTAAAAACCGAACTGTTCCTAAAAATCCTGAAAATTCGTGGATTTAAATTTTTTTTTGCTTTCTGATGAAACATTTTAAAATAGTTTGTCAAATTACTATAAAAATATATACTTAGGTTTTATTATGTATATAAATACATAAGTATGAAAAAATATAGGTTGTAATATAAATAACCATTCTCTATATCCACAAAATATAGGAAATTTATTTTTTTTTATTAAATTTTTCATGATTGTAAAAATATTATACTAATGTAAAATTACAGGGTGTTTAGCAAAACCAAACCATTCTCTAAGAATCCTCACAATTCATAGAATATTTTCTTATGAACACAATGGTCTGTAAGAAAACTATACTAATTAAAAGACTACTGGGTGTTTAAAAAAAATTAACCATTTTCTATAAACCTTCATGGAAGTATAATATTCTCTTGATGAAACTTTTAACAATGGTCTATATGGAAACTATTTTCATGAGAACAATACAGGGTGTTTAAGAAAATCGAATCATTTTAAAAATCCTAAAAACTTGGAATTAATAACTCTTTTTGGTTTTTGATTAAACTTTTAAGATAGTTTGTAAAAACTATATAAAAGTACATACTTAAGTATTATTATGTAGCTATATAAATACATGCTTATGAAAAATACAGGGTGTAAAATAAAGACCAATTCTCTAGATCCACAAATTTATGGAATTTAATTTTTTTATGAAACTTCACGATTGTAAAAAATTATACTGATGAAAAATACAGGGTGTTTAAAAACCAAACCATTCTCTTGAATCCTCAAAATTGATAGATTTAAATTTTTTATAAAACTTTTCACAATAGGCTGCAAAAACTACCCTAATGCAACAATGCACAGTGTTATAGAAAACCTAATAATTCTCTAGAAACATTCATGAAAGTATATTCGTGGAACTAAAACTGATTAAAAATAGAAACATTTTACATATTCTGAAGAAAAACTATACTAATGAAAAAATACTGGATGTTTAAAGAAATCTAATCATTCTAAAAATCCTTAAAACTTAGAATTAAAATTTCTTTTTTGGTTTTTGATGAAACTTTTTACAATAGTTTGTAAAAAAACTATAAATAATACATACTTAAGTGTTATTATTATGTATACAAATACATACGTATGAAAAAATACAGGGTATAAAATAAAGAACCATTCTCTAGATCCACAAAATTTATGGAATTTAATTTTTTTATGAAACTTTTCACTATTGTAAAAAAATTATACTGATGAAATAATACGGGGTGTTTAACAAAACCAAACCATACTCTAAGAATCATAAAATTTCATTTAATATTTTATACTTAAACTTTTCACAACCGTCTGTAAGAAAACTATACTAATTAAAAAACTCCTGGTTGTTTAAAATACCGACTGTTCTCTAGAAACCTTCATGGAAGTATAATATTCCTTTGATAAAACTTTTAACAATGGTCTATATGGAAACTATTTTAATGAAAACAATACAGGGTGTTTAAGAAAACTGAACCAATATTGAAACTCCCAAAATTCATGGAATAATTTTTTTTGCCTCGGATGGGTTGTCGGATGTACGAAAGACCGTTTTATATACAACGTGTTGGAAAAATGTTGAACGTTAAAAAAATCTCAAAATGAAGAGAACTGACAATTATTTTTACTCAACTTTCATCGGGGGTCTCTTAACGCACAAATTATCGAAAAAATACATGGTGTTTAAAAAAAACTAACCCTACTCAAGAAAGGTCAAGTCGGCGATAGCCGACTTGCCACCTTTCTAGTTACTATATATTAAAATGCGTGATTTCCTCTCGCTCCCACCGGGGCGGCGAAAAAGTGGGGTTTTGCGTCCCAAAAGGCTTTTTTCGCGAGCCGCGCAGCGGCGAGCCCGGGGGCGCGAAGTCGAGTTCGGTCCCGGGGTTGTCTGTTAGGCGTATTTTGGTTGGTTCGTTTTACTTTTTTCGCGGCGAATTTTGCGTTTTTCCCGAGGTCTGCGGCCGCTACTTTTCCGTTTTCGCGAGGAAACGAGACAAAAGTCGACAAAACGCCCCTTATCGGAAGCCCGAAAACCGCTGGGAGGCCGGTTTTGCTTCGCGCGTGGTTTTTCGGGCGAGCCCGTCGGGGACGCGGCCGCGGGCGAGTCACTTTATTGGGTCCTTTCTCCGTCGCGACGAGGCGCTCGGCGGGCCGTTTTTCGCGTTTTTCTAGGTAAATTTTCCGTTTTTCGGAGGGTCCTCGCCGGCCGATCTCGGCGAGAGGGATGGAGATAGCGCGGGAGGAGCTTATCGCCCGGGAATCGGAGAAACGTCAGTCGGATATGGGTAGACGTCAAACCATTTCCGATTCGATATTTTCGTATTTTCCGCATTCATTTCAACAAAGCCATATCGAAACGTAAACTTTGAACCTTCTACAATGTGTCGCGTGCCTCAGATTTAGGTTTAAAATTCGATTTTATAGGGAAAATAACGAAAGTTTTGGTCAATTACACGTTCGGCGGCATTCGCGTTCGCTCGGCCGCCCGAAACGTCAAACGGCAAGCCGGACGGTGCACGGCCTGTGACAGCTCCGGATAAAACTTAGGAACGTTCGCTAAACGGATCGAGCGGAGACCCGCCAAGGCCGGAAAAGGTAAATTTAAAGTCCCTAGATGCTTTCTGTTATGCGAGCGTTGGGTTTTGAATTCGAATTTGTATCGAATTTTGCGTAATACCGAACCGAGACGTGGAGAAGAGCCTGGCAATATGGCGGGTCCTCACAAAACCTTCAAAATGTTACATTTTGCAAAGTAAGTACCTTTATTTCCATAAAGCCATATCGAAACGTAAACTTTGAACCTTCTACAATGTGTCGTGCCTCAGATCTGTTTTTAAAATTCGATTTTATAGTAAAATTGCGAAAATTTGCGACGTCAAATGGCGAGTGCGCGGTGACATTTCCGAATAAATCGCAGAAAATTTCGCTAAATGGGTCGACCGGAGCCCCCAAAGGTCGAAAACGGTAAATCTGAAGTCTCTAGATACGTTGTGTTATGCGAGCGTTTGGTTTTGAATTCGTTTTTGTATCGAAATTTGCGAAAATCCTAAGCAAGACGGGGTCAAAATGACGTAAGCCATAGAACAGCTGTCAAATATTTCCATCCGCTATTGCTATTTGCATTGAACTTTGCATAAATAGAATGAATAGGTAGGTGGTATCAGTGAGCTAGACAATATGGCAGACCAAGACGGGGTCAAAATGACGGAAGCCATAGAACAGCTGTCAAATATTTCCATCCGCTATTGCTATTTGCATTGAACTTTGCATAAATAGAATGAATAGGTGGTATCAGTGAGCTAGACAATATGGCACACTTCAAGTCGCTTCGCTTATATACAGTGCGACTCAAAAGCTCGATGTACGGGGTGTTACGATAAAAATTGACGAGACAAAAATAAAAATTACAGATTCGAGGAAATTTTCGGTTCTTTCGCTTCGGAGGGGTTCTCTGACGTGCGTAGGACCGTTTTATATACAAAGTGTTGGAAAAATGTCGAACGTTAAAAAATGTAAAAATTAAGGGACCTGAAAATTTTTGGTACGAAACTTCCGTCGGGGACTCTACCGCACTAATTATCGAAAAAATACGGGGTGTTTAAAAATTCGAACTGTTCCCTAAAAATCCTAGACATTCGTGGATTTAAAATTTTTTTTGCTTTCTGATGAAACTTTTACAATAGTTTGTAGAAAAACTGAAAAATATATACTTTGGTATTATTATGTATATGAATACATACTTATGAAAAATACAGGGTGTAAAATAAAAACCATTCTCTACATCCACAAAATTTATGGATTTTATTTTTTTATGAATTTTGACGATTGTAAAAATCATACTAATGAGAAAATACAGGGTGCTTAACGAAACCAAACCATACTCTAAGAATCCTCACAATAATTCATTGAATATTTTTCATGAAACTTTTCACAATGGTCTGTAAGAAAACTATGTATACTAATTAAAAACTACTGGGTGTTTAAAAAAACCAATATTGAAACTCCCAAAATTCATGGAAATTTTTTTTATTTATTAAACTTCCATCAAGGATTTATTATGACACTCACTAACGAAGCAAATACAGAGTGTTTAATAATAACGAACCATTCTCTAAAAATCCTCAAAATTCATGGAATTAAATAATTCTTTTGATGAAACTTTATACAATGTTCTGTAGGAAAAATATACTAATTAAAAATACAGAGTGTTTAAAAATAACGAACCATTCTCTAAAATTCCTCAAAATTCATGGAATTAAAAATTCTTTTGATGAAACTTTATACAATGTTCTATAGGAAAAATATCCTAATTAAGAAATACAGAGGATTTAAAAACCGAACCATTCTCTAAAAATCAACAAAATTCATGGAATTAAAAATTCTTTTGATGAAACTTTTACAATGTTCTGTAGGAAGAATATACTATTGAACAAATACGGGTGTTTAAAAACCGAACTGTTCCCTAAAAATCCTGAAAATTCGTGGATTTAAAATTTTTTTTTGCTTTCTGATGAAACTTTTACATTAGTTTGTCAAAAACTATAAAAATATATACTTAGGTTTTATTATGTATATAAATACATACGTATGAAAAATACAGGGTGTAATTTATAGATACATTCTCTATATCAACATAATTTATGGTATTAATTTTTTTTATGATACTTTTCACTATTGTAAAAAAATTATACCGATGAAAAATTACGTGGTGTTTAACAAAACCAAACCATTCTCTATATATCCTCACAATTCATGGAATATTTTCTAATGAAACTTTTCACAACGGTCTGTAAGAAAACTATACTAATTAAAAACTACTGGGTGTTTAAAAACCGACCTTCTCTAGAAACCTTCATGGAAGTATAATATTCCTTTGATGAAACGTTTAACAATGGTCTATATGGAAACTATTTTAATGAAAACAATACAGGGTGTTTAAGAAAACTGAACCAATATTGAAACTCCCAAAATTCATGGAATAAAATTATTTGTTTTGCTTCGGATGGGTTGTCGGATGTACGAAAGACCGTTTTATATACAAAGTGTTGGAAAATGTTGAACGGTAAAAATCTCAAAATTAAGAGAACTGACTAATTTATTTTACTCAACTTCCATCGGGGGTCTCTTAACGCACTAATTATCGAAAAATACATGGTGTTTAAAAACTAACCCTACTAAGAAAGGTCAAGTCGGCGAATGCCGACTTGCCACCTTTCTAGTTCTATTATATTAAAATGCGTGATTTCCTCTCGCTCCCACCGGGACGGCGAAAAAGTGGGGTTTTGCGTCCCAAAAGGCTTTTTTCGCGAGCCGCGCAGCGGCGAGCCCGGGGGCGCGAAGCCGAGTTCGGTCCCGGGGTTGTCTGTTAGGCGTATTTTGGTTGGTTCGTTTTACTTTTTTCGCGGCGAATTTTGCGTTTTTCCCGAGGTCTGCGGCCGCTACTTTTCCGTTTTCGCGAGGAAACGAGACAAAAGTCGAAAAAAACGCCCCTTATCGGAAGCCCGAAAACCGCTGGGAGGCCGGTTTTGCTTCGCGGGTGGTTTTTCGGGCGAGCCAGTCGGGGACGCGGCCGCGGGCGAGTCACTTTATTGGGTCCTTTCTCCGTCGCGACGAGGCGCTCGGCGGGCCGTTTTTCGCGTTTTTCTAGGTAAATTTTCCGTTTTTCGGAGGGTCCTCGCCGGCCGATCTCGGCGAGAGGGATGGAGATAGCGCGGGAGGAGCTTATCGCCCGGGAATCGGAGAAACGTCAGTCGGATATGGGTAGACGTCAAACCATTTCCGATTCGATATTTTCGTATTTTCCCGCATTCATTTCAACAAAGCCATATCGAAACGTAAACTTTGAACCTTCTACAATGTGTCGCGTGCCTCAGATTTAGGTTTAAAATTCGATTTTATAGGGAAAATAACGAAAGTTTTGGTCAATTACACGTTCGGCGGCATTCGCGTTCGCTCGGCCGTCCGAAACGTCAAACGGCTAGCCGGACGGTGCGGTGCCGTTGACAGCTCCGGATAAAACTTGGGAACGTTCGCTAAACGGGCCTATCGAAGACCCGCCAAGGCCGGAAAAGGTAAATTTAAAGTCCCTAGATGCTTTCTGTTATGCGAGCCCTGGGTTTTAGTTCGTTTTTCCATAAAAATTTGCTTAAATCCAAACTGAGACGGGGAGAAGAGCCTAGCAATATGGCGGGTCCTCACAAAACCCTCAAAACGATTACATTCTGAAAAGTAAGTACCCCTTTATTTCCATAAAGCCATATCGAAACGTACACTTTGAACCTTCTACAATGTGTCGTGTGCCTCAGGTTTAGGTTTAAAATTCGATTTTATAGTGAAAATAGCAAAAATTTTCGTCGACTACAGAAACGTCAAATGGCGAGTGCGCGGTGACATTTCCGAATAAATCGCAGAAAAATTCTCTAAATGGACCGACCGAGGCCCCAAAGGCCGAAAACGGTAAATTTGAAGTCTCTAGATACGTTGTGTTATGCGAGCGTTTGGTTTTGAATTCGTTTTCGTATCGAAATTTGCGAAAATTCTAAGCAAGACGGGGTCAAAATGACGGAAGCCATAGAACAGCTGTCAAATATTTCCATCCGCTATTGCTATTTGCATTGAACTTTGCATAAATAGAATGAATAGGTGGTATCAGTGAGCTAGACAATATGGCAGACCAAGACGGGGTCAAAATGACGGAAGCCATAGAACAGCTGTAAAATATTTCCATCCGCTATTGCTATTTGCATTGAACTTTGCATAAATAGAATGAATAGGTGGTATCAGTGAGCTAGACAATATGGCAGACTTCAAGTCGCTTCGCTTATATACAGTGCGACTCAAAACAGCTCGATGTACGGGGTGTTACGATAAAATTGACGAGAAAAAATAAAAATTACAGATTCGAGGAAATTTTCGGTTTTTTCGCTTCGAGGGGTTCTGTGACGTTCGTAGGCCCGTCTTAAATACAAAGTGTTGGAAAATGTGAAACGTTAAAAAATGTCAAAATTAAGGGAACTGAACATTTTTTGGTACGAAACTTCCGTCGGGGACTCTTACCGCACTAATTATCGACAAAAATACGGGTGTTTAAAAAATCCGAACCATTCCCTAAAAATCCTGAACATTTGTGGATTAAAATTTTTTTTTTCTTTCTGATGAAACTTTTTACAATAGTTTGTAAAAAAACTATAAAAATATATACTTTGGTATTATTATGTATATGAATACATACTTATGAAAAAATACAGGGTGTAAAATAAAGAACCATTCTCTAGATCCACAAAATTTATGGAATTTATTTTTTTTTATGAAACTTTTCACGATTGTAAAAATATTATACTAATGAAAATATACAGGGTGCTTAACGAAACCAAACCATACTCTAAGAATCCCCACAATAATTCATTGAATATTTTTTTATTAACCTTTTCACGATGGTCTCTAAGAAATATATACTAATTAAAAACTACTGGGTGTTTGAAAACGGAACAAATATTGAAACTCCCAAAATTCATGGAAAATTTTTTTATTTATTAAACTTTCATCAAGGATTTATTATGACACTCACTATCGAAGCAAATACAGTGTGTTTAATAATATCGAACCATTCTCTTTAAATTTTCAAAATTCATGGAATTAAAAATTCGTTTTGATGAAACTTTATACAATGTTCTGTAGGAAAAATATACTAATTAAAAATACAGAGTGTTTAAAAATAACGAACCATTCTCTAAAAATTTTCAAAATTCTTGGAATTAAAAATTCTGTTTGATGAAATTTTATACAATGTTATGTAGGAAAAATATACTAATTAAGAAATACAGAGTGTTTAAAAATAACGAACCATTCTCTAAAAATCCTCAAAATTCATGGAATTTGAAAATTCTTTTTGATGAAACTTTATACAATACTTTGTAAAAATCTATATTAATGAAAAATACAGGGGTTTAAAAACCGAACCGTTCCTAAAAATCCTGAACATTTGTGGATTAAAATTTTTTTGCTCTCTGATGAAACTTTACAATAGTTTGTAAAAAACTATAAAAATATATACTTTGGTATTATTATGTATATGAATACATACTTATGAAAAAATACAGGGTGTAAAATAAAGAACCATTCTCTAGATCCACAAAATTTATGGAATTTATTTTTTTTATGAAACTTTTCACGATTGTAAAAATATTATACTAATGAAAATATACAGGGTGCTTAACGAAACCAAACCATACTCTAAGAATCCCCACAATAATTCATTGAATATTTTTTTATTAACCTTTTCACGATGGTCTCTAAGAAATATATACTAATTAAAAAACTACTGGGTGTTTAAGAAAACTGAACAAATATTGAAACTCCCAAAATTCATGGAAATTTTTTTTTTAATCAAGGATTTATTATGACACTCACTATCGAAGCAAATACAGAGTGTTTAATAATAACGAACCATTCTCTAAAAATTTTCAAAATTCATGGAATTAAAAATTCTTTTGATGAAACTTTATACAATGTTCTGTAGGAAAATATACTAATTAAAAATACAGAGTGTTTAAAAATAACGAACCTTTCTCTAAAAATTTTCAAAATTCTTGTAATTAAAATATTCTGTTTGATGATATTTTATAATATGTTCTGTATGAAAAATATACTAATTAAGAAATACAGATTGTTTTAAAATAACGAAACATTCTCTAAAAATCCTCTAAATTCATGGAATTTGAAAATTCTTTTGATGAAACTTTATACAATACTTTGTAAAAATCTATATTAATGAAAAATACAGGGGTTTAAAAACCGAACCGTTCCTAAAAATCCTGAACATTTGTGGATTAAAATTTTTTTGCTCTCTGATGAAACTTTACAATAGTTTGTAAAAACTATAAAAATATATACTTAGGTATTATTATGTATATGAATACATACTTATGAAAAATACAGGGTGTAAAATAAAGAACCATTCTCTAGAAATCTAGAACTAAATGCAAGTTATTTTTTTTAAGAAACTTTTCACAATGTAATGTAAGAAAACTATACTAATTAAAGAACTACTGGGAATTTAAAAACTGAACTAATATTGAAACTCCCAAAATTCATGGAAAATTTTTCAAAATCATTGAATTAAAAAATTCTTTTGATGAAATTTTATACAATGTTCTGTAGGAAAAATCGCAATAAAGAAATACAGACGATTTAAAAATAACGAACCATTCTCTAAAAATCCTCAAAATTCATGGAGTTAAAAATTCTTTTGATGAAACATTTCACATTAGTTTGTTAAAACTATACTAATGAAAAATACAGGAGGTTTAAAAAAACCGAACCATTCTCTAAAAATCAACAAAATTCATGGAATTAAAAATTCTTTTGATGAAACTTTTACAATGTTCTGTAGGAAAATATACTATTGAACAAATACGGGGTGTTTAAAAACTGAACTGTTCCTAAAAATCCTGAAAATTCGTGGATTTCAAATTTTTTTGCTTTCTGATGAAACTTTTACATTAGTTTGTCAAAAACTATAAAAATATATACTTAGGTTTTATTATGTATATAAATATATACGTATGAAAAATACAGGGTGTAATATATAGATCCATTCTCTAGATCCACAAAATTTATGGAATTTATTTTTTTATGAAACTTTTCACGATTGTAAAAAATTATACCGATGAAAAATACGGGGTGTTTAACAAAACCAAACCATTCTCTAAAAATCCTCACAATTCATAGAATATTTTCTAATGAAACTTTTCACAACGGTCTGTAAGAAAACTATACTAATTAAAAACTACTGGGTGTTTCAAAAACCGACCTTTCTCTAGAAACCTTCATGGAAGTATAATATTCCTTTGATGAAACGTTTAACAATGGTCTATATGGAAACTATTTTAATGAAAACAATACAGGGTGTTTAAGAAAACTGAACCAATATTGAAACTCCCAAAATTCATGGAATAAAATTATTTGTTTTGCTTCGGATGGGTTGTCGGATGTACGAAAGACCGTTTTATATACAAAGTGTTGGAAAAATGTTGAACGGTAAAAATCTCAAAATTAAGAGAACTGACTAATTTATTTTACTCAACTTCCATCGGGGTCTCTTAACGCACTAATTATCGAAAAATACATGGTGTTTAAAAAACTAACCCTACTCAAGAAAGGTCAAGTCGGCGAATGCCGACTTGCCACCTTTCTAGTTCTTATATATTAAAATCCGTTGTTTTTTCTCTCTCGCGAAAAAGTGGCGTTTTGCATTACCTAAGGCTTTTGAGGCGAGCCGCGCAGCGGCGAGCCCGGGTGCGCGAAGCCGAGTTCGGTCCTTCGGTTGTCCGGTGGGCGTATTTTGGTGATTTCTCTTTACCTTTTTCGGGGCGAATTTTGCGTTTTTCCGGAGGTCCGCGGCCGCCAGTTTTCCATTTTCGCGCGGATGTCGCGAAAAAAAGAGATAGATATAGCCGGGAATTCGAGAAACGTCAGTCAGATATGGATAGACGTCCAACTATTTCGGATTCGATATTTTCGTATTTTCCCGCATTCGTTTCCACAAAGCCATGTCGAAACGTAAACTTTGAACCTTCTACGATGTGTCGCGTGCCTCAGGTTTGAGTTTAAAATTCGATTTTATAGTGAAAATAACGAAAGTTTTACTCAATTACACGTTCGGCGGTATTCGCATTCGCTCGGCCGCCGGCCGTCCTAAACGTCAAACGGCTACCAGGACGGTGCACGGCCTGTGACAGCTCCCGATAAAACTTAGGAACGTTCGCTAAAAGGGTCGATGGAGGGCCGCCAATGCCAGAAAAGGTATGTTTAAAGTCTCTAGATACTTTCCGTTATGCGAGCCCTGGATTTCGAGTTCGTTTTTCCATAAAAATTTGCTTAAATCCAAACCGAGACGGGGAGAAGAGCCTAGCGATATGGCGGGTCCTCACAAAACCTTCAAAACGATTACATTCTGAAAAGTAAGTACCCCTTTATTTCCATAAAGCCATATCGAAACGTACACTTTGAACCTTCTACAATGTGTCGTGTGCCTCAGGTTTAGGTTTAAAATTCGATTTTATAGTGAAAATAGCAAAATGTTCGTCGACTACAGAAACGTCAAATGGCGAGTGCGCGGTGACATTTCCGAATAAATCGCAGAAAATTTCGCTAAATGGGGCGACCGGAGCCCCCCAAAGGCCGAAAACGGTAAATTTGAAGTCTCTAGATACGTTGTGTAAGGCGAGCGCCGGGTTTTGAATTCGTTTTTGTATCGAAATTTGCGAAAATCCTAACCTCGACGGGGTCAAAATGACGGAAGCCATAGAACAGCTGTCAAATATTTCCATCCGCTATTGCTATTTGCATTGAACTTTGCATAAATAGAATGAATAGTTGGTATCAGTGAGCTAGACAATATGGCAGACCAAGACGGGGTCAAAATGACGGAAGCCATAGAACAGCTGTCAAATATTTCCATCCGCTATTGCTATTTGCATTGAACTTTGCATAAATAGAATGAATAGGTGGTATCAGTGAGCTAGACAATATGGCAGACTTCAAGTCGCTTCGCTTATATACAGTGCGACTCAAAAAGCTCGATGTACGGGGTGTTACGATAAAATTGACGAGAAAAAATAAAAATTACAGATTCGAGGAAATTTTCGGTTTTTCGCTTCGAGGGGTTCTGTGACGTTCGTAGGCCCGTCTTAAATACAAAGTGTTGGAAAAATGTGAAACGTTAAAAAATGTCAAAATTAAGGGAACTGAACATTTTTTTGGTACGAAACTTCCGTCGGGGGACTCTTACCGCACTAATTATCGACAAAAATACGGGGTGTTTAAAAAATCCGAACCATTCCCTAAAAATCCTGAACATTTGTGGATTAAAAATTTTTTTTTTCTTTCTGATGAAACTTTTTACAAAAGTTTGTAAAAAAAATATAAAAAATAAATACTTTGGTATTATTATGTATATGAATACATACTTATGAAAAAATACAGGGTGTAAAATAAAGAACCATTCTCTAGATCCACAAAATTTATGGAATTTATTTTTTTATGAAACTTTTCACGATTGTAAAATATTATACTAATGAAAATATACAGGGTGCAGTCTCTAAGAAATATATACTAATTAAAAAACTACTGGGTGTTTAAGAAAACTGAACAAATATTGAAACTCCCAAAATTCATGGAAATTTTTTTTTATTTATTAAACTTCCATCAAGGATTTATTATGACACTCACTATCGAAGCAAATACAGAGTGTTTAATAATAACGAACCATTCTCTAAAAATTTTCAAAATTCATGGAATTAAAAAATTCTTTTTGATGAAACTTTATACAATGTTCTGTAGGAAAAGTATACTAATTAAAAAATACCAGAGTGTTTAAAAATAACGAACCATTCTCTAAAAATTTTCAAAATTCTTGGAATTAAAAAATTCTGTTTGATGAAATTTTATACAATGTTCTGTAGGAAAAATATACTAATTAAGAAATACAGTGTTTAAAAATAACGAACCATTCTCTAAAAATCCTCAAAATTCATGGAATTTGAAAATTATGTTTGATGAAATTTTATACAATGTTCTGTAGGAAAAATATACTAATTAAGAAATACAGAGTGTTTAAAAACTGAACTTTTCCCTAAAAATCCTGAAAATTCGTGGATTTAAATTTTTATTTGCTTTCTGATGAAACATTTTACAATAGTTTGTAAAAAAACTATAAAAATATATACTTAGGTTTTATTATGTATATAAATACATACGTATGAAAATATAGGGTGTAATATAAAGAACCATTCTCTAGATCCACAAAATTTATGGAATTTATTTTTTTTTATGAAACTTTTCATGATTGTAAAAAAATTATACTAATGAAAAATACAGGGTGTTTAGCAAAACCAAACCATTCTCTAAGAATCCTCACAATTCATAGAATATTTTCTTATGAACACAATGGTCTGTAAGAAAACTATACTAATTAAAAGACTACTGGGTGTTTAAAAAAATGAACCATTTTCTATAAACCTTCATGGAAGTATAATATTCTCTTGATGAAACTTTTAACAATGGTCTATATGGAAACTATTTTCATGAGAACAATACAGGGTATTTAAGAGAATCGAATCATTTTAAAAATTCTAAAAACTTGAAATTAAAAACTCTTTTTGGTTTTGATAAAACTTTTAAGATAGTTTGTAAAAAGACTATAAAAAATACATAATTAGGTATTATTATGTAGCTATATAAATACATACTTATGAAAAAATACAGTGTGTAAAATAAAGACCAATTCTCTAGATCCACAAAATTTATGGAATTTAATTTTTTTAATGAAACTTTTCACGATTGTAAAAAATTATACCGATGAAAAATACGGGGTGTTTAACAAAACCAAACCATTCTTTAAATATCCTCACAATTCATGGAATATTTTCTAATGAAACTTTTCACAACGGTCTGTAAGAAAACTATACTAATTAAAAACTACTGGGTGTTTAAAACCGACTGTTCTCTAGAAAGCTTCATGGAAGTATAATATTCCTTTGATGAAACTTTAACAATGGTCTATATGGAAACTATTTTAATGAAAACAATACAGGGTGTTTAAGAAAACTGAACCAATATTGAAACTCCCAATATTCATGGAATAAATTTATTTTTTTGCTTCGGATGGGTTGTCGGATGTACGAAAGACCGTTTTATATACAAAGTGTTGGAAAAATGTTGAACGTTAAAAAAGTCTCAAAATTAAGAGAACTGACTAATTTATTTTAGTCAACTTCCATCGGAGGTCTCTTAACGCACTAATTATGGAAAAAATACATGGTGTTTAAAAAAAACTAACCCTACTCAAGAAAGGTCAAGTCGGCGAATGCCGACTTGCCACCTTTCTAGTATATCATAATAAAATTAGTAATTGTACTTTTTCAAACTGTAAATTAACATTGATAAGTACTTACAAGTAAATAAAATAGGTAATCCTGTATTTGTATTTTCTGATTTACCCATAACATGCATTGTAGATTGTCCGGAACTTATTTTGTCTCTATACAGGGTGTCCAGAAACTCTCCTGACAAACGAAGACCGGAGATTCTTCAGATAATTTTAAGACAATTTAACCCAATTCACCTAGTCCGAAAATGCTTCCTAAGGGAACTAGAGCTCTTTGAAGATGGCGCCTTGTAAATAGTTTTGTTTAAATACCTCGAATTTTTAGTACCGGTCATAGGCGTCCGTTTTGGGTAGACCAACGGTTATTTTAACGCATAACTTCTTTTCTTTTAAATTTTAAGCATTTGTGACACTAGATTATTAACGAAAAATTTTCAAATCCATTTTTCTAGAAAACGGTGTATCCTAATGACTTAAAGTAAGAGTACCTTTTAGTACTAGAATACCTGAAAATTTAATAATCTAGTGTCACAAATGCTTAAAAGTTAAAGACAAAAAAGTTATGCGTTAAAATAACCGTTGACCTACCCAAAACGGAAGCCTATGACCGGTACTAGAAATTCGCAATTGATGGAATCGATTCATCTCTGAAGACTAAACAAGCATACCAGTTTTTGTTTTTCTAAGTAGAAGCGTTCTGAAGCTATTTAAACAAAACTATTTACAAGGCGCCATCTTCGAAGAGCTCTAGTTCCCTTAGGAAGCATTTTCGGACTAGGTGAATTGGGTTAAATTGTCTTAAAATTATCTGAGGAATCTCCGGTCTTCGTTTGTCAGGAGAGTTTCTGGACACCCTGTATATAATAAAATTAGGTTTTTTTGTCGCCATATTTTAAGGAAGTCATTCTCAGGAAATATTTGTTTAAACATTTCAAAAATTTGGTTACTAAATAATATGAACGGCTCCAACAATACTAAAATATATAGGTACAATGTATCCTAAAGAGGCAAACATTCTTTATTTGTAAATTAAGTATACAGGGTATCCCAACGAAAATTTGATCCCCCCTATAATTGGGAAACCGAATAATATTTCAAAATTCGCCGAGACCCGTCGATTTTTGTTCTTGGGGGGAGCTTTTTTGACAGTCAAGCCAACTCGATATGTTCATCCCCCTAGTGCCTAGCAACCCCAACTTAAAAATTTCAAATGCAACTACCCCACTTGTGGTACATCATTTTAAAGCCCTTTTCATTGCGAATACAGTGACGTACCGTTTTTAGAAATCGGTTGAGATTTGACAGAATTATTGGTTACAAACGAAAAGATGACAAACCAACTTACGCGTAGTAATTTCTACACAAATGCCCACCACCAATAAGTTTTTCATCTACTACACATAACCGCATTACCTAATTGTTATTGATGTGTCTATCAGTTTACAAAAAAGTCTGAAATGAAATAAAAAAGCTGAAGCAAATAAAACTAGATACTAAAATAGTTATTAGTAGAAGATACTTAAGTTTATAGGAATTTAGACCTTTTCAAAATAACAAAAAATCAGTACTACAAAAAAAGGGTTTTTTGCTTGTGACCAAGAAATCGTTAGTTTCAGCCGTTATTGAAAGTATTAACGTGTGTTCGAAATGGTTTATTCTATCACGGAAAGAGTAGAAATTGTTGCAATTTATTATCGAAATCACGATTGCGCTAAAGCTGCAGCACAAATTTTTAATGCCAATCATCCTGAAAAAAATGTAAACCACCAGTACGTTAAACACCTGATTGACAAATTTGTTGCAACAGGTTCGTTTTTAAACAAGAAACGTGAAGTAATTGGGCCAGTGCGAAATGAAGCCGTTGAAGTGGCAGTTTTTGGTCATGTACAGATGGATAATAAGCAATCGATTACAACTGTGTCTCAAGCTTCTGGCGTATCCCGTTCCAGTGTTCATCGAATTTTGAAAAAACACAAGTTTCATCCATTTAAGATGACGCTGGTTCAAGAGTTACATGAAGATGACTTTGATCGCCGTAACCAATTTTGCGAATACTTTAGTGAACAACTTCTACTGAATCCAAATCTTCTCTACAATACATGTTGCTCCGACGAATGCACATTTATGTTGAAAGGCGAAGTCAATAGACACAATTCTCGTTATTGGAGTGATACTAATCCGCATTTAATCAGGGAATTTCATACGCAGACACCTCAAAAATTGAATGTTTGGGCAGGCATTTTGAGCGACCATCTTGTTGGATCATTTTTCATCCAAGGTAATCTCGATGGAAACACCTATCTAGAATTATTGGAAAGTACAATTGATCCTAGGATAACAGAGATTTTAGAAAGTGACGACAATTTACTAGAAAATGAAATAACCTTCCAACAAGATGGTGCGCCCCGCACTATGCTGCTGCTGTGCGACAATTTTTGGATGACCATTTCTCGGGGCATTGGATTGGCAGAAGAGGTCCCGTCGAATAGCCACCAAGATCTCCGGATCTGTCCCCTTTGGACTTTTTTCTGTGGGGTCATTTAAAATCACGAGTGTACGCCACTCAGCCGGAAACATTGCAAGTGCTACGTCAGAGAATTGTAGAAGAATGCCGATTAATAACTGCGGATGTCTTTAATAATGTTCGAACAGAATTTGAAAACAGACTGTATTATTGTTGGAAGTTAACGGGGCCATTTTGAGCAATTCATCAAATAAATCTGATTTATTATTTGCTTCAGCTTTTATTTCATTTCTGACTTTTATGTAAACTGATAGACACATCAATAACAATTAGGTAATGCGGTCATGTGTAGTAGATGAAAAACTTATTAGTGGTGGGCATTTGTGTAGAAATTACTACGCGTAAGTTGGTTTGTCATCTTTTCGTTTGTAACCAATAATTCTGTCAAATCTCAACCGATTTCTAAAAACGGTACGTCACTGTATTCGCAATGAAAAGGCTTTAAAATGATGTGCCACAAGTGGGGTAGTTGCATTTGAAAATTTTAAGTTGGGGTTGCTAGGCATTAAGGGGATGAACATATCGAGTTGGCTTGACTGTCAAAAAAGCTCCCCCCAAGAACAAAAATCGACGGGTCTTGGCGAATTTTGAAATATTATTCGGTTTTCCAATTATAGGGGGAGGGTCAAATTTTCGTTGGGATACCCTGTTTAGAAAATATCGTTCTTTATTAAATTTTCTATTTACTCTTAAACTCTGAAAATTGTTATTTTCATCATTATACAGGCACAGAAAATTAATTATTTAGAAGAATTTAAAAGTTCACTGTTTTTAGGTAACACAAATTGTCAGTAAAAACATAACAAATGATAACTGAACAAAATCCAATGATTTTAGATTGTGTTTACATGTTAGTTTCCAGTGTACCTTATACAAGCTTTTGCAATAATAATGGCACTCCTTCAAAACATTTTTTGAATTTCTGGAAGTTCTGAATAGAAATTTTGTAGCATATTTCATTAGAAATACTATTTATTTAAGAGTTACTTAAGTAAAAGCAAATTTTATTTTTTGTATTGATGATAAACATCGTTTATTTGGAACATCATTACATGCAAGCCTATGAAATAGTTTAGTAGTACGTAATTATGCTAAAAAAATAATAATAAAAATTTGGTACCTATTTGTAAACAAAAGTAGAAATTCTGTTAATCATAAGGTGGGAGAATCTTGATTTTGATTATATGCTTTTTCAACCTAAGGTAATCCTAGATATGAAACTAGTCAACAAAATAATTATGGAGTGTCAGCTCGTGGATATAATAGGTGAAATGGAAGGATAATATTTCGTGGCAAATTTATTATTAAAAAAAATTAAATGAACTAATTTAATTTTTAAATTTATTTCGTCGGTTAATTTCATCGTAAAATGGTTACAAGTTTATTTAATAGATCTTTGTAAAATTTTGTAAGTCTGGTTTATCCCATAGTAACGCATATAAGTTTTAACTCTTTTTAACCAAGAAATACTGGTATTGTAACAGTATTTTCAACAAAACTCAACGAGATCATAGAATAGAAACATTTTGACGAAATAAAAACTTATTCTACCCGATAATTCTGGCGAACTATACGCGTCCCCGTTGTCATAGCAACCGCCTTCAGTAAGGTTGACAAACTGCAGCAGATTATAACTGATATTGTGAAGGTAATGATTTTTTGAGAAGGCGTTTTGATCAATTATACTATAAACATAAACCATGTATTTTTACCTAAGAAAAAAGGAAAAAGAAAACATTTTTAATATCGAAATATAAACTACATAATTTATATTTGATTTAGAATTATTTTGAGTGGTGCATACAACCGATAATTTTAGGGTAAGGTCCTATACAGTAGTTCATCTACAACAAATAATCTAGTGTGAAGCTGGTTCTCCTGTCAAATAAACTCCTTAACTAACTCCTACTTTGTCAGTTTCTTCAAAATTTTCATTGCAATTTTTAATAATATTGTCTTAAAAACTTAATTACCTATACTTATCACAACTTATCCAAAAAAAAATTGAAATAGATGCGTGAAATGAAAAATGGTGTCAATATCTTTAAAAAATTGTAAAATCCTTATACATAGTTAGCGAGAATTTTTTTTATTGAAGTTGTCAACTTTTACATCACTGGGCTACTATAGTCTCTAGCGTTATCATAATGTATTATATCCACGTTTTTAGTATTAACGTTTTTGAGGTAGTGTTTACATTAGTTAGTACACCTCGGAGTTAATAGATATCGTTCTAAGACAAAATGCTTTATCAGCTTCTCGTATATATGCAGACCAATTTCCCGGTAGACATGTGTCCAATGCAGCTACTGCGGTAATGCAACACAGGCTTGACACGGGAAATTTACATTGGGAGAGATGGAAATCCAATGCGTCCACGGCGTATTGCAGCAGCTGAGGAACACAGGATTATTGAATAGAACCCCCAAATAGGTACCAGGCAAATCGTGCAACAAGTACAAAGACACACGAGGTTCAATTATATACGTAAAAAGTACAGCGTGTTCAAGCATTACTAAGGGATTATCCCTTACAAATTAGATTTTGTGAATGGTTGCTGCAATAAAATGGTCAAAATACCAGAATTACAGTTACCGTGTTAGTTACAGATGAAGGTATTTTTACACGGAATGGGATGTATAACATTCATAATAGGCATGTTTGGGATTTTGAAAATCCGCACGCAATTCAAGTGGATCATCTCCAACGACACTTTTCCTTAAATGTTTGGGCAGAGATTGTGGATGAGCGCTTGATTGGACCATTCATATTACCAAATTCAATAGATGGGGTTTAGTAAATCGCGTTCCTTTGAAATAATCTGGAAGTTCTTAGCTGTCCGACTTTGAATGGTTATTGCACGATGGCGTTCCCCTCATTATCGACAAAATGTTCAGGAGTATCTACCTTAATGAAGTTCAACGGGTACAATTGGACGAGGAGAACCGGTACCTTGGCCGCCACGATCTCTCGACTTATCAACTTGGATTTATTTTTGTGGAGAGACGGGCCAAAATTTTGAAGAGTTGTTGTAACATCAGGTATGTCAAGTTACTTATTTCTTTTCTCGAAAAAATCTTTATATATTTTGTAAGTTTATTTTTTATTACACTTTGCCGCCATGCCGGTCGTCGACATGTTTTACCTTGCACAAGGTCAAGTTTTACAGTGAATCAATTTCCAGTGCCGCGCAGAAGCGTATTTTTAAATCATTTTCGATTTGCTTTTTTGATTTTTTTTACATAATTCTAATTGTAAGAGTCCCCTGTACATTAAAAAAATTGGATAAGTTCTGAATCACCCTGTATAGGTATATTTTTATAAAATGCTACATTAATGTAATTTCTTAAGATTACAGCAACTAACCTACCTGAACTCTTTGGGGGAACTCAACCACATAGGTAGAATTACACATACTGCTATAACAATAAAATACGAACAAGAAGTAACATCCGGCAAGGCACTTCCAATAAGAGCTTGTATTATTTGCGATGATAATAAAAGATACACAGTTCCCGCTCCAAAAAGTGTAAATCGTATGCAATGTGACACCACTGAGCTGCAAGAAAACATATTTAATTATTTAGTACAAAGTAAGTCTATAGAATAAATAAATTTATTCATATAGAGCTTAAAAACTGGTTTGCAGGTTTTCTATTATATTCCGTAAATTTTGCTTTCATGACAGTTGTTAAATATTGAATATAATATGTAAATACAGGGTGTCTCATAATTAGCTGCCAACGCTGAACAGGACGATTCTATGATCAAAACTAAGAAAAAAAGTTCATATGAACATGGGTCCGGAAATGCTTCCTAAGGGCACAGGGACCCATTGAAGAGGGAGAAATGGAAATCATTTTTTTGCATTATCTCTCAATCGCGTTGTGATAAATGAATGAAATTTGGTATACACAGCTAAATTTTGATGAGCAATTTGATGGACTAATTCATATTTCAGGTCCATTGGGCAGGGTATACTATCTTCTCAAAATTTTGCACATCTCCATAATTTTTTACCATTAAACTTTTTTTCAAGTAACATTTGGCTATATTTTCAGCAGAAAAGTCAATTTGCCTGAAACCAAAACAGTTCTTACTCGGTGCACTGAGCATTTCAAAGAGGAATATTTCGAAAATGGTTACTCCTAGCAAAGTATACTTTTTCAAATAAAACAGGTAGGAGAATCGATTGTTTCAATAGTCAGATGGATACACAAAAGCACAAAAACCAAGGGCCCAGCCGGACCCGTAAATAAATGGATAAATAGTATAAAATTGCTCATCAAAATTTAAGTAATTATGTCAAAATTCCATTCACCACATTTATTGAATATTACAGAAAAACATTATTTCCATTCCTCCCTCTTCAATGGGTCCCTGTGCCCTTAGAAAGCATTTCCGGACCCATGTTCATATGAATTTTTTTACTTAATTTTCATCATAGAATCGGCCTGTTCAGGGTTGGCAGCAAATTATGAGACACTGTCTTCAAAAATTATAACGCAACCCGGGTTTTCAACATCTAGCATATAACTTGTTCACACCATCGTGTGGATGCATCGTAATATTTATTTACTTTTTTATATGACAAGAAAAAGACGTAAGTGTATTTGAAATAAATAGACTAAAACAACTAACTACAAACATAAATATTAAATAAAATAATCAGTTAAAAGCTAACAAACAATTGGTTACTGTATCTAATTCCCTTTGTATGTTTGTTAAGTGTATTAAATTTAAAACAAATTACATAATTCATATTACATTTTAACTAAAGTCTGTTATAATTTGTGTCCTAGATTTAACAGTCAAAACAATTATTTATTTGTAGACAAACGCTTATCTCCTATATAGGTCGAGAGTGTCAAATGCATGAATATTTAGCCCTCGTTAACACTGATATAATTTAGATCATATTTTAATTGTTTTGGGTGATTTTTCATATTTAGTGGCATAAATTAAATTATTTGAAATCTTTGCGGATAATATACATATTCAGTGCCGGCTACTTAAAACTACCTGTCCCTTATATCTCCGTTATTATTTATGGGGAATGCACATTAGAGCGATACGATTCGGAAGATTTGATAAATATAATAAAATTAATACCAATGCACGAGAAAAATCATATTCACTTGACAAACTCATTAGTGGAATTGATAATAATAGGGCCATTTAGTTGCATCTCAAATTACACTATTTGCCAAATTTTTATGAAGCATTTATGATGTATGGTTAACCCAGAAAATTTTAAATCGATCTGATAAGTTTAAGTCTAAATTGAAATTAAGCACTTAATGAATAATATAAATCGTATTTTGCTTATACCATCCTTGTGTGCACAATCCTCTAAGTCAACAATTAATTAAAAAATATAAATGTACAAAATAACCGTTTTTCAAAATGTATATTTCCTGGCGGATTGATTTCTTTAACACACTGTATAAAAAATAATAGGCTATGGAATACGCCATATAAAGAACTTTAACTTGGTATATGGGATGTTAGGTTTTGGTAAAAACCACCAAATCAAATTTTGATCTGAAAATAAGCAAAGACATTGAAATAAAATATATAACACTATCGTAACATATTTATAGCTGTTAAAGCCTAGTCTACATTTAATGTTTTGTTGTCAGTTTTCCATAATCTGGAAAAACTGACACAAAACTTGCAGTTACACTATTCAAGCTTTCGTTCAGTTTTTGTGACAATAATTGCACTGTGTTCAAAAATTCAAGAAAAAACTAAAGTCTGCATGCCAATCATAGTGGTCCCTAGAGTGGTTACTGACGAGAGGGACATTTTCCAATGTGAAAAGATTTTTCTCCGAGAGTTATAGCAGGAATATGGACACAATTATTTACGTATGGACATAGACACTGTAAATTATTAACTGTTGAAAACCCAGAATTTCAAAACAAAGTCATGAGGATAACTGCCAGCCCTCATGAAAGATTAATTGCTACGTTAAGTTTTGCCTCATTTTCTGTAATCCTCTGATTTCACTTGCCAGAGGAAAAACTCTATTATAATTCTATAAACTCTGTAGACAAACTCGTGAAATCAGTGTCGTAAGTCTGATGTCATCTTCTTAAGCCACGACACCCATCAAAATTACGAGTTGCAATCTCTAGCTTGGCTAAGAACCGACTGGTAGGGGAGCGAAGTTTGGCAAATAAAACTGACTCATGTCCACATGTACTGACTTTTCTACCGTCTTGATTGTACACAAAGCTTCAGCCCATTCGTCTTTTGCGTATTTGTCAAACCACATTCAATTCATGCAAAACGCCCAACGCCTTCAACCAACACGTAATGTTTAGTTTAACAAAATGCCGAGACATTAATGAAAATTTCCATTGAGAACAGTATAGCTACTATTTTATTTTCAATCACGAATTTCTGAATAACATTTAAAATATGCTTCGATATAGTTATTATTATGAAAAAAAGGAATGTATTCCGTTATGGCTGAAATTTTCACTTACTAGGTAGAATTTTTATGGTTGTAGCATAAAACAAAATCAAGAAACAGGATTTTTATCATTTTCTAAACTTTCTGGACGGTTTCCATGTAAAAAATGTATTATAATTAAAAGCATTCCATATTTATCGGTCCTGGTGTCATCGTAAAAACACAACACATTTTAGATCATAAACTACTCTGTTGGCGTACTTTGGTAACATCTCCAAAGAAATAAAAATCTCCAGGTTCTGGACTACCTACAGCATGT
Source organism: Monochamus saltuarius (assembly GCA_025584915.1). NCBI lineage: Eukaryota > Metazoa > Arthropoda > Insecta > Coleoptera > Cerambycidae > Monochamus > Monochamus saltuarius. Next base: position 46,640,243 of record CM046721.1, on the reverse strand, counting down.
TAACGACCATGACAGAACTTATAGATAACAAATACATTTCGGAATATGCAAAGCTGACTATGTTTTTGAAGCGACAAAATGTTCAAATCGCAGAAATCGAGTGTCTTCAAGACAAATTATCCATTTTTTAGCTAAAGCACCTGAGAAACCTCTGCCTATCAATGTAAGCAGGATTTTGTTTTACTTTTTAAGTGCAAAATAATATCACATGACTTTTTTATTGTCAAAAATAGCAGAGGTATTTAAGTCATACTGGTCCAAGATCGTTCACAAATATATTGATTTGCGTAAATCTGTTGGAAACCAAAGATTTGTCGTGCAGTGGAGACATGACAAGCTATGGAATCAAGTTTTTGGGCAGCAACTTTTCCTAAAAAATAGGTTCCTTTTTGAAGTTCCCGAAAATAGAGACATTTGTTGGGCATACCAGGGCATACCTTTAAACGTATTGCCGCTACATTACTGGCTGACAATGGTGGCAATATTAGGCGGATGGAAATCCGGTTCCACAACCAATGGAGTACCTTCGCTTGGAATAAGAATTTTCCAGCAGCATCGAGAAGGGCTTAAAATTTCGATCAGTGTCTATAATAATACTGATTTCGTAATTAATTTTAATAAATAAATATGTAAGTATTACGTATATGACTACAAATAAAAAAGTTTGGTTTTGTTTGCTTTAGTTAAATAGGAATTAGTTTTCAATTTAAGTTTTACATTACATACATATTAAGGAATGCGCACATTACGCCTGCATGGACCTGCACGGAACAGCACAGCGCGGATCTGCAAACCTATACGACTTCGCACACTTGTCCAGCACGGCCCAGCAACTATTTGTGCAGATTATGTGTGTAGCAGACTCAGTGAAGTTTATAGATAGAAGTTTTAGTGTAGCTCGGAAGAAGAATTTATTTTTTATTTTTAATTTAACGATTTAGTGTTGAGGTGGGAAATAAAGTGAGGAAAATGAGAAAGTTTTGGGTTCACTCTATCAATAAACAGCGAAGGCTGTAGGGTGAAATTTATAATATCTGAACTGGAGAGAGATCAACAAAACTTTTTTCACTATTTTCGATATATTCACAACTTAACTAGTCGAATATTTCTAGTACTTTGAAACCATTTCCTGACTTTTGTGGGAACAGAACTTACATTGATCTAGCGCGGCCAAGCATATAAATTGCAGACCACCGGCACGACCTGTAGTGCGGTCGTGCCGGTCCATGGAGGTACTGGTCTAGTGTGCGATGCTAAATTAAATAACATGGGGGACCTTCATGAACCGATTTTGCAGGTCCGTGCCAGTCCGTGCAGGTACAATGTGCGCAATCTTTTAATGCATAAATAAATTTACAGACTATTTCTACTATGCGGTAGGGAAATTGAGCAGGTAAATCAGAATGGAAAATCGAACACTTGGAGGCTCCAAGATCCTCCGACCTAACTACACATAATTACTGTTTATTGGGTTATCTAAAAAATGTGTTCCTACAAGACAAGCTCAAGATATGCTGAAGACTTGAAGAATATAATAAGAGCAGGTATTACTGCTATTCGAGGAAATTTTATGGAAAATGTAGTAAATACAAAATAAATAAAACGCTATAAATTGTTCATTGTTTAACATTGGGTAAATTTCGAAGATAACCTATATTATGATTTAGAAAAACTTGTTTCATACTGTTTATATCCAATTTTTTTCCAGAGAATAATAAGACTCAGAAGCCATAAATATGTTCCAATCGTGTTTTGTTTTAATGCCATTGATTTTTATATAAAATTAAAGTAGTTTTCAGTTTTAAGTGGCATACCCTGTAATTGTGTACAAAATGGTACACTTTTCGAACATTTTTCGTATTTCCCAAAGAGGTAAACAAAAGATCGTATTAGAATTTCGAAAAATCAAGATAATTGAATGTGGTTTTCCCTTCAATTTTTTTCCCAACCTTCAAAATCTGTCTATTCTGTATACATTATCAATTTAGATTTTCTATCGGTTATAACTTACCTACCAAACTTCCCAACTGCTCTTAAGGCTATAATCGAGTATGGATTTCGGGTTTCAATTCTATGCTCTGGATACCGTTGTTCTACTATGTTCCAACAATTTCCTAACCTTACTCCTCCATAAGCTGCATTTATGCAAAAAAGTACGAGGAGTAAAACGCCAATGTAACCTACAAACAAATGTGTTTTACAAAAAATTCTTTAATATAATCAAAATGGCTGAAAATATGAAAGAAGTATATTTTTGTGTATTTCAGATGAAATAATGTCTCAAACTTTATTGTTTTGATCTTCAACAGCATGTAAGTATCTCGAAATGAAGTATTGAAGATCACATGTTTATATGAACTTTTTTCTTACATTTTAACGTAAAATATATATTTTGGTTACGTCGTAAACCGAATTACTGATGCTAAAAAAGCGTTAAATAGGTATACAGCGCGTCATGAAATATGTAGTCAATATCATTAAATAATTGTTTTTAAAATCGTTATAGTTTTAGAGAAAAAAATTATTGAAGTTGATGCCAATAACTTACGAGTACAAAACGGACAAGAAGCAGAAACATTTGTTAATTGGTAGAAACTGGGTAAGACGGGTTTAAAATTCTGTTGTAACATCAGGTACGTCAAACTATTTTATTAATTAAAACCACAAATTAAATCTATTAATAATTAGTAACAATAGCGGCAAAAGTAGTTGAATTTTATTTCTCTCCTTGGGAATGTTTCGAAATTTCTTTCCATTTTTGTCCGGTTGCCGATTGCATGCTTTGCCGTCTTATCAGGTTTTACAGTGGACCAGTATCCAATGCCGTGCAGAAGTGTATTTTTAAATCATTTTCGAATTGCCCTTTTTGATTTTTTTTATAAAATTGTATTTGTAAGAGTACATTCAAATTTTTTTTTAGGATCTGTACACACATAAAACTTTGAGATTGTGTAAAAGAAAAACACTCTGAAAAAGCGAGTTTCGATGACCTTTAAAATAAAATAATATTTGAAAGTATTTAGGGATTTGTACGCAAATAAAAGTAAAGACACTGTATATATTTACATTAGATATTTAATTGCACTCATAAATAATAATGGTAATAAATAGATACAATGATCATACCTGTATTAACCACGGCTCTTGGTAATGCCAAAACTCCACTTCCTGCCATTTCTCCAGCAATAAAAAGGGTTGCCGAAAATAAACTCAAACCTTTCACTTTAACATTTTTTTCCTGAGCCTGTAAACGACATTCAAACCAAGTATATTTATACGTGTTCCTTTCATTTTTTTTTTGTATAACGTTGTTACCTTCCCGGAATTTTCACTCCTTGTACTTTTCAAAGCATCTTCCAAAGCACCGTAACTGTAACTCATTCTGATTATTGTTTGCGAATTTGTGAGAATTCACTTTGTATGCCGCTAACTAACTGCTTGCCACATAGATTTAATATACGGAGCACGTGCTTCTGTATCAAACTTTATCTTTTTAAAGAATAATCTTGTTACCACAGGAACACAGCATACTTAGATAACATTTATCTTGTATATACCAGAGGGGGTCACTGTTTTTATTACTCAAACCGAAAACAAAAGTAGGTAATTTTGGAACCTTGGACACAATTTTAGGGTAACATGGCAGGAGTACATATTTTGTGTGAAGTTAGAAAAATACTGCATAACGTAAAATGCATATGAAATTCATCTCTAATCAATAATACAGTGTGGTTTCATTGTTGGTAGTTTTCGGAAAGTAATTCGGAAATCACTGAAGATGACTCAAAATGGTTTTGTTTTTGCTATAGTGTTCTACTCTTTTGAGAAAGAATTGATTATGCGAACATAGCGTTTTCGTTCCTAATGTACAGGGGAAAATTGAAAATTGTGCATTTTTAACCACTGTTTTAATATATCTACATATTGGAATCACTATATGTACTCCAACATATTTTTTCTCTAGAAACCAGTTTCTTTCTGGAGGTAACGTTTTTGAAGTTATAGACTAAAATTATTTTTATATTATTTATTTTTTTTTTAATTATATTTAGGTATGAAAATAAAGAATTATTTATACGCAATTCTGTTATAACTTGTGGTAAACAGCATTGAAGAATAACATATTTCTTGGACCCAAATTAAATAAATATGTGTATAATAAATATATACAATCAGTTTAATAATAATTTATAATACTCGTATACTTATGTTGAATTTATTCTTGATACATTTACCAACGTACCTATCAAACACGAACTTTATTAGTTTTTTTAATACCGAATTAATTTTTGGTTATTTAAGGTAGCCAATAAAAGAAATCAAACTACTAAATTCTAATAAAGCTACTGAAATTAATATTTAATTAGATTTGTATAATATAATTTATAAATTGATTATCAATCTACTAAATTATGTAGTTATTGTGTGAAATTGGGGTTTTCTTTTAGTTAGAAAACACTTACAAATCTCTTTTATTTTAAACAAGCACTATATTGTCTCCGTAGCTTTTTTGAAAAGATGTTATGTAGAATAATATTTTTAGTCATTCTACCAAATCAAACTTTAAATTAACTAAACTTAAGAAGCTGTAGGAGACAATGACGTCACGCTTCGCGATCCGATTAATTCCAATTTGACCTCGTATATTTCGAAAACTACTTATCAGATCAACTTCAAGTTTTCTGATTTTGCCATAGATGCTTCATAAAAAAGTGTGCGTGGTCTTATTGGGTTGGATTTACAATTTTTCATTATTGCTTTTTGCTTTTAAATAACAATTAACAATTAACTTGATTCAGCATTTCCAGTTGGTTACAAAATAATTATTAAAAATATGGCCGTTAACTTTGGAAACTATGGATATGGATAATAATAATAATAATAATAATAATAAAGTTTATTTGCCCAAAAAAAAAAAATTTTTACACATATTTAGTATACATACATATAATCATGTAGTAAGACAAAAAGGAAATACGCTCAGTACACCACAAAGTAGTTTCCTGATCTTCCGCGTATCCCAGAAGCGCGTGGATAAGAAGATATCCAAGAGCAACAAAATAACCAATATTAATAGTAATCTACAAATAATCAAGTAAAAGGTTTTTTTAGAGACATTTTAAAAGTATATGGCGACAATGATTTTAATTCAGGATTCAACCTATTGAACAATTTAACAATATTGTATGAAAATGATCGCTCAAAGAAAGCAGATTTGTGTGTAGGCATGGTTAATAGTCCTTTGCCTACGTATATTAATGTTGCGCACGTCAGTCCTAAATATTAATTTGTTATAAAGGTAAGGGGGAGTCTTAGTAAAAATTAACTTATGATAAAAACATAGAGCATGATAATCTCTTCTTACTCTCATGGACAACCATTTTAAATTTTTAAAAGAGTTAGATATGTGATTAAATTTTCTTATCCCACATATGAAACGAACACAGGCATTTTGTACTTTCTGAATTCTATTACAATCAACACTATCTATACAGCCATTATATAAAACATCACAATAGTTAAATTGAGATAGTACCATAGTTTCACAAAGCATAATTTTAGTATCTTTATTTAGAATATGCCTACTATTATATAACAATTTTAAATTACAGTAAGACTTCTTCAACATATGATTTACGAATAACCTGTATCTCAAGTTGAAGTCTAATGTTACACCTAGATTTTTTGCCTCTCTAGTAACTTTAAGTTGATCATTATTGATATGGATGTTTATTAAATTTATGACTTCGTTAACCTTATTTTGCTGACCTATCAATAATACGGACGAATGATCAGCAGCAATTTTAGTTAAAACCGACAAGTCGGCGTTAATTTTGTTACAAGCATCATTTATCTCTGAAGGAGCAAAAGAATAATATAATTGTGTGTCGTCCGCATAAAAATGAAATTTACAAAAAGTGATGAAAGTTTCAAAATTTAACGTATAAACAGTATAAAGTAATGGACCCAAAATAGAACCCTGAGGGACTCCTGATAGCATTTCAATTTGATTAGAAAGTTTATTATTATAAATAACACATTGTGTTCGATTAGTTAAATAATTTTTTAATAGTGAAATAGAATCATTACTAAGACCTACAAAATGCAATACTGAAAGTAAAATATTATGATCAAGTGTGTCAAATGCCTTGCTAAAATCCAAAAGAGTAAGCGCTGTTATTTTACCTTTGTCAACTTGGCTTATAATCTCATCTGTTATGTGAAGAAGAGCTGTTGAACAACTGTGATTTTTCCTAAATTCTTATTGCAAAACTGGCAGTAATTTGTTATTATTCAGATAATTTCGAAACTGGTTCTCGATTACTCTTTCCAAAACCTTAGACAACACTGCAATAGGTCTCAAATCCTTAAATTCAGTGGGATGAGTAACTTTGGGAATGGGTCTTATCAATGATTCTTTCCAGCAGGAGGGAAAAACACTATATTCGAGACAAAAATTTACTAAATGTGTAATTAAAGGAATTATATAAGGGCAACATAATTTTATAAAAGTAATATTAAATCCATCAGTCCCAATAGCCTTAGAAGAAATGTTATTAATTATTTTAGCAATCACGTCATCATTTACAGGCGAAAATATAAAATTATTTGGAATATTATTTTTTGTTCGGGAGTTATAATACTTAACCAAGTTTTCAATACTATTATTGCTATTACTAATTTCCTGAATTGAAGTACAAAAAAGTTAATAATATCATCAGGATCAGCTATCTCATCAGGAATTGTAATTATATTGTTATTAATAATATTCATACGTTTTAATTCCCTCCAAGTATCTTTTGAGTTTGAATTTCGACATTTAAAGTTAAGATAAGCCCGTTTTTCATTTTTAATAGCAATATTAGTGAAATTACGCCATTCTTTGTATTCCTGCCACTGCAGAATATTTTTCGTAGATTTGAAAGTTTTTAGTTTTTTATCCCTAATTGACATTAGTAATTTTAAGTTATCTGTTAGCCATGGCGAATAAGTCTTACGCGTAATGCATGTTTTCAATGGAATATGCTTGTTATATAATTTAAGTAGATTTTCATTTAAAAATGCTAATTTGTCGTCAATATTATTTAATTCAACAATATGAAAAAGAGGCAAATTTCTCAGGTCAAGCATAAACAGGTTATAATCCAAAAATTTATAGTCTCTGTAATTTATCACTGTTGGCACAAATTTAACTTGTATACACAGTTTAACATAAATTAAGTCATGATCTGATGCATGATTCATACTTATTACTCCTTTATCTGACACAATAGACTTGTCTGATGTTAAGATGAGATCAATTAATGTAGCAGAAGTTGCAGTAGTCCTAGTAGGAGAATCAATGAGTTGAGTCAAATCAAACACTTCAAAAATATTATTAATAGCAGTAGTTGCATTACTTTCAAGTTGAAACATATCAATGTTGAAATCCCCCAAACAAAATATATAGTCAGCACCAATCAAGTCATATGCAAAAGTATTTTCTAACTCGGTTAAAAATAAATTATAATCTAAATTAGGAGGACGATACACAACACCAACATAATATGTCTTATTTGATATAGTAATATTTACCCAGAGTTGTTCAATATTATTCGATGTTGGAAGAATTTTAAATTTTATATTGTTCTTAATGTACATGCCCACACCGCCGCCTCTGGTTGAGCGATCATTCCTCACAAATTTATAGCCTGCTATGCTTAGATTGTTACTAGTGATATCTGGATTAAGCCAAGTTTCTGAAATTGCAAATACATGATAATAAAAAGTATTCAGAATGTCTCTAACAATATCAAGTTTATTTATTAATGAACGAATATTTAAGTGTGAAATTACAAAAAAATCCTCTCTCATACCAATAACCTTAACCCAATTTAAATATTATACAAATAACAAAAAAGTTATCTTACTAGAATAAATAAGGCAACTCATATTTATATTATTTTATATTTTTTATATTTTTATAATAATGTTAATGAATTACGATAAGCGACCCAAATCACTCAGATTCAGAGAAGGCCAATTCAGTGTTAAAATGGGCTACATTTTATATATATTTTTTTATTTGAACTTTTATTACCTATTGTAATGTTATTTTTTTTTACCATTTACTGTTAGATATTATTAGCTTGTGTTGGTTATTTATTATGTTGAGATTGTTGAATTTTGGATTACTAAATGTGTAAAAATACAACTTGAAAAGTATATATAACCCCCAGAAAAAAAAAACAGAGTGTTCCACTAGATTCTACAGAAAACATGGGAATAAATATTTGGATATAATAAAAGTGTTAATCGTAGACATATTACAAGTGTGGTGCACATTTTTCAATTTCCCCCTGTATGTCAAAAATGTACAGTGACAGTGCTACGAAAATTCTATTAATTCATTGAATTGTTTCTCATAAAAGTGGCACACTATCTCGAAAATTGTTTTGAGATATATTTAGTCATTTCTATGAGAATCACAGAAAATGCGACACACTGTACAGTGTGACATCCGTTTGAAAAAGCAAAATCCGATTTCGGATCTATATCCAAGTTTCAAATTAGTAGATAGTGACTAATTTACAGCACTTAGTGACTACGGCAAGTAAGGGTTGCAGGAGACAAGATTTCATAGGCATGCCCATTGTCAGCGAAACATCTTTTGCTGGGAGGGGGCTTGAGCCCCCTTGAAATATGCAATATTTCATAAAATAAAAACCAATATAAATTTTACCAAATTGGTGAAACATATCGGATGATCATTGTAATAATATTTTAAAAATAAAAAGTAATTACTCAGATCTGAAAAAACTTTTAATTCGTATAAAATATACGAGTATAACAAGATGTATCTACTTATGCACTAGGTAGAAAAAAAGCACATTCAAATGAGTACAAGTTTTCTATTTTTCTTTGCAAAACACGTCGCGTGGCATGGCGGGGCGTCTCGTGGTGTAACGTCAGAGCAGTGTGCACACAATATACAGGGTGTTTTAAATGATACCACAGATTCCTTAGGTGAAAATAAATCGATTTAATCTAACATACCTACATCCAAAGTCGCATGATAAAAAAGATACAGGGTGTCAAATTTAAAATTTTATTTTCGATATTTGTAAATAACTTTTTAAGAAATCCAAATATTTACATAAAATTTGTAAATCGGGGGTTTTTGCAGGTGAGAAATTGAAATTTGTTTCTAATTTTGATGTCACTGGTAGAGAGCGCCACTTGTGGCACACCATGTTTCTTTTAAATGGCAGAACTTTTTTGCAGCTCGAAACAATAGATTTTCCTACCTGTTTTATTCGAAAATGGTATACTATGCTGAAGTCGGTAGCAGTTACCATCTTTTAAATAATCCTATTTAAAATGCTCAGTGCAGTGAGTAAAAACTGTTTTGGTTTCAGGTAAAGTACCCTTTTTGCTGAAAATACAGCAAAATATTACTTGGAAAAGTTGTTCAGAATGGTAAATTATGGAGACGTGCAAAATTTGAAGAACATTGGCGAGGTTTGATGAAACCATTTTTCAGCAAAGATTTTATCAAAGCAGGCCGATTATATTGAAATGTTGCATGTCTTCATAATTTACTATTCTGAACAACTTTTTCAAGTAATATTTTGCTATATTTTCTATATAAAAGGCACTTTACCTGAAACGACAACAGTTTTCAATTGGTGCACTGAATATTTCAAATAGAATATTTTGAAAATTGTTACTCCTAACGACATCAACATGGTATACCTTTTTCAGATATAGCAGGTACTCAGATGGATACACTAAGCAGCAAAAAAGTTCTGCCATTTGTGTCACTACCAGTAACGTCAAAATTAGAAACAAATTTAAATTTCTCGTCCGCAAAAACCCCTGATTTACAAATTTTATGTAAATATTTGGATTTGTTAAGAAGCTATCTATCGAAAATAAAATTTTAACTTTGACACCCTGTATCTTTTTTATTATGCGACTTGGGATATAGGTATGTTAGGTTAAATCGATTTATTTTGACTTAAGGAATCTATTGTCTTATTTTTGCTACTTCATTTAAACACCCTGTAGAAAAATACATAATTATTCACGGCGTCAGATCTTTCTGACGTGGCATCAGAGCAATGTGCCCCCGGCTTAATGCATCATTTTTGTTATTTGGGACATTTTTAGTGTAACTAGCTCCTACGACTGGAGAAAGAATCAAAGAACACAAAATTACCAAAAATAAATTGGCATCCTCTCTGCAATTACAACTACAGCACCAAGTTCCATACGGCGAAACAGATTTACACTATATTTCAAATACTTCGTTATCCATATCCTGCATGTGGGCAGCATCAGTAACTGGCGATGGTCGACGCCTTCTGTGGCCTATAAGCCAGCATGATGGTCAAACGTGAAGAAGGACCTTAAAAGCGCATACATGAACTGTGTTTTGACAGGACATGGAATATGCGTGGTATTTATTTGGACTAGACTCAATTTGCACCGAACCCATATAACTTATAATAAATCTATATATGGCACTAACCTCTATTGTTGAGACATAACAATTGTGGAAAAAATAATAAATGCTAAACGTAGATCTGTAGTTACTGATATGTATATATATTGTATAGAATAATTACATATCTTACTACCGTTACAAAATCGATCAAAGTAATTAAATTACAGCACGGTGGTCATAACTTATCGCAACACTCTTGCTTTCAACTGTTTCGAATTTTTTCATAACGTTATTTTATGAAGTAATTCCTACCACCTTGAATAGGCAGAGGAGGATTCTATTTTTTAGAAATAATGCACGTTTTAATCACATGATATTATATTCTACATTCAAAATTAAGAAAAGGCAAACTATGAAATATATGCAGGTGTTTAGAAATAATGCAACACCGGATGCAATACGTTCATTAACCTTTGACCTTCACATATCTTCTCTCTGATTATATATTATAAAGTATCAACTTACATTGCAGGTTAACTGATTTAGTGACTTCAAAGGAAATACTTTATCAAATTATAATCTTTGTTAATGTGAAAAGTTTATAGGAAGTAAGGTGTCATATTCGACCACACGTGGAAAAATAGAATCTGCTGGTATTAGCATCCGGTGTTAGGTTTCATCTAGATAACATTCGGTGTTAGTTCATTGACCTTGTTCTAAAAATAGAAACTGCCGATGTCGACATCCGGTATCATGTTTCGTCTAGACTGCATCCAGTATCATATTTCAGTTCATTAACCTTGCACATTCACCATATCCTTATCCTTGTCCCTATCACTTTCATCTCTTCGATCCTTACTACTCACATCAAAGGAAAATTATTATACCGAATATGATTATATTGAATGATTGAATGATGGAAAGGAAAATTACTATATCGAAAGTGATTATATTTGATGATGGGCCAGCCAGGCAGCAACAATAACTGGTGATGGTCGACGCATTTAGTGGCCCATTATAGATTATATATAGGGCCAGCGTGATAACCCATCGTGAAGAAGGACCTTAGAAATGTGTACATTGACTATGTTTTGGCCAGGATATGGATTATGCGTGGTATTTGTTTGGACTTGGCTCAATTTACGCCAGGCCCATAGCCTTATAATAAATCTATGGGTGGCACTGGCTTCTATTTTTCAAATATCTAACATGGCAGTTGTGGAAAAAATAATAAATGCTAAACCTTACTATCTGTATTTATTTGTAACATGGTGTGACAAACATAGACCCAATTTTACAGAAAGAGTATTATAGACTACTGTAATTAAGTGATATCCCATCTTTATTACACAAAACAGTACAACCTCTACAATAAATGATTGTTTACAGCACTGCTTTGGGTAAATATGAGAAGAAAAGTATAATTAAATGTGCGATTCCTGCCGCTTGCGATATTAATTAAATACTTATACCAATATTGTCAGTAGCGTTTTACTAAAGAAATAGAATACAAATACGTAAAATCCATATACACATATTATATGAATGAAGTACAACCTGAAAACGAAAGGAATATATTATAATTTAATATTATTTAACAATTTATACAATTTCTATAGTACCTATTTCTACTTGCATATTATAATGGCTGTAATTCACTCGGGAAATTTACAACACTCGCTTACGGCCCGTGCCGTATGCCGTAACATTCACCCTCATGAATTATAGTCATCATTATATGCTCGTTGAATAATATACTAATGAAATAGGTAGGTACACACATTTTTGGAATTTTCTTTAAAAGCAAATTAAATATTGTGAATTGTTAAATACGAATACGCTTAATATTGAGCCAAAAATATGCAGACTAACGTAAATTTAGTGCCTCTTCAATCTGCCGATATTTTTTTATTTAATTCCAACTTTCTTCTTTATAATACTAGGCTATGATACTAGCATGATTACGATAGCTAATGATAATTTTATGATATACTTTTTAAATTGCTATAATCAATCGAAATAGGTGTATTGGAAATTTTAAAAATCTCAAAATATTTTCTAATAAGAACATTATAGCAATTTATAGCCCAAAAAAATGAAATATATACATGAAATCGAAAACATTTCTCAAACCGAATTTGAGGAGAAAAGGAAACATTAGATTGCAATACTAAGTGACTATGCCGTCTCTTTTTAAGTTGTATACAGGGTGCCCGGAAAGTAATGGGACCCAGCTTAAACATAGCTTCCTGTGATCAAATAGAACCGATTTAGACAAACTTAGCTTAGTTCAAAACTGCCTCATTTAGAAGTTATAGAGCTTCAAAATAAAATTGTTTTCTTGTTATGGGCATAATTAAGAACCGAAACGTCAATCATGTTGAAATTTGGTACAGTTATATTTTAGACAAAGTACAAGCATTGCGAATAAGTAAGTAGTGCTGCATATCCTAGGGGGTGCTCCTGGCAGTTTTTTTGTAACTCATTTTTATCGTATATTTTTTGTTGGTCCTATTCTGATACGCTTGACGGAAAATTATGATGAAGAAATTAAATCCATTAAATTGATTTTAACAATAAACAGCCATCATATCTGCCGTTTTTGATTTGGAGGTATGTTGAGGTATGTTTTCGAAATTTGACAAAATAATATTAATTTGAAATTATTTACACATTACATTTACACTTTACATAGCGATACACAGCGATAATTACTAACTCAGTACAACAATTAATATTAATCTGACAAACGTTTGATCAAATTTTATCTAATTTAAGCGTATCAACGTCAGTTTGACAAGTGGTAACTTGATCGAATTAAAAAATTTATTTCTATTTTAATGTGCGGAAATTTTCAAACGCGTTTTTACCGAAAACGGTGCATTTTATCAACATGGAACAAGTATAGCTTTTCTACGTAAAATTAATTTCTCCATCATAATTTTCAGTCAAGCGTATCAGAATAGGACCAACAAAAAAGATACAATAAAAATTAATTGCAAAAAAACTGCCAAGAGCGCCCTCTAGGATATGCGGCACTACTTACTCCTTCCCAATGCTTGTAGTTATCTAAAACATAACTGTACCAAATTTGAACATGATTGGACGTTTCGTTTCTTAATTATGCCCATAACAAGAAATTTGTTTTTTCTTTGAAGCCCTGTAACTTCTAAACGAGGCAATTTTGGTCTAAGCTAAGTTTGTCTACATCACAGTAGTATACTGTGGTCTACATCGGTTCTATCTGATCACAGGAAGCTATGTTTAAGCTGGGTCCCATTACTTTCCGGATACCCTGTATAATTTTTTCATTATATTTTTATATTATTCATTCATTATATTATTATATTTTTCAGTTCTGTTATAGAGCTCAGAAAAATCAAACAATCTAATTTGCTTTTATTTTATTCTTTGTGAGACTTTCATAAAGATCAATGTTGGCATACCTACCAGAAAGATGAGAGAAACTTGATTTACAGCGTGTTCAAAAAGAGTATGAACAAACATTTAGTATGCTATACGTATTTTATCAAATTTTTAAGAATTACCGTTAGAACTGCATTATTAAAATGCAGCAATTTTCATCAATTTAATTTACTGAAAACCTTAAAAAATTTACTTACACTTTTTGTTTTTGGCGGCATCGTGGAAGTGAGGATAAGTCTTCTTTCAAGCAGTACTGTCGTGTACCTAGAAGCCCATTGATCAAGTACTCTTTTAATGGATACTTATGATATTCTGAGATGGGGAATATTTTTTTATCCGCCTCGGTTAAGTAGTTGTTGAGAGCTAAATAGTTTTCACTCTTAAATACCCATTCTCTCGTCGCAAAAAATTCTAGTAAATTTAAACCATCGTAAATTTTACGTTGTATCCTTAACATGCTGCAAATACAACATACGAGTACAAGAAGAAAATTAGACGTCAATACAGTATCACCAGAAAAAGTAATTTCAGAATGCCAGTATAAAATATTTGAGTAAATTTGATGTATAAGGTCCACTAATCTTCAAAAATGTGCTAATAGTCAAAAAGTTGATTAAATTATAAAAAAAATTCGGATCGATAAACACTTTTGATTGTGGACTTTAGTTTTCTTGCAACTTTTACGTGTCAAAACTATTTGAATATGTAATGCCATAACTATTAGTAAAAACAAGACATACTAACTTTGAAAACTTTAACGACCAAGAAATAACATTACAAGTAACGCAAATAAATAGAGAAAAGTCGTTCACTAGACGCCATTTTTTCTTTTTTAAATAAGTATAAACATTAGATACTTTAAATTTTTAGATAGATACTGCATATATTAACATTCTCTTTTGGCTAATGGTATTAGATGTTTGTTGTTATAACTTTGGATATGGTCAATTATGTTTAAGTTTTGGGTTTGTTCAAATACCGAAAATGTTAATATTTATTTGCAAATTTAGATAAAGACAATAATGGTCCATGTCAGATGATAATTTATATACCTAATACACGAAATTTATACTAAAAGTTGTTTTTCTGGTGACATGGAGATTGTAGGTGTTTGTTATTGTGTTATTTTTTTTTTTTTGTAAATTTACCAACCATTCACCGTTTCCAACCAGTGTTAGTAAATAAAGCAACTTATTTTTACTGATTGATGGATATTAACATGGATCAGAAGTAAATATATGGACAAACTATTTACAAGAGTGTAGGTACTTGGGCAGTCAGAAATATTTTGGAAAATAACTATTTATTCAAGCAAAAATTCAATATTAAAAGACAATTAATATTTTTTAAAAAATGTAAATAAAAACAAATTTATTTTATGCGAATTTTTTAAGTTAATCTAAAAGAAATATATTTGAAAATCCACCATTATCCAATCCCGCTTATAACAGTAGCACCATTGTGAGTTGTTAAGGTGTGGCATGTGTTATCAAATGTGTCCCTGTCAAAGCCTCATCATATTTATCTGGTCTTGAGACATAATTCTCAGGATATACAAATTTAGAAACGTAAGACTAACGAATTGAAATTCCTATAAACAGATTCTTTAAGTTTTCAAGCTGAACTCTAGACATCCCACTATCTAGCATATTGCACCATAATTTTTGTATATGAGCAGAGCCCAACCAAGTCATGTCCAAGAATACACAAAGTGATGAAACTTTACTTTCCAGACAAAACGTAAATAAACTCAGTTTTATAACAGAGCGAAGTCCACTAAAGACCCTGATTCAGACTAATACAGAAAGGAATCAACGTCAGACCAATAAACTTTGTCATCAAAGCATGCGGCAGGTGTAAATGCTCTCTGGGTGCCTGATGATGCACGATGAGGCACTGGTACTTCTATGAGCCATCACATCTCTAGATCTGTTAACCGTTATCAGTCTGAGGCCCCTCTCCACATAAAGGTTTCAGCTATATACTGAAATAGAGCATCAAAAGTTGTTAGTCATGGGAAAATTAAATTGGACCAAACCTGAAAAAAGTGTTAACCAAAGGACACTTTTTTTCAATGTATTTAGTGGAACCATGCTATTTTAATCTCAAATTTATCCTTATTAATGAAACCACGGTTAGTGTGGCTGCGATAATAATGTCCGCAGAGTGGAGTTTTCTCTCTGCTACTGTGATTATAGGAAACTACTGCATAAGGTAGAGAATATCGGTCAATTCTTATAATGTCAATTTCGCCCTCTTAAGAGGGTTTTCTTAAGAAAAGATCACGATGAAGGTCATATGGTAATCATCAAAAAATAGTAAAAGGGTTTAAGTAGTCAATTTGTAGAATAAGTATTAGGATTACCACAATGTTACCCTGTAAAATCCATTGGTAACATATTGTTTTTTGTAAATGATACTGCAGAAAACAACTACTCCGCGGACTAATGCCCCGACCGGCATTGAATTACTACTGCAGTATATGTGTGACCAGCCAAGAACCCTTGTCGGACACACCGCCAGACATAGGCCGGTTTCGGGCTTGTTAGCCCACATCAGTATGCCATAGGTGAGACCGACAATTGAACTGGCTTTTCCTTCATATGTATGTTCACATATAAACTGAGTGCAGGTAAGAGTACCTGCTGCAATGTAGGTCGCTTCTTGTAAGTCGAGCCCCTTAGGCCGAGCAGGAAGTAAGCAGACCACTTATATCTCATATTGTTTTTGTTTAATGGCGACCAAAGAACATTTTGAGACAGCAATACTATTCCCTGACGATATGAGAGAGATGCCAGCTGAGCTAATGCTAGCTAGCCTTCGCACCTAGAACGACCCTGTTTTAAACTGTCACTAGCGGCATGCACAAAGGGTGACCAAATACTGTTGTTGCAGGTATCTGCGCAGCATCCACAATAAGTGTATTGCAGTTAAAGTTGTATTACTTTTTTATGTTGTTAATTTCACAATTCATTTTCCATTCATAACTTGTTTTCTAGTATTTTCTGTTTGCTGTGAAGCAAACCAAATTTTAAATATAAGTTTTTGACGAAGAAGAACTGAATTATTAAAGAAAGCGATACTTACAATCGTTTTTGTCCACATACAAACATTATTAAATCTATGAGAAGAGCGGGTAGCCAATGGAAAAATATGCTATAGATACTATGAACCAACTTAGAGGACCTTACATCACCGTCGGGATACCAAATTTGCATTTCAAATGGATATTCGTAAACAATCGATCTTCCCATATCCATTATTTCTTTATATGTGAGGCGCATTACAGCATCCTGAGTAAGATTATATACAGGGACTTCTTTTGACCTGTAAATTAAAAAAAAAAACAGCAGATAAGATATTAAAAGACTTTCTAAAATGCCCTCATTCACAGTGTTACATAATATATCGATATATGTTGCAACTATCAGTATAGCCATACAAATCTATTTGTATTGGATTGTGTGAGTATCGCGGTATCAGTATAGGCAAGTATCACTTATCTCTTCGATATCGCGCAAGTGCAACTTATATAAATATTTATTTGTCGCAATCTGCTTATCTCTTGTAGCATACATAAAGATCTATGTTTAAATGAAGTCTCATGATTCCGCCTTAGGGTGTATATATTACACACAATACTCGAATTCGGACAATGTCCGAAAAAAGTATGCAAAACTAGTTCTGAGCTCCGAAAAATTCCCAAACCCGAAATTATACATTTAAACGGTTACGCCATATTACAAAATATGAAGGACTAGTTCTGGGCATTATAAGGTGTTCAAAACTAGTTTTGTGCATTTTGAAATGACCAGAACTAGTTCTATTCATTTTCTGAAAAGTATGTTACACACGATACTCGAATTCGGACAATGTCTGAAAAAAGTATGCAAAACTACTTCTGAGCTCCGAAAAATTCCCAAACCCGAAATTTTACGTTTATACGGCATTTGACTATTGTAAAATATGAAGAGGACTACAATTAGATACATTATTAAGGGACCACGCTAGTTGCAGCCATACAAATTCGTACAGCTCGCGTTCCGTTAAACTCACTATACTCGTATGACTTTCCTTACACCTTCCATCTTTGCGTGGTTCCGCCTCGTATCTCACATCGCCTGATACTATTTGAACGTATGCGATTAGTCAGCATTTTCTTAGTTCCAAATTAACAAAGTTATTATCTAGAACATTTAAATTAATAAAATAATGAATCGCTTCCAGGATGCTCATTTATTTTGTTTTCTTTACGTTTTAAACCCTAGTTTATTCGTATCTAAAATATAATTTAAGAATCTTAGGAATTAGATTTTTTTCTAAGAAAAGTGGTGCAAGCCGCATCAAAATCGGGAGTTATTTTGCAACTAGTTTTAAGACACCTAAAGAGGTCCCTAAAGATTTATGCTCAATATGCATGTATGTATATCGGAACGAGATGGTAATTGAATAGTTACAACATAAGAAGGAAGATGTATTATTTTCGATATTTTATTTCAAATATTGCCAACTGTAAAAATATATACATATTAAAAAATATAATATTTATTTGAGCACGAACTGGAATGATGACATTTCGACTTTCGACACAATGTATTCTTTTTTCGACAAGAACACGCTCAGTTCATACATTTACGAGTTAATTCTTAAACACCACTGCGTGATAACTGATGACAATAGAGACATAACCCTACTTTTAATTTGTTCATTGGTATAACTTTCAGAAAATGAATAGAACTAGTTCTGGTCATTTCAAAATGCACAAAACTTGTTTTGAACACCTTATAATGCCCAGAACTAGTTCTTCATATTTTGTAATATGCAGTAACCGTTTATGTATAATTTCGGGTTTGGCAATTTTTCGGAGCTCAGAACTAGTTTTTCATACTTTTTTCGGACATTGTCCGAATTCGAGTATTGTGTGTAACATATACATATACCATGATTTTGTCTCAGTGTGTATGCGGTTATTTGCTAAAGAATGCCAATAGTTAAAGAAACGTAGACAAAATATTTGCAAACAGATTTTTCTATAAATTATTTTAATTGAAAACACTAGAAATTCCTTTCGAAAACATAAAGTAATTATTATTTAAATACATTAACAAATTGTAAATTAGAAGACCTTATTGAATGAAATATTATTATAAAAAACTGTATGATTTCTCTATAATCAATGAGAATTGCTGCGATATACTGTGGACCAAATGTGACATATAAAAGATGTACTTATTAACACTAGTTAACGAAATATAAATATTTGTACAAGCACTTTAAAATTTACGAAAAAAATTGTTTTATTAGATAATATAAAAATTTATCGAAAAATCCATAATTTATTTCATCCACGACGCATCTTTAAGTATAATGATGTACAATATACACTATAGCGGTGTATAATCATTATTGACTTGTGATTAATGATTATCCACTCCTCTGTCAACAAATTTAAAATCTTCAATGTAACTGTATCAGGCATAGACTAACAAAGAACCCGAACCTCCTGTGTGAAAGCCAAATACTTTAGCCACTGCACCAGTTACAGCAATATTAACATTTTTCCAAATGATGCTTTAAGTTTACTAATTAAAGTTTTATTTGCTTTCTTAAATTTATCAAGTGCACGACAAATGATAAATCTGAAAATAAAGTGCTTTGACAGTTTTGAATTGTATGTTGTCAAGTTTGCTAAAATATTATTAATTAATATTAATAGTCGAGTATTGTACTTGCAATTGCAAGTAACTTGTAATTTCAAGAATTACAGCCATCATTATATGCTCGTTAAATAATATACCATTATTCATGAACCTGATTACTCGTATTAGTATTATTATATCACAAATAGCTTGATGTCGACGAGTTTTTAACAATATATTAAAAACGAAAAAAATTAATACATCTTTCACACATTCAGATTCAAAGACAAGTAGTTTTTTTTCTGTGAATCATTACAGTCATTACATTACACTGTTTAGAAATATTATTCCATTTAACTATCCATATCCAATTAAAATCACGACGTATAAAAATCTATTGTCTTATTTGTCATTCACCGCAACTTCAATTAGATAAATATACCACAACATTTAATGTAATGAGGAGCTTTAGGAGTGTATAATAAACATAATTAGGTATTTAATTAGAAATATACTCCAAATTAACACGTTTTTATATGGACTCATTAAACATATATAACGTTACGTTATAGGTTAGGCCTTATAGGTATGTATTTCATTTTTTAGCTAATAAGAAAATTTCAGTAGTTATAGAATCGTAAAACTGCTTCCAAAAAATAGAACAAATAATTTAGAAACTCAAAACTTCATCTGTAATAATCAGATGAGTATCGATATACCATTTCAGCATGGAGTTTGCGTAGTTGATTTTTCTTTTTCTTTCAATGGTGTTGGAATAAAAAAAATAAGTAATAAATAAATAAATTAATTTTGTAGCTTCCGCCGTTTTTGGGAAATATGCTGGTTACTAGCGTAATATTACGCTAGTACACACGTCATAAGTCTTGGAAGTATATAAAATGATTTTATAAAGTCTAGTTACTTTTTTTAATGTGGTAAAAAAGTACATATACTAAGGGAACAAAAAAGACAATAAAAAAATTGCAGACCATGAACCTTTACTTTATTACCAATGCTTTTACAAATCTGGTCAGTTTGGCAGTGTATTCAGCCAAGTGTTCCTTTGAATTTTTGTACATTATAACGCCAAGACGTGAAATTTCTGCGTTTACCCGAGCGAGAATGACTGCTTTACTTGATGCAGGACATTCTAATCATCAGATATCGAACATGTTGGGTATTCCTAGATTATCTGTTTTACGAGTAGTACACAGATAGGAAGAATTTAATACAGTGGACAGCAGACCACGTAGTCGACGTTCTCGAGTGTCTAATTAAATGGAGGATCGGTATTTGGTGCAATATGCCCGTAGACATTGCGCATCATCAGCTTCAGCTCTCAGGGCCTGCTTTCAAGGTACGTTTTGCCGTGTTATATCGACACCTACTATTCGAAGACGACTCCACAATGCAAATTTACGTGCTAGAAAACCCTTAGGGTCCCTATTCTACTTCAAAGGCATCATGCTGCCATTCTCCAGTAGGCGCCAGAGCATAGGAGTTGGCTTTTACGCCAGCGCGGTGGGTCTTATTTACAGACGAAACCAGAATTGGGCTAGTTACTGATGACAATCGACAAATAATCTGGAGAGAACCAACAACAGCAACAGTGACTTCATTTTCCCCGTAAAGTTGCTCCGTATGAAGGGGGTACCGTAATGTTTTGGGGTGGAATAATGTTCAGTTGCCGCACCCCATTAATTCGCATACCACAGAATATGACCAGTCAAATTTACATCAAACAAGTTATTACACCCATTATCTACCCCCTACGTAATCAATTAGGTGAAAATTTTGTGTTTATGGACGACAACGCTCGACCGCATCGCGCAAGAAGGGTTCAAGAGACACTCGAAGCAGGACATATCAATAGATTAGATTGGTCAGCCAACTCTCCTGACATGAATCCTATTGAAAACATGTGGAATTTCGTTGCTAGAGCCATTCATAATCATATTCCTCCACCTCAGACTGCAGAAGAGGAATGGAACAATATTCCGCAAGAAATCGCTAACCGCTTGATTATCTCAATGCACAGACGTGTCAATATTTTATTGGAACGTGGTGGAGGTGATACCGACTATTAGTCAAGTAGATAACTTGCTTTGTTACTTCTTTTTGATTTAATAAATTTTGTCAAAAATGTTACACATTTGCTGGTTTTAAATTTTCTAAGTACTCAGTTTATCGAACATATTCTTTTCACAAAAAAAGATCCAGAAAACTATATACTTTTGTAAATGTATTTGGTTTTTCTGACGGAACGATTTTTTTAACAAGAATGAGGGGGGGGTTGAACATTATTCCACCCCAAAACATTACGGTATTGTCTGAAGCTATTTATTTGTGGCATAATTTTAGTTTTTATTTAGTTTTATTGGGTTTTTTGCCACACTTCTGAAAAAATAATAAAGATTAATTAAATAAGCCCTTGCGCCAAACGGAACAGTCAAGAGTTATTTTTGAAACTAAGTTTGCCTAACCAAAAAATCTCACACGGTATCCTCATACGGAGCAACTTCACGGGGAAACTGAAGTCGCTGTTGATGACCTGGTTCTCTCCAGACTCTTTGCCGGTTGTCATCAGTAACCAGCCCAATTCTGGTTTCGTCTGTAAATAAGACCCACCGCCACTGGCGTAAAAGCCAATCCCTATGGTCTCGCGCCCACTGAAGACGGGCAGCACGATGCCGGTGGGGACCCATAATAGTCTTCTAGCACGTAAATTTGCGTTGTTGCGTCTTCGAATAGTAGGTGTCGATATAATACGGCGAGACGTATCTTGAAAGTGGGCTCTGAGAGCTAGAGCTGAAGATGTGCCGTGTCTATAATAATATGGGCATATTGCATCAAATACCGATCCTTCCTTTCATTAGATAGTCGAGGACGTCCACTACGTGGTCTGTTTTCCACTGTATCAAATTCTTCATATCTGTGTACTATTCGTACAACAGATGATTTAGGAATGTTCAACATGTTCGATATCTGGTATTAGAATGTTCTACAACATGTAAAGCAGTTATTCTTGCTCGAGTAAACTTAGAAATTTCATGTCCTGGTACAAGAATTCAAAGGAACACTTGGCTGAATACATTGCCAAACTGGCCAGATTTGTAAAAACATTGGTAATAAAGTAAAGGTTCATGGTTTGCAATTTTGTATTGTCTTTTTTGTTCCCTAAGTACATGTACTTTTTTACCACATTAAGAAAAACCACTAGGTTGTCATTTTATATACAGGGGGTCCAAGACTTTTGACGTTGTGTGCAGTTTCGATCTTAAACTGCTTATGGTCCTTTACAGGATTTTATCAGTTATGTTTAATGTCACAAGCGTAACATAGCGTCACAAGTCAAGACAAATTGAAATGGCATTCTTTAGATATTTGTTTTAAAATTTGGAGTCATTATTCCTCATAGACCTCTTCAGAAATTCTAGACATAGA
The DNA here is from genome assembly GCA_025584915.1 of Monochamus saltuarius. Lineage (NCBI taxonomy): Eukaryota > Metazoa > Arthropoda > Insecta > Coleoptera > Cerambycidae > Monochamus > Monochamus saltuarius. The sequence continues at coordinate 46,617,305 of CM046721.1, read as the reverse complement.
TAAACGCCTCACTCACCTACTTTTTGCTGTTCCCATTATCTGTGCGACCACAATACTAGTGTTGATAGCAAAATCAACAGGTACAAATTGACCTCTATTTCCTCCTTTACAATGCATTGATCGGATCACTCCCTTCCCAGCACCAACTAAAAGACCCACAGGACCATTGAGGCTGTCCACCCACCCAGGAATGGGTTCATCAACAGCAGGTATTACTAGAAAACGAAAACGTGGAGCTTGAAGGTTATTTGTAAATATATCCTAAATCAATATCGAATTTGGTACATATTTATTGCTATCGATAACCCCGCTCTAGTCATTATGTACTATCACAGAATATATGCTGACCAGGACTGTGATTCTCGATGAAGAACTCGTATGCAAATAGATTTCTTGTCTCTCTCAATTGCCGTAGTGAGGAAAAGGATATTCACATATGAATTGCTCTGCGATTGATTTGAGAATCTCGACCCTGATCACGTGGCTTCTAATCATTTATGAAGGCACTGTATATTCTGTGGTACTATGTATGTATTATTGCACATACCTAGCAAGCATTTTTCAGTTTTATTACATGTTAGATCATTAATCGTTCAAGAAATTCGATAAATTGTATGTTACAATGTATTCTCTTTATATCTAAATAGTCTACTAGTTTTCTATGACTTTACTATTATGCACTATAATGTTTAAGAAGTACTTTTCTACATGACCAATAAGAAATATAATAAATCTGCAATTCCTTGTGATGGATATTTTATAAATTCTAAAAATACAAGTGTTTGTTATCAAGCTATAAATATTGTTTAGGTTAAAGTGAAGTAAAATGAATGTTACAAGTATAGGTACCACATGCAACATACAAATAATGTAACAAAAATGTACTACAAAAAACAAAGTAGGTGTATGAAAAACGTTATAGGCTTTCTAGGGATTATCCCTATAAATTAATAATAATAAACTTCACATAAAACTTCCTCCTTCCTTTTGGGAAAACATTTTGTTGGCCTTTTTACAGCTTATCAAATAAATGTCAGCTTTATGGACAATACGAGTATGTTTGTTGCTGAAATTAACTATAAATAGAAAACATCGTACTGATATTAGAAAATATAAAAAACTTTTTAATTACTGATAACAATTCTGTTGTTTCAAATGTTGTTTCTACCTATACATATACGTTATTTCATTTTTGCTATCTAGTAATTTATTTTTGAAATGATTCATCTTTCAAATAAGTTATAGGTAGCATGTCCAACAAAATTCTGAGTAAATTAGGTCAAGGGAGTGGGTATTTTTCACAGTTTTGTTAATCCTATTACTTCGTCTACTATATCATAAAGTAATAGCTACAGGGTATTCTGAACTGCAGGGAGCAAACTTATGGAACTTTTTAAAATAAGAAACAAATTCGGGCCGGGAGATGCTTAGATTCTTAGATCTAAATAATAATAATTTTTTTATTAATCTTAATTGTAAAGACAAAAATTTCAAAATTGGCACAAATATTTTTTACTTTATGCTGCTTTTTTGAAAAAAAAAATATTTAGAGAAAATGCATCTGTCCATTTGATAACAAATTTGATTTGGAAATTTTTAAGTCTCTTGGGATTTTTTATTTATAGCTCAATTTTTTAGATATCTTCAATTTTCTTTATTAGCACCAATAACTTTTATTGTAAATCAACACAGAACAGCATTCAAACTAAATTCCCAAAAATGTATTTTTGGGGTTTTAAAAGATAAAGTTTACGCTGTCAGAGAAAGTATATGAATAATAATTGATAGCTATTCAGAATTGTATTAATGCTGCTACATATACAGTATGTGCGTCGATGCCAACATTGTGATGAAGTGGGAGGAATGCACTTCGAATAACTGTTTTAACTAATTATGTTCAGGTTAGTTTAATTTTAACCAAATTGTGTTGTTTAATTAGTTAATATACTTGTTCTTGTAAAATAATGGAGACCAATTACCTATGTTATTATTTCAAATAATTATTACGAAAAAAATACAATTATTTTAACACAGACTGTTACAAGTGCTAGTTTATTTTTCATTTGGTTAATATCAACATATTTTCGTTTGTATACCTTCACGTATTTAAAAATGATTGCAAAGAACTATTTTTAGGAATTAATTTTAATACTTATGTGTTGATTTACAGCAAATTTTATTGCCATTGTCTAAAAAAATATCTTAAAAAAAATTTAAATCAAAAATTGCTAAGAAGCACAAAAGTTTGCAAATCAATTTTGCTATCAAATAAATGTAGTTTGAAAACCGTAAGCGTATGTTGAAAAATATTTGGAGGGAAAACATTTGGTCGGATTTTCCCAATTACTTATATGGTTCTAAATAATATTTTTTTTCCAAAAAAACAGCATAAAGTAAAAACTATTTGTATAGTTTCAAATTTTTATCGTTAACAATTAAAGCTCAATAAAAAAAAGAATATTTTTTTTTGAAAATATAACACCTTAACACCTTGTATCTCAAAAACTAGTCATTTTTCGACACATATTAATATAAATTTGTTTTCTTGATCCCTGCAATTCAGAACAGAAGGATGATAGAAGTTTAGTGCTTAGGTTTGTGGTGAGCTAAACCTGCTTATTTTCTTCGAAAGAAGCATGTAACTTCATGTACATTACATAGAATATTGGGATATCCTTATGACCAATGACAGTGTAATGTTCCCCTTATTGCAATTTATATTTGAATTATTTATGATGGCCATGTAGAGAGTCTTTTACTCGCATTGAATTTCCTCATTTCAATCTTGTTACAGGATATACATACTAATTTACATCTGAAGTTGAACATCGTTATTTTACGTATTACTTTTGGCAATACATGTTTCAATTTGCCTTTAATGCTGTGTCATTCCGTATTTTTTTTAATTAGGTATTATTACATTATTCTTTCATGCTACCAAGTCAAACATTCGCTTTTAGATTTGCGCAATTGAAAAAAAAAATTAACTTTTGAATCCTCCGGTATTTTAATATTTTCAATATTTTCTAAAAGCTGCGTTCTTGTTAGCAAATGTCTTCATTTCTTAAACCATTTTTATTGCATACTAAACGGCTGTCCCCTGTTTTGGCGAATGTGCTTCCTGCATAATTTCTCTAATTTTTAGAATGTTTATCAGGAAACTTTTCCTAAGAACTGAAAGAGGTAAGTTTTTAATAAAATCTGAATAAACCTACACACAAAGGTTTAACCAAAATCCAGGTTTAAATTTGACTCTTCGGTTATACAAAGTAGAAAAACCATATTTATGAAGTTCTAGGTAAATAACAAAACCACCTTGAATATTATTGGTTAAATAATTTAAATATACCATTTATTCCTAATAAAAAAAAGTATAAAAATATTTGTTATAAAAAGCTTTGTTTTCCTTCTACACTTTAATAATTGTAGAAAACCACGGTTAAATTAAAAAATAATTAAAAATAATTATCACAAATATTGTAACACTTGGTATATAGGATAGGTATGCTTGTTTCTATCGACTCAAAGTCACGTATTCTATCACCTCCTAAAATTATTGTAGCGACTTGCATCACACTCTGTATATATGATATATTACAAAAATATCGCACTGACGCTGTAATATATATTTATATCTAAGCGGTTTACTTATCTGTGGGAATATATCTCATTACAAAGATATACCTAAATATATCTTATACGAGATGTGGCAATTAAGTTGCGGGAATTTGTCAATGAAAAAAATTAGCAAATTAAACTTTGCCAAAATTTTATTATCGACCTTCACAATAGTCTCTCTCTAACTCTACACAACGATTCCAACGTTGCTCCCACGATTGGAAACACCTTTGATAATCTTTCGCAGTTAACCCGTTCAGCACCACGGTTACAGCTTCTTTGACCTTCTATACGCCGCCATGATGAGTTCCCTTGAGGTGCGACTTCATCTTGGGGAGAAAAAAAATCTCAGGGGGCAATATTGGGACTATAGGGTGGGTGCGGCAACGTTGGCATACCTTTTTTTGCCAAAAACTCTTGCACAATGAACCAGGAATGGGCTGGCGCGTTGTCGTGGTGCAAGATCAAGCCGTTCGCGGCAAGTTCGGGTCGCACACGGAAAACGCGGGCCCGCAGCCGTTCTAGGACGCTAACATACAACTGTCCAGTCACTGTCTGGCCGGAAAGAACATATTTACGATGAATGATGGCGTGGATATTGAAAAGAAAAACGATCAACATTGCCTTCAGTCGTGACTTGGACATCCTCGCATTCATTGGACACTCTCCACCCTTTTCCACCCACTGCTGACTTTGTTTACGGGTCTCGGGGTCATACTCAAATATCCAGGTCTCATCTCCAGTGACTACCCGACTCATCCAGTCTCTACCGTCACTGCGAATGCGGGACAACAAATCCTCGCAGATTGATTTTCGCATGTCTTTCTGTTCACAGGTGAGAACTTTTGGCACCATCTTTGCGCAAATCTTTCGCATATTCAAATTTTCGTGTTACATCTTGCTAACGGTTTCTTTGTTGACGTTTAACTCGCCAGACAACGCAGAATGCTTAGGTGCCGGTCAGGCGTGATCAGTGCACGCAAACGGTCGGTCAGTACGAGAGGTGACGGGAACTCCTTCACCTGGATCGTCTTCTACCGATTCATGCCCCTCCTTGAACCGTTTTGCCCATTCAAACACGCGTGTTTTCTACATGCTCTCGTCTCCATACACTACCTGCAATTTTTGAAGAATTTATTATTATTATGGTTGCTCTTGCACTATATTTAACTCAACCTGCCAAAAAACAAGTTTTAATTTCACTTCCTTTCATAACCATAATTTGGTGTTTTCGCATGAGATTTACAGGTTTAATTAACTGCACTTTACAAATGTAACATTTTCTTTTTAATTTATTTAATAGATATAATCTATGTATTTATCTAGATAACGTAAACTAAATTTTAAATTAAATGTTTTTATTATGAAAACCTATAGGAAGGCGACGCCCCACAGCCCTCTGCACCAGCCACCACTGATGTTGTGACCTGTGTCCTCTATAGATTTAATTTTAAATGTATTTAATTAGAAATATTAATTTGCACATTGTAAATATTCAGCTTTGTATTCATATACACCGAAAAAAAAAATTAGCAAACAATAATTCATTTTATTTAAACATAATTTATTATCGGGAAACAAATGTTTGTTGGTATAATGCTCACTTTTTTGTCAAAAATATATAGATTTATTTGGTTTTTTTTGAGTATTTATTTGTTTAAATGAAGTAAATAGTTATTTCATTTGAACATCTCATGTAAACTTAATTTTAAAAAATAATTTTCATATATTTTTTTCATTTCCTTTCAATGACTGACGACAATTTTTTAGTTCCATACGAGTTACTAGGAAATTTAAATGGTATCAGTTATTTACATTTTCCAGAAAACGACCGTATTGCTCTGTTGGAACTACTAACACTAAGTCAAAATATGTGGTTCATTCGATGATCCATTTTACTGTGCATTTTACCCATCTAGTACAAATACAGGATGATTCAGAACTTACAGTACAGGGGACTTTAAAAAACACAATTTTGTAAAAAAATCAAATAGAAGATTTAAAAATACGCTTCTGACCTTGCGCAAGGTAAATTTATGCAGTCGGCGACTTGCACGGCTGCAAAGTGTAATAAGAAATGAACGGAGGCAAGGAAAGAATTAAATAAAATTGTATAACACCTACTTTATATCAACAAATTCAACTGCTTTAATGAAATAATTTGATATACCTCATGTTACAACAACTGTTCAAAATTTTGTTCACCAACGTGTTTTGGGCCCGTCTTACCCAGTTTCTATGAACTAACACATGTTTCTGGTTCTTGTCGATTTGGAATTAAACTTATAGACAGCACCTATGATATGTTCGCGTAAATCATCAGTAGTGTCTACTTCGGTACGGTACACTTTTTTAAATATCTCCATAAAAAGAAGTCCAAAGGATTTAAGTCAGGAGATAAGATTCCGTCGCACTCCTTCACTAAGGTACTCCCGACTATTTTGTCGAAAATGAGGCTCCCCCTCCATACTGCAAGAACCGGACAGCTAAGGGCAGTCCAGAAGTTCAGGCAGATCATTTCGAAGGAACTGGAGATACTGAACCCCATCCATTCAATTTGGTAATGTCAGCTGTAAATCTGGGATTTTGAGCATTTTGTTGCAGCAACCATTCACAAAATCTAATTTGTAAGGGATATTGCCCGGTACTTATTCATCTATAAATGTGTTCCTCAGCTGCTGCAATACGCCGTGGACGCCCTGAATCTCTACCTTTCCCACGATGCGATTGCAAATTTCCATTGTCACTTTCGCGTTACACTACCGCAATTCTTTTTACTTTTCCCAAAACTCTGACTTGTTGTCAATTTGCATTTGCAAAATAAGTGATACCAACGCTTGCACACCTGAATGCACACTAAAAACTAAACTATTTATCCAAATTTCGCAAGTAAAAATAACTAGCAGCATAACATACAAAATCAAGGTTTCAGTTAATATATTTTGCATGTTTAACAATCAAATAATAATCAAGTAGAGGCGAAAGAAGGCAGTTTGAAATTGGCATTTCAGCCTAAGAATTTTTGAGTATGGTGGTAACTATACAAATCACTAAATTATTCCCCATAACAGCTGCAATAAAAATCGATATTTTGAAAATGCAAGAATCTTTCAAATATAACGGCTTCTGCCATATGCTGTTCAACGTGCATGCCTACGTGCAACAGACCTGCAACTTGCAGAAAGAATTGCAGACAGTAAAGCGGCTTTTATTTGACATATTTGTCATAATTTGTCTTGGCATTGATGCATCTACGTTAAGATATTGTAAATACGATTTATTCGAAAATAGTCAATTTCTCAGGCTAATGGTTAAGTATACCTTGTTTGACAAAATAAGGTAAGTTTAAGATATTTTAATCAAAAGGAGATAACGTGGCTAAAAAAATTCGCGCGTGTTTACATCATAAACATGGCTTATGTAGTATAGAAGTAGATAACCGATTATGATTTCTCGTATCCAAAACTTCTATTCTCACATTTTTAAGTTAATAACCAATATAATTATTATGAAAATCAATTTTTAAATTCCAGCTTTGCTAAACCGTGTCTTTTTTATTAACAATTATTGCTGGCTCAAATATAAAAAATCTAGTACGTCTCCATAGACCATTACTTTCGGATCATCCTGTGCATACAGTTATTATGCATTTATTGTATCCGTTTCATTCCGAGTACAAAATCATTTTTATGCATATTGGAAAGGATCACACGTTCACTGCTATTTAACCTCATTCATAATAATTTCCATTTAATCGCCTTTAAAATAAAATGTCTTACATATATTACTAAAGCAAATATACAACTTTTATTCATTAATACCTATTACTATAATATTCCCGTAATTATTCATATTTACGTGTAATTTGTTTCGTTAATAAAAATTAAAAAGATGAGTTGATTATGATATGCCAATATTTTTAGGTATTAACAATATTGTGTAAAACTAACTACTCTGCAGACTAAAGCCCCGACCAGCGTTGATTTACACCCACAATATCTACCCATATCCTTTATTATTAGCTTTTGTAACATTTTTTACTGTATTGAAAAGTTATGTTAAGCTAATATAAAACAAATCTCCTATATTTTCTATCAATGAAGTCATATGTATGCTCTCTGATACCAAACAACTAGGTATGCTAATGAACAATTCCACAGACAAAGCTCTATTCAATAATTATCTAAAATAAAAATTAATCTAGCTAAATTTACTAACCTGGTTTAATGGAAACATTCTATAAATATCTAAGTTCACTTTTGAAACTGTGGAAACTCAAAAATTCAACCACACTAGATAAGATCTGACCTAATCTAATATGTTAAATTGTATGTGAAATTATATTTTGTACGTTTTCCTATAATAGATTACACTGTGTAATATGCGTACAAATTAATTATTGGATATTAATCTTACACGACACAGTAATGTTCCCATAAAATATTTCAATAAATATGTGAATAGTAATAGAACATGACAAAAAAAAACATGTTAGATGTTTTAAGATCAAAAGATGAATATTATGTCCATACCGTAAATCCAGTAATATAGAATATCCTACAGTTCTATCTCTCTCTCTTTTGTTTTGATGCAATTCTAAGTCCAGGAAGCAAATCTTGGATTTAACAAAATAAATAAAATTAAGACAGATACTGATAAAGGGAAGTAATGTTGAGATGCGATACATTTGTCATTTAATTCTACTACTGAAGCCTGTAAATATTACCAATGGAAGGTCGGATTATGACCACTGGCATGTTATCCACTTCATCTGCAATTAAAGTTTCAGTAAGTCTTTTGCTGTAAGTGTATGTATTGGGATGTGGTGCAATAATTCCTGGTGTAGCGATATTCAAAGTTTCGAGGCTTAACCATTCTGCAACTTTGATAATATCTCTAGGCTTCTCTTTACTAGGATATACCTGAAAACCACAAGAATTATATAGTTATTTGTAATGACATGACCTATCGGGTATAAAGTTTGTGTTATGTTTTAAACTCTAATCATTGATTAGCAATCGCCAATTAAATAAAATTGAAGAAATTGGTTACTATGAAATATGTTCTATTGAAATCTATGTTTGGTCAATAAAGAAAATTTTCATCACAAATAATTACAACCACAATTAAGGCACATATTTATAGTATTTTATTAAACGATATGTACGGGCATAGAATTTTTATGTATTTTATTTTTATCGACAGTTTAGACTCTTTAATCTTTAACTTCGTGGTCAAAAATGTTGAAATAAAAATCAAGATCATCGTTAAAATTACCAGATTGCATCAAAATCACTATTATACATAAACAAAAAAACTAATCCCTGTGACAAACCCTGCAACATTTTACAAAACTTCAGATGAATAATTCCAATATATGTATCTTAGGCTATTTTGGCCAGGGACGGATTTCAATTGAACAAACTTGGTATACTAACTTTTTAATGCTAGAAGCAGTCACAATTTATATTGTTGCAATAATAAAAACAAAACCAAAGTAATGGTAATGGTGAAATTTGAAAATATAAATGTAAAAATTAAAGATGTAAATATAGAACAAGTAAGAATATTCCAATATCTACTGTAGAATTTTAAGATAGTAGAAAGCAAGAAACTGAAATTGACAATACAAAAATAGAGCAAGTTATATGACGATAATAACTTTCGTATTTGTTGGGTAATTGTACTCAAATTTTGGAAAACTAGACGTTTCGAGATAAACACAAATATCTGATTGATTTTTGCATTTCTTTTAATTTTTAAGCTTCGATTAGCATTCAAAAATATATACTTGTTATATACCTGTAAAATGCACCATTTTGAAGAAAACTGCATACCTATAACGTATTTGTTAATTATTCTATTCTAATTAATTATTAATTCAGAAAGTTTTACAGTTAGCTGTCTCGCGTTTATTTCAAAAATATAAATTTTAAATATTGGTTCTGGTTTTGCTATTGCGTTTTGGTTTAAGTGGTTATTTATTTTATTTTATTAGTTTGTAAATGTGTTTCATTCATCTTGTCATATTTATCTGTGTTGCATTTCATGCTGTTTTATGAAAACACAATTACTAACTGTAATAACTTTTTAAATTGATAATTTGTTAGAAATTATGTATAGATATTCAAGCTCAAAATACATTAAACGCAGTTTTCTAAAATAGTGTATTTTAGCGCCATGCATGTATACTTCTTTTACAACGAATCAAAAGCTGTTTGAATATAACTAATAATTTTTCAAAAAAGTATAGTAGCAGAGTCGCTCAGAACGCCCTGTACATTTAACTCAAAATTAGTTTGACATTTGTGTCTCACAAAAAAACATCCTCTTCCAAAATTTGGGTACAATTACACAACAAATAAGATTGAAAAATTAAATAAAAATTTAACTTCCCAGGCCTATAACTTCTTGAAGAAGCAAAACTGTACTAAGGTAAGTTCATTTAAATTACATGTTGTATATTTTGCTATATAGTCGTCTTATATAGCAAGTGTGGGCCGTGCATAAATATAGAGTTATGGGATACTAGAAGTACCTTGTTCAAAAACAAGACAGATCTTTTTATTGTCTTCAATAATATTAACGCACGCCTTTGCTGCAATAAGACCGTCTTTTGTCACACCAATTCATGATGACTAACTTTATAATGTGAACGCAACCCGAGAACGTATAGCATGTAACTTGTTATATAGCGATGGTATATAAACATGTTACTTAATGTGGACCCTGCTTTACACAATATATTGTCACATAGTAATAATATTAAATGCGGTCTTAATTCAATGCTAGTAAAGTATACAACGAAAAGGTAAAGTATTAGCCAAGACAGCTTTTCAATAGGTAAATGTTTTTGCAATGATAATGACAGTCCCTCAAAACAGTTTTGAAAATCTGAGTAGAAATTTCCTTAAAAATCTATTGGTGAGTGAAATAACTAAGAACTAATGTTATGATTTGAAAGTAGATTTCATTACGAATACGTCAACAGTTCAAAAGAAATAGCAAAATTAATTTCAAATACTGTCATTATTTGCTAATGATAGGGAAAGTATGTCCAATGTCAGTTGTCAGTATTCCTGGACACATTTACTTAATTAAATTATTAAAAATGGCTTTTTCTTTCGAAACTGGGGATAGAGAAATATCGCAAGGAAATATGTTCCCAACTGGCACTGGATAATAATAATGAAGATTTGTGCGGGAAAGGGGGCGGCATATTATTATTAAGCAGGCCGCATTTGCGCCCAGGAATGACTTATGTTGGTAGGCCCTAACCACTATTCAGTGCAGGAATGAGGGAAACCTGGAAAACCTCATTAATTAGGGGGGTAGTCAAATATCAACCGGTATCAATCTCTCACATTGACCCAAGCTAACGTTCTTCCACCCTACCATACCCGCAGAGAAGGTGCTAATCCTCTCCATGAATACAGCTTATATACGGTCTACCGGCAGCTGGGCGCGAACCAACACGTACTCAAGTACTGACGCCTTATACCGCGCGACCACTGACCGACCCATGACATATTGACAAACATTAAAACTACCCCAAGTTGACATAAACATAACTAATAAGACTTAACTGTCAACACTAAAGAACTCAAGTGATATCCGAAACTTAGTAAATAATAATAATTAATCATCCGAATCACAAACTCCCTGTAATTCTTTAAATAGTAACATATTACTTAGGCAAGTTTGGCTCAAAAGACATATTTTTATGTCTACTATCTCCGGTTGCTCTATGGCCCAGGGACACCCTGTATGAGAAACTGCGCTTCATGGTGGCAGAAGTGTTTTTGGAATAAATAAAAAATGTTTTTTTGTTACAGTGTCGAAGTTCGACAAGTTTATTGAATAAAATGGAGGTACACGCTTGGCAAAACTGTACCTATGTATGTACAATTGTTTACAATAATAATGACACTCACTAAAATGAATTTTGTGATTTATTTTGACGTTCTGATGTATTCATATTGAAATCTACTTTAAATTTTTAACATTAGTTATTAGTTGTTCAACTCACCAAGAGACATTTAATGAAATTTCTATTTAGAACTTCCAGAAGTTCAAAAACTATTTGAAGGGAGTGTCATTATTATTGCAAACGATTGTACAAGACAAAGATTGTGAATAGTAGGTTCTTATGCAACTTATTATCACTGGGCTTGCCACAGTGTTTTTTAAAAAATAAAATTTTCAAAAATAGTGCTTTTAATAATTAAAATGTTACAGCTAACGTGTGAGAATGTTTTATCAGAATTAACATGACAAACTACATAGAACAAGGATAAGAATTATATCTAACAAGCAGTTTTGCGTACATTGCACTATTAGTATTAAGTTTCATAGCATCTACTGTCTAAGTTATTTAAGAGTCACAGGGTGTATCACATTACACCTACATCCGTAAAACGAGGCATTTTTCATGGAGTGAAAAATGTCCGGGGGTTCGCTATAGGTTGATATGTCATTGCTTCGGGTCGACTAGTCGCTGCTTCGAAACTTCGTCTTCTTCGTCTTTGGATAAATTTAAAGATAAAGTAGAATATCACTATCATCAGGACAACGTAGATTGGCAATGTCAAATATTTGAATATTGACTCGGTAATTGATTTGTCTTCATAGACTGGTTGCACTGGTACAATATTACTTTGATCTCTTTGAAGTTCATGAATTTTATCTAAAGGAATGTCCTTGATTTTAATCTTTGGAACAATGGCCACTGAAGATTTTCGTGGAATTTTGATTTCGGGAAGTAGCATAGGTTTTCCACTCGACACAGTTTTTCATTGACATAATTATAGTCATTTTTTTAGTCCAACAGGAACTGAAATTAGGTAGTTCCCGTGTAATGTGGTGAAATCGGCATTTGCACAAGTCAACTGGATTTTTGTAGTATTTGGAAATATCCCAATGTAGTGTGATTCGTCTATTTGTTAGACAATGTTTTGGGAAATTGGTACAGGTGTCTGCTTGCAGCTCTCATAGGTGGAGTCCAGTTGCAAAAGTTCAAAAATGCAATCTTGATTTTTCGATTTGTATATCAGATTGTTATCAGGGCAATAATAGCCTGGGTGCAGTTCAATACAAGGCAACGACATGTATTGGTAGAAGTTTTCGTTCATAACCAGGTAGGTATTTTTAGGAATAATTGTAGTATAACTTTGAGTTGGAATTGAGAGAATAAATGATATTAGGAGAATGTACCTGGGTGTACTATAGGAAAATGGATTACGAAAACAATTTTTGTTCCTGAATAATAAGCTTCAACTTCCAATAAGTCATAATATCTATACGTATTATTAGTATCATGTGAAAATATAAGTTGATCATCAGAATAATATTTTAGAACGGTTTGTAAAATTGATTCTAATTCGTCTAATTTTATAATGCTATTGTGAAGAGTTTTTAATCTAGCAAAAGTTATTGAATTTTCAATATCATCTAAAAGATGTAAAATTATACTTAATGTTAAACTAATTTGGTCTAAAATATTTCTTGCTCTTAAATAGTCATTAAATACAACAATATACTCGTTTAATTGTGTTTGAATTTTATATAAGTCAGAAGCTATTACTTCTTGATTATTCTTAATTAAGGTTACTGTTTTATTGAAATTGTCAATAATTTTAGTGGTAAGAGATTTCTTTATTTAGTTTTTCACAATTTCTTTTGATTACTTTCTAAATCAGATATTGCGCGATCATAGTGAATTGCATCGTTTGCATCAAGATTTCCTGAAGTACTTTTTATTATTGTTCCTAAACCGTCAATGAGCCGCGTTTCACTCTGCCAGTTGGGCTTAGAGAATTAAATTTTTGTTCTGCTGCATTTAATTGATACAATAAAACTTTGTTCAAATTATCCAGAACAAAAGTATATTCGGACTTAATTCATTTTTAATTGCCAAACTAACGTTTAAATATTGCTGTTTTAGTGTTTGGATTTCAATTTTAATTGGTTCTAAGTCATAATAATGAATAAATGTGTGTATTTTGGATTTAACTTTGGAATTTCCTAATTTATATGGAAGGATTCCGGGATTATTATTGAGGTTGGTTATTATTATTTCCTGAAGTATGGCTGTCTCGAGGGTTGTCAACGTCAGGGTTAACAGAATCAGGTGCTTCCTGCAACAAATGTTTTTATTAGATGACTTTGGTCGTCTTAATTTTTGTTTAAGTAAAGTGTTACTTGTGGTTCGTACTTTTAATTTTTGTCTTTCATCACTTTTTCTTTAGTAAATCGAGGGTTTAACTTATTGCGGAGATTTGTAGTGACTTTTCGGTAGACGTCTGTGTCAGGTTTATATGTTAGTGGGTCGTTTTTTTCTCGATCATTGTTATTTCCTATAGTCCTTCCTTTTGATTGGCTAATTGTTCATTTAATGTTTTATAGATTTCTTTCGTCATTTTGCGATGTTCCTGTACATAGTTATTTATTAACTTTTGATTTATGTCGATATCAAACGGGTCTTTGGTTATTTAAGTGTCCATTTATAATGTCAATCGGTTTTTGTTTTGTTACCGAGTGTATGGAATTATTGTAACCTAATATGGCATATGGCATTTGATTTAAAATATCAATTTTACCTTTATTCTTATCTCTTATTATGCGAAGATGTTCGATAAGAGTAGAATGGAATCGTTCTATAGGTCCATTTGATTGAGGATTGTTAACAGTAATATAATGTGTTTCAATTTTATGAATTTTGAAAAATTCTTGAACCACAGAATTGTTTAGTTCTGTGCCATTGTCCATGACAACTAGCGAGGGTAAACCGTGGTGAGTCATAAAGGTCAAAAATGTTTTTACTACTTCTGTACCTATCATTGCTGTGAAGAGGGTACGCCTGAGCATATTTAGAAAATGTATCAAATATCGTCAAAAATTTTTGTCCGTGTGCTTGAAAAGTATCAATGTGTATAATTTCGAATGGTCTGGAGGGTGTGGGTGAAATTGCTAATATTTGTTTGGGGATTTCTATCATATTTATTTATTAAACACGTTTCACATGAGTTTATATAGTTAGTGACATCGTTTTTCATTCCGGGCCAATAATGTGATCTTCTGATTCGCGTTTCGGTCTCTAATATACCACGATGGTTTGTTTTTCCTTCATGAAAATTTTTGATAGTATTTATCTGGTTTTCTTTGTCAGTGACATCTTGCAAAATTGTATTACACTTTATTAATTTATATGCGGAGTTTTTAAATGTCATTCTTAATATTTCACATATTTGTGGCATATAAGATTCATCGGTAAAATAAATAGCATAAGTAAATTTTGGATTTAGAAAATGTTTAAATAAATTTATAACATCGTGTTCTAAATTACTTTTTGATATTTGTGCGTAAAGACGTTTTTTTGTAGGGAATATTTGTTTAATTTTAGGTTGGACGGGTGAATGTAAAATAAATTCTAATTGTATTTGATGGTCAAAAGAATTCAAGCACCTTTCTGAACTAGGCATTTCTTGTATGGGTTCTTCTTGTGTGCACTGTGTTATCGTTAGGGTCGGCTTCTTCTGCTGAAATTGTTTCTTCTGTATCTTGTGAAGGGCTTCTTTGGATAGATGGTCTCGGTTCTTCATCTCTGACGTCGTCCATAATTGGTTGTTCACTAGCATTACCTATCATTGATAGATTATCTGTATTTTCTAAAGTATTTTGTTGCCCAAACAATTGCTAAAAGTTCTTTTTCAATTACACTATAATTTTGTTCGGATTGATTTAAAGTTCGGGATGCGAAAGCCACGGGTTTATCTTTTCCAATTGGTCCTTGTGAAAGTATGGCACCGATAGCAATATTGCTTGCGTCTGTTGTTAAAATAAAATCTTTAGTAAAGTCCGGGTATTGTAAAATTGGTTCGTTAGTTAGTAATTTTTGCAATCTTCGAAACATTTTATAAATTGAGGGGTGTGTTCAATTTTGGCGTCTTTTTCAGACATAGTGTTAATGGTTTTGTTATCCGCGCGAAGTCTTTGATAAATTTTCGGTAGTAACCAAGTAAACCAAGAAAACCTTTGATTTCTTTCGCTGTTTTTGGAATAGGAAATTTTTGTATTGCCACGATTTTATCGGGGTTAGGTTTCACACCTTCAGTTGTAACGATATGCCCGAGATACGCGACTTCTTTTCTTAAGAATTCGCACTTATCTGGCTGTATCTTAATATTGGTTTCCTGAGTCGTTGGAAGACTTTAGACAGATTGACTAGATGTTCTTGTAAAGACGTCGAATATATGATGATGTCGTCTAGGTACACCAAACATATTTCGTTCTGTAGTCCTCGAAGAATATTGTCCAGGACGCGTTGAAAAGTCGCTGGAGCATTCTTGAGGCCAAAACTCATCCTTACGAACTCAAAATGCCCATTTTCGACATTAAAAGCCGTTTTTGGTATATCTTCCGGATTCATCTCAATTTGGTGGAATCCGTTGGCTAAATCAAAGTCGTAAAATAATGACACTTGCCTAATTTATCCAATACATCTGTGATGTTGGGAAGAGGATACCGATCATCAATGGTCTTCTCGTTTAGCTTTCTAAAATCAACCACGATCCTCCACTTCTTCTTACCTGAAGCGTCGGGCTTCTTAGGCACGATCCATATTGGAGATGACCAAGGTGAAGTGCTATGACGTATAATTCCTTGATCTAACATGGAAAGAATCTGTCGCTTTACTTCCGGTTTGTGGACGAAAGGATATCGATACGATTTACTAAACACCGGTAATTCGTCTTTAGTTTTTATACAATGCTTAATTTGATTGGTAAACGTTAATGGTTGGTTTTCTGTGTGAAAAATATCAGAATATTTTCTACATAATTTTAAAATTTGTACTTTTTCCTCGTTATTCATATGGGAAGTTCTAATTAAATTGTCAATATCTAATTTTGTATTGCTACAGTTCGATGTATTTGATGTTTCTACATAATACAGTTCATAATTATTTTCTATAAATGGAATTGTCTTTATTGGATTTGTTAATGAAATGATAACTTCCTTATCAGTTTTATTTAAAATTTCAACTATAGCAAAACCATTCTTCGAATTTGACAAAGTTTCCGGTATTTCACAATTTTGAATTATTTGTTGAGGTATAATTACGTCACCATTATGTTGATCTACTGGAATTTTGACTACTGTTTTTGTTGGGGATTGATTTTGGTTTTAAACATAATTTTTGACAGGACTGTTGATAATGTATTGGTAAAATGCAATTTGGCGTAACTAATTTTGAATTTACGAAATCTAATTTAGCATTTAAAAGTTTTAGATTATCGAGTCCAATTAATCCATCGTAAACATTGTGAAAATCAAACAAATAGAATTTTAAATTGTCGTTTTGTCTAAATTCTGGGAAAATTGGAATATCTGCACAATATTTGTGAGATGATGTTTGAAATATTGTCGAAACAGTGAAAGGTTCGTAAAATATTTTATCAGAATAAAATTTTGAGGCAATTTTAGGATTAAGAAAAGATTTTGTGCTACCTGTGTCAATTAAAATTTTTAATGAAGGATTTAGAATTTGAATGTAAGGCAGCTCTTTCTTATCTGTAGACATGTGATATTCTATTATGTTTCGCGTCGTGTAAGGTAATTCTTTCTTATCTGTAGCCATATGATATTCTATTACGTTTCGTCGGTCGTATCGTAAGTTTTCTGAAAATTTTCAAGTTCATCGTCTTGTTCAGTATACTCACACAAAAATTCTTCGTTTCCGAAGTATTCAGGTGCGCATTCTGTTTCCTGATTTTCGTCAATTTCAGTATTGAATAATTCTTCAGAAACAATTGCCGGTTTTGATTATTTCGGAAATAATTGTTTTGAGAATTTGGGTAGTTAAATTGGGATATTGTATTTCGTGTGGAAATACTCATGGGTGTTGGTTTAGGTTGCGGGGCATTGGTAGGTTTCCATACATTTTGTGGTCTGCCAAACATTTGTATACCAGTTGGAAATTTTGGGCAGGTGGATTAGGGTTTTTGAATGTTTATGGGCCCACGGGGAAATTGGGAAGTGTTTGCTTGTTGTGGAAAGGTTATTGCTCTTAATTGATTAAAATAATTATTCTGTTGGGGTGGATTAGGTCGATTTTGAGGGTGTTGGGTATTTGGTTTTCTGAATGGAACACTAAATTCATTAGATTTTGGAGATATCTAATATTATCTTCCTCATTAATAAATTGTATGGCTTGAGCAAGACTGGCTGGTCTCATTGCGCGTATTGTAGAACCTAGTGGTTCTTTTAAACCTGATAAAAATGTTTTTAATGCTTGCTTGGTGAAGAAAGTTCTTTTATATTGCTGTTCTTCAGCCACACACTGCAAATCAATATAATTGTAAATTGTATTTAATAAATGAATAACTCTTTCATAAAACTGAAAAGGTGACTCATTTGGCTTTTGTCTTAAATTTACAAGATCTTGGTTTAAACAATTTTCATCTCTCTGATCACCAAAATTTTGTAATAAAGTAGTTTTAATACTATTCCAATCATTAGCTCCATTGATTGCTATAATTTCCTCTGCTCTACCTTCTAATTTATTCAGAACGCCATTGATTAGCAAAATATTTTGAAAATTATTCGGATTTTGTCTATCGTAATAATGAGTTAAAATTGATTCTGATGCACTAATAAATCTGTGTAATTTATTAGGATTTCCATTGAAATTTGGAATAATTGAAAGAGTTTTAATATCTAATACTGGCAACTGATTTTGATTTATTGCCATTGTATTATCTGTTTTACTAGCACTACAATTATTGACTTTAGAATTATTTCCTAGTTTTAAATTATTGAAGAATCTTACTAAATCTAACTCTAAATTCCGATTGTTTTCGCTTAAGGAATCAATTGGTTTAGAGGAGTCTGACATGAACAAAATCTACTCACATTTCGCTGCGCTGTGTACTGAGTTCAATGCTGCTGTTCCTAGATATCCTCGATGGAGTCCGTTTGGGTAGCCCTGGTGATTTTTGGATGATAGGAGGTCCTTTTTCGCCTAAGAGTTGAAACTCACAGGATTATCGGTATTGATTTCCCACGAAAATATCCGATCCGACTGCGCCACTTATTATCACTGGGCTTGCCACAGTGTTTTTAATAGAGCTTTCATTAATTAAAGGTTACAACTAACGTGTGAGAATGTTTTATCAGAATTAACATGACAAACTACATAGAACAAGGATAAGAATTATATCTAACAAGCAGTTTTGCGTACATTGCACTATTAGTATTAAGTTTCATAGCATCTACTGTCTAAGTTATTTAAGAGTCACAGGGTGTATCACATTACAAGCATGTGATTAAGTTTCAACCAATAAACTTCAGCAAATTTGTGACTCACATGATGAAACCTACGCAATCATGTAGCAAATCGAAGACATGTATTTTGCAAAATTGTAATTTATTGCATTACATTCTAATAATGCAGTCAGCATACGACAGCTTTTGAAAATATAAGTTCATCCCAAAGTTTCAACCTCAACATAATTGCTAACCAGGGGAAGGGATTACCAAGCTAATATTTTTTATTGCCGTAAATGCAGGTCAGGAAAACCACTTCTAAAATCCACGTCTATAAACAATTTGAACATCTTTTACATATTATCGCCAGGTAGTAAAATACGTAAGTAAAAATTTTTTCCGTGTTTGCAACATATCGTTATTGCCGACTCGTGATAGAAGTCGTTAGCTTTCAATGGTTTCGGCTGCGATGTAGAATACTTCATGTCTGTGGTTGGTCAGTCCGATATGGAGTAGCGAATGGCCGCTAGATGCAGCTTTGCTATTCCGCGATACTCATGGCCCCTACTGTCGGGTTAGACAGACTTAAAACAGCTAAAGTTATTCGTCGGTTACCTCACCCATAGCATACTGATGAATGAGAGCTAATAAGCTCGAAAACGGTATATGTCTAGTGGGCTGCTGACGAGTAACTAGCTATTTGGTATAGGTTTTTCAGGTGTAATTCAATGCTGGTCGGGACATTAGTCCGCAGAGTAGTTGTATAATTTGTTTAAGCCACTAAAGGATGAATTAAAGAATGAGAGATTTTCTACGTCATAACAAATTTTCTGTGGCAAAGTAAAATTCCTACTATCTGGGATTATTTTAAGAACACAGTATGCAAATTTGATACTTGTATTTATTATTTATCTTTTTAAATTTAGGTTTAAAGTACAAAATTTAATTAGGTATGGCTTGCATTACGAGTATACTTAATCATGACAAATTGTTATGCTTGTAAGTGACATTTATTTGACGTCGATGTTTACTTTTACAATTCAGAAATTGATTCTTAAGGCCAGGCAATTAAATTTACATCATTATCAATTATATTGCATCTCTACAGTTACATAATATTGTTCTAAATTAAAAACTAATTATAGTAAAATAATTATTGTATACATTCTTCTAAAACGTTTATACTCTTGAACATATTAACGATAATGTAGTTACTCGTAATTATAGTGCGTTTCTCAAGAAATATTAATTTATTTCTACGACTGTCGAGTAACTAATAATAATAGTAATAGCACAGTCTATTATACAGTCCGGCGTCTTCACGTCGGCTCCTTTGATGTCGAGGTCCCAGATTTCGTTTTTTTAGACGACCAAAAGACGACTGCGCATTTAGCCGCGCACATTCGCGAGCTCGGGGCACAGTGATTTGTCAAGAAATAGAATTTTTCCACTTCCTCGTGTACATATGAATTTTATTGGTGTTCATTGCGCATTTAGCCGCGCTTTAGCCACACCCTCTGGAACCTTCACACGACGAACTGTATAATAAACTGTGGTAATAGTATCCATTATTTTTTGTGTCAGTTACAAATCTATAAGGCTGTGGTTACATGCAACCGATTTCGCCAGCTTTCCTTCGCGGACAAACAAATCCATAAAATCAAACGCAGGTGCAGCACAAGCGAATTAGTTGCGCCATTACACACTTGTGACAGAACCTTGTCGCATAATTTCCACACAACCGTGTAGACCCTGTAACCTCGTCGCGTTACATCACAACGAACATAACCGTTCGCAGGGAATTTCGCAGCTTTTGCAACACTTCTGTCACATTAAAGAATGATACGGTATGAAGTTACACAGAGTACGGACAAGTAGAACTTTCTTCCTAACACGAATTCGTGCATCGTGCATTCGCAAATTCCTCTCGTATCACGAGTTACTCATAACGAATGTTTTCCAGGTTTCCCTCATTCCTGCACTTAATGGTGGTTAGGGCCTACCAAGTAAATCGTTCTTGGTCGCAAATGCGGCCTGCTTTATAATAATATGCCGACCCCTCTCCCGCATAAGTCTCCGGTTTCTGGGCTACTTCTCGTGATTAGAATTAGACCCTATCTCAATCCATCGTCTTAAAACCACTGATTTAACAACTCACGGATTTTAGAAATTTAAATATTCAACAATACGGTTTGTTACACCACATGGTATAAATTACTTTACATGCTAAGAATGACATCCACTGTTAAGGTAGGTAATAAACAATTTTTTTACTGCGTAGCTTAAGGGGACAGACTTCATCTGTAACTGTAATACTAGTTTTATGATTTTTCCCATCTGAAACAAACACCAACAGGAAACTATCATTCGACAATATGCATAGTCAAATTGATCAAGTCCTTCTCCTCACCTCAGCATAGATCGTTAATGTCAAATATTAAAATTATCTTTGTCTAGACTTCAAGTATGAATTTTGCAACTTTGCAGATTAAGTTTACTTTTTCGGTGCGTAACCAAATATTCTTTGTTTTAAAATTGCAACATGGACTAAAAACTTATTACGCGGTGTAGATAAGCTACATCTATCGGCCATTCGCTACTCCATGCTGGACTGAACAGCTACAGATACGAAGCGTTCTGTATGCAGTAGACACCATTGAAAGATGTCGATCTCTACTCTATCTCTGTATAGCATTGGGCGATAAACGATATTTTATAGTCACGGAATTCCAGGAAACAACTACTCTGCGGGCTAATGCCTCGACCAGTATTGCATTACACCTGGAAAACCTATAAAAAACAGCTAGAGTCACTCGTCAGCAGCCCACCAGACATATACCGGTTTTGAGCTTATTAGCTATCATCAGTATGCTATGGGTGAGGTAACCGACGAATAACCTTAGCTGATTTAAGTCTGTCTAACCCGACTGTAGAAACCATGAGTATCGCGGAGTAACAAAGCTACATCTAGCGGCCATTCGCTACTCCATATCGGATTGACCAACATGTATTCTACATCGCAGCAGAAACCATTGCAAGGTAACGACCTCTATCGCGAATCGGCAATAACGATATGTTGCAAACACGGAAAAAATTATACCTATCTTACTACCTGGCGATAATATGTAAAAATCAGTATGCCATAGGTGAGGTATTTGACGAATAACGCTAACTGTTTTAGTCTGTCTAACCCGACGGAAGAGACCATGAGTATGCGGTGTAAACAGGCTACAGCTATCGGCCATTCGCTGCTCCATGCCGGACTGAAAAGCCACAGACACGAAGCGTTCTACGTGCAGTAGATACCATTTAAAGCTGCCGACCCTTATCGCGTTCGGCGAGAAACGATATTATACGATATTTATTCGTCAGATACCTCATGTATGGCATATTGATGAGAGCTAATAAGCTTGAAACTGGAATATGTCTAGTGAGCTACTGAAAAGTGACTTTAGCTGTTTGTTATAGGTTTTCCAGGTTTAATTCCATGCTGGTCGGGGCATTAGCCCGCATAGTAGTTGTTTCCTGGAATTATGTGTTTGCAAAAACGTATTTTTTACGTTAAATGTACGGTATATACTACAAAAATTATGGTGATATATTTGGTTTTCCACAGTTGGAATTTATTTCCAAAAAAACTAATAACAATGTCTCCAAAGCACTAAAAACAGTCGCAGTTGGCCGTGACTTTAAATTATACATAATAATTGGCACATATTTCCTCCACGCTTTCATAAGATCTATTTTACCAACCAAAAAAGTTCGTTAAAATAAATTAATTATTAAAAAGTTACGGGGTGGCGCATTCTTAAGTGGAGATCACTGTGTTTATTTTCCTAATTAAAACAGTAAATTTATTAAATGTTTCACTTGAAAAATCTCATCTCATTATGTGAATACAACATTTATAGGAACGCATGTGTCGCTATGGTAGTAACTAAATAAAAAATTAATAATATGCATTGTGTTCATTCCTATTGTTAAATTGGGCATATAAAATTAAATACTTTTTATTCGCTTGTAGACCTGAACTGCTTGCATAAAATGTATAATTACAGTTTTGTTCCTAAATAATATCCTACAATGAAAATTAATGTAAACTGTACAAATTGTCATTATGGCGTTAAACTATGAGACGTCTTTTTAGATTTTAGCATTTCCTATTAATAAATAGTTAGGTAGCATATTTAAAACATAGGGTAGTACGTCACAATGAAAAATTACCGGTTAAGAATTCACAATTATTTTGTTTATGTGATATGAAATGGTAACGAACGCACCCTATTATCATTGACCAGTAGCAACATCTATTAACGAATTTAGAATAACATCGATTAGCTAAAATTAATTATTATCAACTTACCCGTTCTTCAAATACATCAAGATCAGCAGAACAAAAAGCAGTGCTGAAGTGAATGAAAGCTTTAAGATTTTTAATCTTCTTACTTATGTCTATAACCTTTGCAGTACCACTTGTATTTAAGTCTATGGCATCTTTCAAATTGGCTTCTAATTTCAGTATAGCTCCTAAATGAAACACCACCGAGACATTGTTTATTAGCGAGTCAATGTCTGTCGTCTTCAAGCCTAAACCATGCGTGCTTAAATCTCCATTTAAAGGTACAATTTTCTTTACTGCATCAGGTTGAGTCTCACGTAAACGATTGAAGCACTGAAAATCGAAGCATTTGAATTTATGTTATGATGTGCATTGAAATGAGTTATAAATATATCATTTATTAATAACACTGTTTATATTCTTATATAGCCCAAAATTGCGTAAAAGTTGATTTACAATAATACAGGTTTTACCATTGTTACTACGGTTTTACTCATTTTAGCTATAATAGTTTTAAAGATATTGAGGAGCAACACATCAAATTTGTTATTTTCCAATCATTTTTTTTTTCTTAAAAAATAATGATAAACGTCGAGTGCAAAAGCAATCATTTATATCTATCTAATTAAATCTATTTTAAATAAGAACAAAACAAAAGCTATTGAACTATCTGACAAAATTCTACCTGATGAATTTAACACATATTTTGTAAATGTTGCCACCAATATTGTTGATAAACTTCCAACTTGTAACGTGTTATACAATACGGATTAGTTTATTTCACCAATACACATAAAAATATTAGATATTACATAAAATGGGAAAAAAATATTACATAAATATACATGGAAAGGATAAAATAAACAGAGAATAGATCTCATCCGCCACTCAATAGCAATAGCCAAGTATAGCGAATAATACCTAAAACCCACAAAGGCGAACCTTGTGCGGATTACATGAACTATTTCACGAATAATGTATTCAATTTCTCTAACGTTTCAATAGAAACGATAAAGTAAATAATTACTAATTTAAAAAATAAAAAATCAAATGATGTTTATGACATGTGTACGGAAATAATAAAAACAATAGAACCTGCAATTTTAGTACCTCTAACATTTTTAATTAATATTTGTATTTCTCAAAATATGTTTCGAAATTGTTTAAAAATTGCCAAAGTAGTTCCAATATACAAAAAAGGAAATTACAATGATCCTTTAAACTACAGGCCTATTTCCGTTATTCCATATTTTGCAAAGATCTTTGAAAATGTGTTAATGACTCAGATAGTCGATTATTTTGAAAGAGAAAATCTTTTCAACCTGTATATGTAAGTATGTATGTGTATTTTACATTTTAAACTGTGTATCTTTTAAATTTTACACATCATTTTGTTTTATTCTATGTGTTTTATAAACTTCTATATTATTGATCATGATCATCATAGGAAATTAAGTCCCACCCGGTTTTTTTTCTCTCTCTTCTTTCATCTTTTTTGACTTGTGTAAATACTTTTGTATATATAGCACCAATAAAATGAACTGAACTGAACTGAATTTAAGCTGTATTCAGCAACTAGTTGGGTTAGTTAAATATGTTAGTTCAGCTTAGTCGTTGCCGCTTACCACTTATTTTATTTCCAAACCTAAAGCTAAGCTCTTATTATAATTGTTTTGTCAGTTGATGCTTTTGATGTTCAAACTATTACATATTGTTAATGGTTCGATTTTGTTTGTAGTAGTAATATTTTTAAATTTGCTCTATATTGCCAGCGGATAGACTGATCAACCACAGATCATTGGCGACAAAAAATCATCAACAAAGTATTTTCTTGTTGAATGACTAACTGATGCAAGCATTTGGTGAACCTTGGTTTTCATGGAGATTTATTGAGAGGTTAAGTCTACGATATACTGGTGTCAGAAATGTCATATATTCCACGAAGAAATCTGTTTGAAGTTCCTGGGTAAGTGAATGTTCGTTATAAGATCAAGACCTGCAGTAACAAAAATATAAGAGATATGAAAAGTAGCCTTTATGAAACAGAGGAAAACTTGAAAAAGAATTTGAACAACAAAAACAAAGAATAGTCAGGGTGAAATGAAGAATAATTTACGAAAAATTAATATAAACTAACAGCTGTGAGCAGTTTCATCAATGACCTGCGATGCACCAGTCAAACATTGACATAAGAATTTTCTGAAGCTTTGGCCCAGACATTGGAAATTAAAGCTGTATGAGAAAGATGCTTTTAAAGCAGGGCAGTGCAACTTAGATTTCAAAAAGGATCGACAAGAACAATTAATTATTATTGAAAAACTTGAGAAATTTATTGTGCATCTTTTAAGAGGGAGAGTACTAGTTTTATTTAGTAAGCGGAGGCCCACGCAATGCTAGAATTGCGGTGTCGATGATTTTGTAAGAATCTTCCCGTAGACCAGGCCAGGCTCAGAGAAAGCTTGATGAGAAGAGAACCAGTTACGAGAGAGTCCAGGTAGAATTTAGTTCCAATATTCATTGCTTTGAAGAATCAATTATTAAAATTGTAGTAAGAAAATAGTGACTGATTCAAATAGTAATGAATAATAAAGTATCTATTACACTTTTTTCGAAACGCTATTAAATATATTTAATTACTAGTTATATCCGAGTTTATAATTATCATTAAAAAATCAGTAGCTATTATCCGTTATTTCCTTCAATCATTTACTTACAATTTGTTCAATTGCTGTATACTACTTTCAAAATAGTTTTATTTCTACGATATTGAAATTTGTTTATTTAACTTCGCTTGATATTTAATGTTTGTCATTTGCATCTTGAAAATACATTAACAAGAATAAGAAATAATTAAAAATACATCGTCATTACAAGTGTGCAATACTGAAATTGGTATTAAAATCGAGATATGTAAATAAATGTGTTCATATGTTTTTCGTTTTATAACATGAGTCCTTAGGTATGGCAAAATCAAAACAAACATCAATATTTGTGGATAATGTCGAGAATTGATTGACTTTTTGTTTCAATATATCTAATGATGACGTTACGAAACAAAGTATTTTTCCTAATGACAGTAATAGATACTTTACATTATCATAGCATTTCGTATCATTATATTCTAATTTTTCGTCATTAGTATAAGTCGTAAAAAATACGAATTATACGAAGGTTGACTTCTACAAAAGTAAATATCTATGTATCTTTATGCATAGGGTCTGTTTTGAGAATATCTGCTGTTATCTCAGTTATTACTTCTGAATAAATTGGTAGATACAAAAGCGTTTTTTCGAATTCCTCAGTATTTTAGAAAAAAAACACTAATCTAACAATATAACTAAACTACTAATTCTAACAATATACAGGGTGATTCAGAACTTATCTAAGTCTCTAGACAATCGATTCCAAATATTGAAATCCGATTATTTTTTGTACGCACTAAAGTGTTTGTGAGGCCAGTGTTTACATTAGTGTCAAAAATGGCTTACGTTTATAGTAGCAACTCGGAGTTGATGGATATCGTTTCTATTTATTAAGCTGTGAAAATGCCTTAGCAAAACGATTTCCCGGTAAACTTGTTCCAAATGCAACTACTTTTATAGCGGTGTGCAGTGTGCGAGTCCAGTGCAATGCGAGGGAAATTTGAACCCAATCGTGGAAGAGATAGAGGTGCAGGACTCCCACGGCCTATTGCAACAGTGTGATGCATCATATACGAGGCTCAATTATATCAGTACCATCTACAGCATGTCCAAGCATTAACATCAAGGGATTGGAAGAGGAGGACCGGTACCATGACGCCACAATCTCCTGACTTTAAATCATTGGGACTTCTTTTTGTGGGGATTTTTAAATAATGAAGTGTATCGCACCGAAGTGGATACATACTAATGATTTATGGAAACGTATCATAGTTGCCGCCAATAACTTACGAGTTCAAAACGAACAAGAAACAGAATGTTACTTTGTAGAATCTAGGTAAGACGTGCCCAAAATGTTGTAAAATCAGGTATGTCAAAGTATTTTTTCCCTGGTCGCAGATTGCCGCCTTATCAGGGTTTAAAGTGGACCAGTTTTCAGTGCCGTGCAGAAGTGTATTTTTAAATCATTTTCGAACTGCTTTTTTTGATTTTTTATTCACAAAATTGTATTTGTAAGAGTCCTCTGTGCACTTAGATTATTTTAGATAAGTTCTGATTCACCCTGTATGTAATATATGTGCCCCAAACGTGCACAAAGAAAAGTGGTTGGTTTTCAAACCTTTTTTATAGAACATACTTTTTTTATTTAGGCGAACACCTCTGGAGACACATTAGGTTTCACTAGAATTACTCAGGAATGAAAATTTTGCCTTGCCTATATTTTTGCTTTTCTTTAACAATTAGATTTAGTAATAACGTTAAAACAAAATAATAAAACTTTGTCATTAACAATCCTTAATATCTGGCTGTTGCAGACCATCACTATCTTTTTTAATATACTTGTAATCTACCCTTGAGTTAAGTAAATCACCCTTTTCTTTTGGAGATGTGAAGGTCCAGTCAATGTGCTGCTACATTAGGTAAGTAATAAAGAACTATACAAATTATAACAGTAGTACTTGCCATAAATTTAAATTTAACTGCATTTTCTATTAATAATAAAAAATAAATATAAGACGAAAATAAAATGACTACAGGTTTGTTCACACAGCAGTCTGTAAATTATAACTACATTTTGAGAATGTGTTAGTTATTAGACCAATAGTTTTCTTTTATATTTTCCTATTTTATACCGATTAGTAATTTTTATTTACTTACACAAACAATTTTGAAAAAACCTTTATAACCTTAAAAATCAAACCATTATGTAGCCACAGCTACAGCAAACATGTTACCTTTATGGTCAATCATGTAACCGTGACTGTTTGATTTTAATGTTTCTCATATAACAATTAAGAAACGTCAAGTCAAACATCAGCATATTTTAAAGTAAATCCTAGTTTTTTAATTAAAAATCACATATTCAAAAAGGATAATTCAAAGAAGGTTGTATTTTGAATAAATCGAAGGTAGCAAATTTAGATTTATTGAATGCCAAATCTTGACAGAGAACACAAAGTATAATACTTTGTGACACAGATATGAGAAAAAGCACGTGGGTGTGAAAAGATTAAAGAAAAATTATTTTAGTCTATTTTTCAGAACTTAACAAGGCAGAAATATAGTACAAACACATTGTGGTCAAGATATATATATAGAAAGATATATATTAGACTCAAAATGCAGTGTTTAATAAAGAAGAATTAACAAAATTCCTGAATGAAGCACCAGATGAGGTGTATTTGCTGATAAAATTCGTTATCAGTTTTGGATCAGCTGGTGTCTGTAGCCGAGATGAACTTACAACTATCATTATATTATTTTCAGTTACAGTTCAGTTATACAGTTTTGAATTGTATGTTATGTCATCTTCATGTTATGAGTGTCAAAATATTGTGTAATATTTTCAGTAAAAAGTTTTCTAAAATATGGTTAATAGTTGTTGACAAAGTATTCTACTTCCATATAATGGTTATAATTAATGCCACCATTCTATGCTCGTTGAATAGACTATCAGTAACATGTAGTTATTTACCTAACCTAAATGCGGCATACTTTTTCGCACGCTGATTGCAGTCGGCAATCAAGTGCGGAAAAGACTTTCTGCACGTTAGGTCCAATATTTTTCCTACGATCATGACAATTCTAATCAGGAGAAACAGTTTATTTTAAATACCAATTTATAACATTAACAAATAATTATTAAGTAGCTATGTAAACTAATTGAATGTTAACGAAAAGCATTGAAGTTAAATGGACAATTTGTGACATTTTGTAAATTCACTGCTGGGGCAATAGCAACTTGAGGATGTTCTTCAGTCCTGAAATTCACTGTTGGCAAAGTATGTGCTACAGGATTAGCTTGTCACTTCAATGATGAGGGAATAGCTGCTAGATGCTGTTCTTCAGTCACGAAACATACTGTTACTGTACTGTACTACGTGCTGCACGGTTCTCTTGGAGTTCCGATGAGATATTTGATGCTTTGAGAGTGCTGTAGACTATTTTCTTTTTGTTATGGACTCCCACCCACCATGCCGTTTTATCTTTGTAATAGGGCACCCGGAGTTAGCTAAAAATGTGGCAGAGCGCAAAATAACATAACTTCGATAGATATCGACATATTTAATTGTTTCTTCGTTGTTCACCACAAATATTTCTTGAAACATTGGTTTTCCTGTTTGGTATGGTAATAATAAGCACATTCCCTTTGTCTTCTATATCGTGGATCGTCATATTTGCTAATTCTTTGTGGCGAGAAGTACAGGCAATTCCTAATATCGTGACTACAGGTGAGATATAAGTGGTCTGCTTACTTCCTGCTCGGCCTAAGCGGCTCGACTTACAGGAAGCGACCTACATTGCAGCAGGTACTTAACGCAGACCTGTCGCCCTGGGCGACGAACCATTAAATCTGTAAATGATACTGCAGGAAACCGCGGACTAATGCCCCGACCGGCATTGAATTACTCCTGCAGTATCTGTGTCCGACAAGGGTTCTTGGCTGTTCACACAAATACTGCAGGAGTAATTCAATGCCGGTCTGGGCATTAGTCCGCGGAGTAGTTGTTTCCTGCAGTATCATTTACAGATTTATCGTAACTACTTTGGTCATAAGATATACGTTGCTATGGAGCATTTAAGAAAACATTTTCTATTTCCTTTCTTTCTAATACCTTTAATTTTTTTGGCTTGTAAGCAACATTTGATTTCTTCAAATATGCCGTTCCATTTCCAATATCAATGTCCTTCTTTTCTTTGAGGCATAGTTTCAACATCGAATACTTTGACCATAGAGTCGACGGAGAGTTACGTTTTGCAATATCGTGGAAATAGGCAAAAAATACCTCTTCTTGAACTTATTGTAAATTTGAAAGCTTATGTCAAAAAATACTACTAATCAAAACTGCACGTCGTTATGAAAATGACTATGGAATTTTTATCTATTAGTTCTGTCCAGCGTAATCCAGCGTCGCAGCAGCTTTACTGATAATTACTGTTAGACGGTAAGCTGCATCGAGCGATACTCATAAGTGTCTTGAGAAAAATCTAGGGCAAACTTTTTTGGTTATTGCTACCTGCACGGAAGGGTGCAGAAAAGTGTTAAGTCGTGCGGAAAAGTACACTTTTCTACATGATCGTAAAAAAAGTAATTTGACACGATAGTTTGTTATTTTTTCGTTTAAAATCAGCTACCCCTTTCCCAACTTCAACTCAAAAAGTGATCGAGATGTGAATTCCTTGCTTGCCTCAAGTGCATAAATGCATTGCAATCAAATCAATTTGTTATTACCTAACTTTTTAAAACTAGTATTACAGTCACCACACCACCGTTCTAAATGTGTAAAAATATAGAGGATGTTTATTTGAAATAATATATTAGACTTATATACATATATCTGTAATCTGAACAAATTTGCTACATGAAAATGATATATAAATAATATACTTACAGGTAAATTCCACATAGCTTCTACTCTTTGCTGCGGTGTTTTTCCTCTTTTATTTCTCATTAAAATATATATAGTTTTTATTCCTGAACACGAATATAACAATTTCTCGACCAGTACTTTTCCCATGAAACCGGAAGCGCCCGTAACGAAGACGTATCTGCCATCGTACCATTTAGCTATAGGACTCTGAATTTCTGACATGATGTTTTAATTTATAACTCTGAAGCAATAAGGATTGTAGATATTAATATTTATAACTTACGAATACATTAAGTTATGATATTCAAATAGAAAATTTTAGCACTGATTTAAATTAAAATAAAATTTCCGCTATATATTTTCTTTATTTTTCAATACAACAACTTCTAAATGTTCATAATAAATTTGAAATGATACAGGCGTTTCTATAACGGGTATTTAAAATTTCAGTGCATGTACAACAAGTGAAAAGGTGACCAAACCTTCAGTATATTTTTTTCTGAAAGCGGTGACCCAGAAAATGCTTTTTATTAAATAACGATATGATATTAATTCTTCATTGTTGGAATAAAAATGAGACTAACAGTACCGAATAAGAAAATTGAAAGAGGGGAAAGACAAAGATATAAAAAATGCACAAGTCTGGAAGGAGATGCAGTAAGAACTAGATATCTGCAAGAACTTAATGATGTGGGAAAATATAACGGAGGAAATGCAGAAAACTGTAAACAGCAACTCAAAAGAAATGGAAGTAGAAAGGCCCAAGAAAAAATGGTTTGACTCGGAGTGTAAAAGAGAATTGGAAAAAAGTAGAAAACTAAGATTGGAATTGATAGTATCAAAAACGGAAGAAATAAAACACCAGTATGAAGAACAAAGACAACATCGTAAGAGAGTACTTAGAGAAAAAAAGAGAAATAATAAATAATAATTATAATGAGGAAATTTTCACGGAAATGGAAGAAATATTTAGATCAAAAGACTTTAGAAATTTATATCAAGGACTGAGAGCAGAGAAAAGAGGGTTTATACCTAAAACAATTGCATACAAAAAAAAAACAGGGAGCTAATATTAGAAAACAGCAAGGTAATAGAAAGATTTGTAGAATTCTTCGATGAGCTATTGAATGTCCAAGATGATATAAACGGGGAAGAACAAGTGACGGAAAATTATAGAAGACAAATACAAGAAGAAAACGAAGGACCGCCAACCAAAGAAGATAATTCAGAATTTAAAGAGTAAACAAGTCGAAGTTTAGACGAAATAACCAATGAAATGTTTAAGTATTAAGTATGGGGGAGAAGAGTTGTGTGTTAAAATCCATAAATTAATAGAGAAAATTTGGATCCAAGAAAAAATTCCGCAGGCATGAACAGAGGCGATGTGAAAATTACAGGGGAATAGCGTTACTCAATGTGGATTATAAAATACTCGCTTCGTACATAAAAGAAATTTTAACATATCGTATGGAGGAGACAATCGGAGAATACCAATGCGGTTTTATAAAAGGTAGATCTGCAACGGACCAAATATTTATCTTACGTGAAATAGAGGCAGAAAGCTACGAATATAAGAGAGACACATATTTGATATTTGTGGATTTTAAACAAGCGTATGACAGAATAAATAGAAAGCAACTGTATAGAGCTTTGGAAGCACTGGGAATCAAAGGAAAGTTGTTAAGGATGGTACAATTAACCCTAAAACATACTGAAAGTATAGTGAAATTATAAGGGAACATATCAGAAAAATTTGAAGTGAAACAAGGCGTAGGGCAAGGTAACCCGATTTCTTCAGTGTTATTAAACTATTTATTAGACAAAATAATGAGAGATGCAAACATGAACAGGTCTGGTTTATTTTTCCAGAAAAGGCACCGATGTTTAGCTCTCGCTGACGATATTGTGATTATAACAAGAACCCTGCAATAACTGAAAACAAAACTAAAACAACTAGAACGTGAGGCCCGAAAAAATACATGACATGGACAGATAAATAATTTAAACTAGGCAATAAATTGGTAATAAGAGCAGAAAACGATAGAGTATATAATTTCCAGGAAGTAGATGAATTCCGATATCTAGGCACAGTATTCACTGAAAAATCAAATTTTAAACTATCAAACTTGACTTACTTTTAATGCATTTGCAGCAATTTTTGAGAATAAAAACAGAGAGTTTTTTGAAACGTCAAAAAATACGGAAATGTGCGATATTGATGTGATTTTTGTTATTTTTTACTTATCTGCTTTTTCAGTGTGTGATTTTTTTGAAAAACTGATCCTTTTGGCGCAAGGGTTAATTCAATTAATCGTTATTCTTTTCAAAAGCGTGGTAAAATACCCAGTTAAACTTAATCTTAAAATTGTATATTTTTTTTCTCATTTGTGGATTTGAAAATGACAAAATCAAATAGTGCGCTCTAATCACCTTAATGAATAAAAAATGTAACCACCTCCCTCCTACGGAGAAAAATGTAAAAGCCACAAAAATCGACCTGTCTCAAGAATTTTGCAAACCAAATTTTGGTTTAGTTTTATCGAATTTATTCAGTTAAAATCACTACACTGTATAGTAGAATAATATAGATTTATACATATATTTTTTTAAATATTTGTAGAAAAACATAATCACCTTATGCTTCAATAACTTGATTGTTGGCAGTCACTTACTTCGAAATACACCTGACCAAAATTGTCAGTAAAAAGTTATAACTCCAGTAAAGAAGTTATTACTAATGTACAACCCGAAAATTTGTTAACACGCGCTATCTATCATAAACACTATAATAAAATAGGTAGGTAATAAGAAAATGTCTGTTGCACTAGAAAACGCAATATATACTGAATCAAGATAATGAACTTTGTTTGCACTTATTAGTTATCATTTTTAACTTTATAAATAATTAGAAAATGTAAACATGTCTGGTAAACAACTTACTCAGGTATAAAAACAGTATAAATTAAATTCATTAAATTATCATAGCCTTTATTTCAAAATAATATATATTTTTTAATTAATTCACTACGTCATGTAATGTGTTTTTGAATAACTTCCTAAGTAATTTTTACA
Source organism: Monochamus saltuarius (assembly GCA_025584915.1). Classification (NCBI taxonomy): domain Eukaryota; kingdom Metazoa; phylum Arthropoda; class Insecta; order Coleoptera; family Cerambycidae; genus Monochamus; species Monochamus saltuarius. The sequence continues at coordinate 46,583,499 of CM046721.1, read as the reverse complement.
AGTTATGACCTTAGTGAAGTGGAATATTTACCTACAGTCTACTGTAATATGATTATGAATTAAATAGTATTGAAACGCTAGAGACGCAGTCTAAAGGTAAGTTTCCACAATGAGTTTTCTAGGTGAGTTTTTTGACTCATGAGTTAAAAATCTCACCTTCCGTGAAATTTCTTTGTGGAAACAGTAGTGAGACACACGAGAGTGATATAAAATTCTCTGAAACATTTGACTCTGAGAGCTAAACATGTCTCATCGTGTAAACGTGATAGACTAGAGATATCATATGCGATTTGTATCTCAGAGGCTGCACGTGAGTTTTAAGTATCATCCTTTTTATTTCAGCGAGAATAACAAAAAGTATTGGAAACCTACACTATTGGACAAAAGTAAAGCAACACTTTGCTGTGTTTTGAAATTAAGTGAGTCACTCGGTGACTATTGATTATGTTGTTGCTGCTATACAAATAGGACATGTAAGATATTATTTTTTACAAGTTTGGTGCAATATTATCTTTTCGTGATATGGTAGTGGCTGATGGACACTATTTTTTCAAAATTGTGTACAATCTCAATGCGACAAAAGGAAAGCAACACCTTAGAAATATTTTATTTCAGTTCAATATAAACATTACAATACACTGATACAAGAAAATACAACTGAACCTTGTATTTATTTAGTAGTTAATGGGATAGTCTTGATTGGCGATGATTTTGGCACACCTTCTGGGCAAAGACGATATTAAGTTCGTAATAACAGAAGCTGGCAGATTGGACCATACTTCTTGTATGTTATCCATTAAAGCTTGTTTATTAGGATACGTTTGTATTCTTATTCTTCTATCGACTTCTTCCCAAAGGTTTTCTATTGGGTGTGTGTTTCGGATCATTGTCCTGTTGAAACACGAGCCGTAAAGGCATATTCCTTTCTGCATATGGCAGCATTATATTTTGAAGAATATCTCTGTATACTAAACGGTCCATTATTCCTTCAATGAAATAGATAGGACCCACACCAGACATCGAAAAACAACCCCAAAGAGTGACGTTTTCTTTTCCATGCTTCACTGTAGCCTTAGTGTATTTTGGGTTGAATCTCTGATTCACTGGACGTCGAACACGCCTCATTCCGTCTGAATAGAAAATATTGTATCTCGTTTCATCGCTGAACAAGACTTTCCGCCAGTCATTTGCAGTCCAGTTCAAGTGTGCACGAGCAAATGCTAGCCGGGCCTCTCTATTTTTAGCCGAAATCAGAAGCTTTTTGGCAGGTTTTCTACTAAATAGTTTGGCTTCTACCAACCTTCTTTGAATGGTTCTAATATTGACATTCAATTGATCAAATTGGCTTTTTATCCTAGGGGCAGACAGCCAAGGGTGATTCTCACTCATTCTTTTTATGAACCTGTCTATACGTACGGTTGTTTTCTTGGGTCTCCCACTTATCGGATTATTATTCAAATGTCCTCTTGCATGATACCTTGATATTATCCTCGATATGGTTGACTTCGATAGCGACAGAAATGGCACCCATTGACGTGCCTCACTGAAAAGCACTTAAGATACTCTCCCTCAAATCAAGAGACGTTGGTTTTCCACTTAGTCCATTGAAAAGTTACATTTGGGGTTGCATTTTTTAGAGGACGCAATTTTATTGTTTAGATGTGAGGGGGGGGGGGTCAAAAAAGCTAACTTGAAGTTTGTGGGGTCGCAACCCTCCAACTTCTGGCGCCATCTTGGAAAAGGGGGTTAAATTGTTTTCAGCATTTATCAAACTATTGCTCATACAAAATTTTTTTAAAAACAGAGCATTTTTGTAGAGTGGTTTTCAACGAAGAATTTTTTATATATACTTTTTTTATTATATTCATTAGTTTTACAGCGCTGTGAAGTGAACACTAATTTTGATGTCATTTTTTTTAGATAAAAAAATAAATAAATTATGGCGTTCAAAAGAAAATTTGTCCAAAATTTTTTATTGTTTTTCTTTAATATCTTTGTTATTTTTGATTTCACAACAAAAAGTTACTAGACTAAAATTGTAGAGAATTTAATTTTCAATAAAAAATGTTTTTAAAAATTTTTTGTATGACCAATAGTTTACCTGATAAATGCTAAAAACAATTAACCCCCTTTTTCCAAGATGACGGCTAAAGTTGGAGGGTTGCGACCCCACAAACTTCAAGTTAAGCTTTTTTTGACCCCTCCTTCACATCTAAACAATAAAATTGCGTTCTCTAAAAAATGCAACCCCAAATGTAACTTTTCAATGGACTATAGGGAAAATTAGTGTTCACTTCACAGCGCTGTAAAACCCAAGCTAATGAATATAATAAAAAAAGTATATAATAAAAATTCTTTGTTGAAAACCAGTCTACAAAAATGCTATGATGTAATTTTTTTTTTAAATAAAAAAATATATAAATTATGGCGCCCAATAGAAAATTTGTTCAAAAGTTTTGATTGTTTTTCTTTAATATCTTTGTTATTTTTGATTTTACAAAAAAAAGTTACTGAACTAAAATTGTAGAGGATTCAATTTGCAATAAAAAATGTTTTTAAACAAATTTTGTATGACCACTAGTTTACCTGATAAATGCTAAAAACCATTTAACCCCCTTTTCCAAGATGGCGGCCGAAGTTGGAGGGTTGTGACCCCACAAACTTCAAGTTAAGCTTTTTTTGACCCCCCCTCACATCTAAACAATAAAATTGCGTCCTCTAAAAAATGCACGCCAAGGCCAAAATAATGTAACATTTCAATGGACTAACTAGTCATACTAAAGTTAATGCAGTCAAAAGTTATTTGCCCATAAATTCACAATAAATCTATAACACACTGTTTATTGATCAAAGTTTGACACTGTTTCTTTACTTTTGTCGCTTGTGAATAAGCTCAATTCGACAATTCTCTGTAAAACACCATGACCTGTCAAAATAAACAAAGCAAACAAATGCCTATTAAGCGCATCAGCAACGTATCATAGCAACGCGATATGTTGATGTTATTTATTGTTGCATTACTGTGTTGCTTTACTTTTGTCCGATTGTATGTGTGTAGCACTTACACGATTTGTAAAATAACAAATTTTGCTAAGAATATACAGATTTGAAAACATGTTAGGACAAAAAATATCGGAAAAACCAGTGATATGGAATCGTACCTTGACGTTATCGCTAATCGAATTATACGAGGAACATTCCAATTTGTGGAATGTTTTATCTGAAAATTATAAAAACAGAAATATGAGAAAAGCTTCTTTAGAGAAATTTTCTGCAGTTTTGCACATGTCTGTGAAGTATCAGCCAAAATTCATAACTGACGGTGCCAGTTTCAGACTATAAACAGGAAACGGCTTAAAACAAAAAGCGGCCAGGCAACGGGTGATAAATTCGTTGTAAAATGGGAGTTCTATGAATCTTTAAAATTTATTGATACTCCTACAACATCAAATGAAACAACGATTGATTCATTGGTGAGTATATTTATTGAATACTTAGATAATAATGTTTTAATTAGATAAATGTATACTGCCATGGTAGCTCTGCTTCTTCCTGAAAGTAATTTGTTAGTTCTGTCTGTACAACCTTAGCAGATATTGTGGGTCTAAGGTTGCTGTTGACTTTTAATCCAGACAAAGTATAATTTTCGTTACGCCATTCTCCTGGTTGTATACTACCATCTTCATTTTCTATATCAAAGCTGCCGTGAGGGGCGTACAATTGTTGTGACCGAGTCAGTAGGAAATTATGTAAAACACATATCGCAGATACAATTTGACAAAATTTTTCTGGTTGCAATTCAATTGGTCGTCGTAATACACGAAATCTGGCTAAAGCGATACCGAAAATATTTTCAATTATTCGCTGTGCTCGCGAAAGACGGTAGTTGAATATTCGCTGTCCTCCACGCAAATTTCTAAAAGGATAGGGCTTCATAATATATCGAGTCATCGCGAACGCATCATCCGCTACAACAACAAACGGAATGCTTGTAGCTCTCCCTGGTAATGGTCTTGGTGGTGGGACATTCAACGTGTTACTTTGTAAATGTCTAGATAAGGAGCAATTATTGAAAACTCCTCCATCCGAAATACGGCCAATGTTTCCAACGTGGATATGGGTAAATTTATAAGTTGCGTCCGCCAAAGCCATTAAGACAATACTGTGCATGTTTCCATCTAGTTCCCCGACGCAGTTTGGAAAATTCCATCGTGCTTTAAATTGTTCAGAAATTTTGAGCCATTCGTCTTCTGTATTCGGTGTCTGGAAACATAAATATAAAATTATTTTTAGGGTGCATAGTAGGAGTAGGTAATTGCAATTTATTTTTGCTGTTTCAGGCACAAACTCATAATAATGCAAAGAACAGCAATGAGGGTAACGGCGGTGATACGCAATCTACTGAGGACCCGTAAAGTCAAGATTTGGAGGCAGTTAGAGACAATCTTACGCCAGCTCCAGCAACATCAGAACCTTTACCATCCGGGCGATCATCGTGCACTACAACTTCAAACACTGGAGCAGAATCAAAGCCTGCTAAACGCAAAAAGCAAGATCTAGAACAACAAGCATTGCTTAATCGCTGCCTGGGAATAATGTCTGCTCCAGCAGACTCCTGGGAGATATTTGGTGACTATATAGCAGATGAATTAAGAAATATGAGTTCGAAAGCACCTGACTTACAGTCGGAAGCAAAAATAAAAATACAACGTGCACTACTGGACATGAATGATCGTTATAACTCAAGAACTACTCCAGTATCTCCACATCAGCATCAAATGGTAAATTCTCAATACTTCAATACTTCGATGGACATGCATGACCTACCGAGGCTGAGTGGACCACAAGTAGTGCGACATGAACCTAACTTTCATGATCAGCCAGCAAATGCCCGATTGTACTATGAAGAGTATGGTAATCACATTCCCGAAAATAGTTTCCCATAAATACTTTTCTTTTTTATATTCTTTCATGTCATGTACTTTTGCTCATTATATTAAGTTTGTTAAGTTGTGTTTTTGTATTAAGAAATAAAATTTATTTTGTTACTTTACCTTCAAATAATCTTCTTTCAAAATATCATATATGGCAGAACATACTTCGGGAATAATTTTTGATATGGTACAGACGGGTATACGGAACAAATACATAAGCGAATGATAACTGTCACCTGTAATAATACAAAATAATGCAATTGTTCACATGATGTACTATACTTATATACCTGTAGCCAAGAAACGGAGAGTCGACGCAAGACGCTCTGCTGCTGGAATTGCATTTCGCATCATAGTGTCTTGTTTTTCTATAGAAAATTTTATTTTCTCTAATAAATAATGGAAATCATTATTGGACATTCGTAAAAAAAGTTGTAATGCTTCATCCCCTCGTTCTAATTCATTTATTAAGTTTTCCATAATTCCGAGATTTTCTCTGTTTTTATCCAGTCGCGTACCCAATATTTATGACGCCTTTTTGTTTTCCTGCTGGACATTAAAATATAACAAGCTGCAGCTCTTCTTCTCTGCTTCTTTAACACCATTTTACAATACTGCTCACCAAACCGGGTACTTCACAGGATACAGATACAACACACCAGTATAACGTGGAAACGCCAAACTGTCTCATCATTACGTTTCAGAGCGCAACATATCAGTAACAACGAGAGAACTCATGTTTCAGGCGCTGTATGGAAACACAGCATGATATAATTAACTGGTGAGACATAACTCTCATGAAGTACTTGACTCATCATGGAAACGTACCTTAAAGATAGGTGTCCACAAGAAGACTAAAATATCATGAGATTTTTGTTTCATGAGAAATTTATCTCAGATGTGTTTCCACAAAACAGGAGATATTTTTGTGAAACTCTTGAGTTCAGGAACGTTTCTTTCATGAGACAAAGTGTATCTGAATACCCTGATTCCACAGTTATCAATGTTCTGCACTAGGAAACAAAAATTTGTGTTGTGGAGTGATTTTATAAAAGGATGTCAACAAGAAGGGCTAGAAGGAAGGCTGCAGCTTATTATTATTACCTTGCCGTTAAGTCCCATACAAAAACGAAAACGTCTCACATACATTGGATGAGAGAATGTACTAAAAGAAGAGAAACAGTAACATAATGGAAACATTATTAGAAGAACTAGAACGGGAATGTTACAAGAACTTTCTTCGAATGTCCGCCGCTGGATAAAATCAAATTTGCAATAGGAAAACAATTTTATCTATTTGCAAAACTCATTTTTGGAGAAAACACAAATGTATCTCACAATACAACAGCAAAACTCACGTGCAACGAGTGAAATAAATGTCTCATTCGAGATTTGCAATATATCGTGTTTACAAGTCGAAACTAGTTCGTGAAATAAAACTCTCGTGATGCACTGTTTCACCAGAATATATCTAGTATATCACGTATCTCAGATCTGTTTCCACAATGAAATTAAAATTTTCCTAAGATTTTTATTTCATGAGATAAAAATGGATTCGCACCTTAATAAATACATAATACATTTCATTCATCAATACATTATCTCATAAAAACGAGACGAACAACGACAAACGGGCGTAGCGTTAGTCGGACTAACTAACTTTGCGCCCGTGTAAAGCGCGTTAGTCGGACTAACTAGCTTTGCGCCCATTCACGAAACATGCGCTGCTAGTTTAGACTGTTTATTTACGTCCATATTTGCGCCAAAAGTTAGACTCAGTATTGTACCTATCTAAAAATCGCGTAACTTCGGTCTGTAGTTCCTTGCATTTCCCATTGTATATTTACTATTTATATTCAAAAACAGTACTTTTCAGTGCTACGGATTAGTTAACATATCACAAAGTAAGTATTATACATAGTAGTGAATAGGAGTACGCCTTTTATTTAAATTGGCGTAACAGAGGCGTAAATTTTTCGCGTAACCTCCGCTATTCGACTAACGTTACGCCTTGTTATGAATCCGTATGTAAGGGTCTTCTATTATTGAAATAGTAGTTTCTACAAATAAATACAAATAATTTTAGACATTTAAGAATTGAATAATATACCTAGAGTTAGCAAATAACAGGAATGTTTTCTCATGCTACCTGCGAATATTCAAAGGTACTGAAGTAAAACCCTTGACTATATACACTATGTGTGTATACTCAAGGGTAAAACGAAAGATAGAATGAGGTGTAGGTACATAAATCTTTCAAAATACGTATTTTTTTAAACATTACTGTAAATGTAAATATTATTATAATATAAACTTACATATAGTTCTGCAAGTAAGTATGTTCACATTTGTTTATACGTATGTGAAAATAATTAATAAAATGTGGGGTTAGAACAGCAAAATAGTGTGGATCTTATTTAAAAATTATGATTTTAATTGAGGAAAATTTAAATAGTAAAGATGAATAAACAAATAATCAAAAATTTAGTTTTTCATATTACTTTGGTTATATATGTTTTAGTTTTTGAGATTTCTGTATCTAAAAACAACCCAAATTTGATAATTTTACGGCGAGGAATACGGCAATCTTAACTAATGAAAACGCAAGCATGAAATACTCGAAATTCAAAAAAAAATGCTGCTCAATATACCATTATATTAAGTTGGAAAGATAAAACATCTGAAAACAAGATTAAGAAAATTGGCTAAATTCTATAGATGCCGATACCTTCTTTGCAAGATATGGTTTCACATTTAAAATATATATTTCATATAAATTTGTTAAAACATTGGCTTGAGCTGTATTGTTAAAAAATGAAACACTTTATTATTGTATATAACAAATTGTTAAAAATTACAAATATTTGAGATTATTAAGAAATACGCCAACATATCGAGAATATAAAACTATTAAGTGAAATAATTTTGTATACAGGGTGATCCCGAAAAATGTGCGAAAAAATTACTGATGAAACTTCTTCTGAGCGAGTATTTTTTATTCTCCTCGTGCAGTTGAAAAAAAGTACCCCCTGTATATTATTCATTACATTTTTGGGGTGGTCAACTTTTTCTAAAAAATATATTTTTTGAATGCCTGTTGAATTTAGAATGTTTTTTGTCGCAATTTTTTGATAGGTAGGATTGATAGGTTTTTGAGTAAAAAATAAAGTTCATTATTACTTTGTCATGGTGAACGCACAGGGTTGTTCTGGCACTACTAGCTGTGAACGTTGCAAATCAAATGTAATAAGTGGCACAAAATGCAAAAATTGTGACATTGAAGCTGTGCGTAACTAAGTAATAATGTAAAATTTGTTACAAACAATGAGATAATTTGTTGTGAAGTTGTGGGTACATGCGAAAGTGACACGGGATTCTTTGTTGCTTTAGGAGAAGTGTCTAACTCTACGAAGAAAGTAGACGTTCATATTTTTAGTTACGTAATCAAGCAGAAGGATATAATTATCCATGAACTACGGGAAAAGATTGAATTGTTGAATAAACACAAAGAAATTGCCGATGCCTTTAACATTTATTTTAAAAATGTATCCATTAGTACTATAAATCAAATTCCACAAATGAAATCAACTACAATAGGAAATTTATAAATAGTACTATGAGCTTATAACCTTACAATGACGTTGAAATTTACAATTTCCTCATAAAAAACTTAAAACCAGGTTATAGTTAACCCTAGTTATGATGATGTTCCAGATTTTGTCATAAAAAACGTATTAGATATAATAATCAAACCATTAGTTTACTTTATAAATTTATCCTTTTCAGTCGGTAAATATTCAGAGTTGTTAAAAATGGGTGAAATTATACCAATCCAGAAAAAGAATAACTCAAATCTTATCGAAAATTATAACCTAGTGGTTTCTTTAAAATATTTTGAATAGATTTAGACTTCACTTAATCAACAGTAGACCAAAATATATTGCTTACTAAGCTAGCTTTGTATAGAATTTGAGGTAATGCTATATGCAATAGAGAGAGAGCTTTCTCTTTCAGGCAGTTTGTTGCTATTTCCAACGATAACTGTTCTATTAACTCACAATCAGCAGTTATTAATGTAAGTGTGCAGCAGGGTTGCATATTGGACCCGGGCCTGTTTCTTCTATATCATGATTTGTCATCTTCTGCAAAATTTACTATATATGCTGACGATATTTCTGTAGTGGTATCTGATAAATCAAATGATATGCTGAAAAATAAATGTAACAATGTTCTTAATGAATTCAATGGTTTTGTGAAAATAGGCTTTTTTAAAATTATGAAAAAACATTAGCATTAAGATTTCATAATTGGCAAAAGACGAATCACGGAAATGCTTCAGAATGTGCGCGAATGTTTCGAACAAAATCTTTATTCTTGTATGGAAGCGGGCGGTCATCAGTTTGATGACTAATAACTAAGTAGTAAGTAAGCAACTAAATATAATTTAAATTTTAAAATGTAATTTTTTGAAAGTATTGAGCGGAATAATATTTAAAGTCTGTTGTAAAGAGAATTGTAAGAGCTTTCAAAATAAATATTACGCAACCCCCAATGCCATTTAAATATTTTAAGGTGATGCTTATGGGTGAAAGTGGCGGAGTCAAAAATACCAGCAAAGAATGTCCCCCTTTAATCTAAAATCGACGGGTATGAGCGTTTTTCTATAATCTTGACGCAGTTCCTGAAAATGGCTCTGTTTCGTTTTCATCTGGCCACCCTGTATATATAGGTATACATAATAATCAGGATAAGTTTATAAGGCATGATAATATTCATTCTATAAATACAAGATAAAAGAATAATTTTTATCTGCCTTATTGTAGATCAAATGTTAGGTACTTGCAGCTCATCCAATTACGTTGGTCTTAAAATATATAATAGATTGCCTTTTAAAATCAAACTTTGCTCATTGACTGGACTATTTAAAAAGTGCCTAAATCAACATTTAATATGCACATGTTTTTATGATGTAAAAGAATACTTTAATGCAACTTTAATCCATAATGCTTGTTATGATAGTGTTATTTTAATTTTATGTGTACGTGTATAGTATTGTACATACAATTTGTATGTAGATTGGTTTATTTTGTGAGCTATTTCAATGCAATGTATAAGTTGTCTAATGGAAATAAAGAATTTATTATTATTATTTTTATTTATCATAAACCCACATAGTCTCCTTTCCAACATCTAATTTACACACATCAATATTTAGTAGGTTTCCATCATTTTGCATTTGATAGCAGCTCATGGTTCTTTGATATCAAATATTGCTATGTATTAAACAAATTATTGGTGATATTTTTAAAGTTGCGCAAAATGAAAAAGCCTTTTTATGAATACTTCCAGTGGTTCCTATCAATCTCGTTTGTCTAATGTTTAAATAATTTATTTTTTAAACTAAATTTAAAAATAATAAACTCATATTTTTTAATATAATTATAATTTATTATTGTATAAGATGTCCATTAATTAACTAAAAATAAAATCACAAAAATTTTTGATGAAATAATTGACAATATTAATCAATCGTTGTTTAACTTCGGTGAAGTTTAAAATTCACTGAGTTTAAGAAAAGTCTCAAAAGATACATTTACTGGAAATCAAATCATTTATTGGTGTACATCCATTAAAACGTTTACACAAGTTAAAAAAGTGAAGCAATGAAAGATACAGTACACATATAAATATCATTAAATAATATTTCTGACAATCTAAAATAACAATGAATCTTCAGACACAAAATGGCAAACAGCAAATAAATTAAAAAAACAATTATATATCCAAAAACTGATCGGCAAAAAACTCATTAAAATACGATAAAACGATTTTTCTGTAATATATTTTCTAATTCTAACCTTGAAACAGTTTAGATCCAGGTACGGAATTTGAGTTGGAAGTTTATTAAAGAATTTAATAGCACAGAAATTTTTACCATCTCTGGATATCGCTGGTCGAAGAAAGTTTGGCCTGATATTGTGCCTCTCTTTAGCATAGTAGGAATGAAAATTCTCCTGTCGAACAAATCTGTGCTAATTATTCTTACTGTAAATGAGACATTCAAGAATATATACCGACAGCATTGTAAGAAAATTTACTTGTTTGAAGTGTTCACGACAATCGTATCTATATTTTATTTCAACAATTATTCATACATTTACATTGCAAAAGTTGTTGACGTTTTATTCCTAAGACCGTGCTGACTAGAATGAAATAAATTATTATTTTCAAAGTAATCTATACAATTTGCATTTTTAAGGCAGTTTCGAAAACCTTAGCCAGAAGGGGAAATTATATGAATTTAAAAGTAATTTGTGATTTTGGGGCAATCAAAAATTCGAAAGGTAACTTGCTGAGAAGTGGGAGCTCATTCAAGAGGGGTTCTACAATATAGGAAAAATAAGTATTAAAATCAGAAGCGTTTAATGAATCGCTTACATATGAACTACGGTCGTCATTTGCATTTTTTATGAGATTCCACTTTGATCCTGTTTATTATTGAATGGATATATTTATATAGTTGTCATTGACCTGATTTTAGCTTTAGATAATTCAAGACGATACTTAATTACGATAAGAATTGAAGGTTTATTTGGATATAGACGTTGGATATCTATAATGTAGTTCTCTTAAGAAGTTTAATTTTTCCCTCATAACAACAAGCTCTTGAGTAAACCAAGTATCGCATGATTTAAATCACTAAACAAGGAACTTTACATAACATTTTAACAAAATTGCATCCATTTTAAATACGTAATTTTACACTGTAAAGTAATTGCACGATTACTAGAATATTTCGTATGAATGATTTAACTAGATAGTTTGTTATAAGTAAACCGCAAAAAGTTTCTGTGACGTTACATATTAGTAACTTGCTTACAAAAGAAAAGTTGCAATGCAACGGAATTATCAAGATTTCTGAAAATTTTCTTTAAAAAGTCGTAACAAAATTAAAATCTAATATTGATATAATTTGTTCAAACATTTAACACTTTAAGTAATGGCAATTTTTTGGAGTAATCACGGAAACATGATGTTTTCAGCTTAGTTGTCTATGCAATGGCGTCTTATATCGTTATATCGCCAAGTTCACTTACGAAAAAGGAAATAAATATGTTATATGTGAACACGTGAAAGACAAATATCTCATATTGAATATAGCAATAGTGATTTTCTGTATACAAACGATGCAAACCTAACGTACTGAAGACGCCTAGTTGACAGTTTTAAAGTCTATTGTTAGGTTAGATATTATTTTACATTGTATTTTCGTTGGCGATCTTAGCTTTATAATAATTTATAATCATTTGCATATCTTGCTTCACTTTTATCACAAACTGAATGCGTACCATCTAAAGTTTCAAACAAGTGTACGTGAAGGTTTCCTAAATGTTATGTGGCTTCTGTGTTGTGGATGATTTAAAGAACTAGACCACAAATCGTTGGACGACTAGACAAGAATGTCATATTACGAGTAAGTAAGATCTATATTTTAAATAATATTAATTAATTTATACATCCACGTAGTTGCTATATTTTAATGTTTAATATAATTTCTAGTTCTACCTATTATCTTAGCTAGTATATGTATCTACACTTGTATCTGCTGCTAATTCATTCATTCTTTTTTCCTATTTTCCTCTTTAACAAAATAAATAACAATTTCAAGGAAAAATAGTAAGTAGGTAGTAGGTATAGTACTTATATGTGATTACAAAATTGTCCTCTGATCACAGAATATGTAACAGTTCTGTGTTCTGATTATAATAGGTGTATTAATAAATAATAAAGCCTAAAACCTAAGATTTTCTTTTAATGTCTGACCTGATGAATATCTACGTATAGGCAAATGCTTGTCCTTAGTAATCATAAAAAACATTAGAATTCTCCAGGATGTTTGATTATCTAAAGAAGGGTTGTCAGCAGATCTAATTAAAAATATAACTGTTATGTTATGCGTAGGGATGTAGGTGTGGATATTGATTTCAATTGTTCCCTGTAGTGGCTTATACAAATATACAGCATAAGGCCGTAAAACTTTTTAAATAAATTAACTTTACAGATAATGAAATGGATTATGTTCTTTTATATTTTTTAATTTTATTACAGGAATAGTATGCGTAAATTTCAAACAATTAAGAGAGGTTGAACTTCATAAACGAATAGTTGGTTTGAGTGAAGTTTAAAGATAAATAAAACAATTAACAAATTTCAAATGTAGTATGTACACAGATTTCTCTATACGTTATGTATATATTTTTGATATGGTATGTATACAAACTTGTTATATGTAATGTATTAAATATAATTTAGTTTCTTTGAATCTAGTTACTCTCAGAAATATTATAAATCCTTGCCCTTATTAATTTCTTATTACAGTGAATTTACAGTAAGTATTTGCACTCCCAAAATTTTCAGTACTGTCTTTATCATTTTTCTCACAAACAAATAGCATATTTATATGTATTTTCACACAAGGCTACTTTGCAAAATGTAAATTTTTGTCACAGCTTCTTTACTTACTCATTTTTGAAATTTACTCTTTACCTAACTGACGTTCTTTGAAATGTTTCCATTATGTTATTTAATGTAATTTTAGTTTTGCCTAAAATCATTTTAGATGTAACTATTAATCATGTTATTGCTAAAATGATTTTTCATCAAAATTACAATTATAGCAATATTAGGTCTGTTTCCACAAGTCAGGAACTAGTTTGAAACTCTCAGAACTATTTCGCAAATTAACTGGTCGAATATTCTTAACAGTTTGAAATCAATCTCTAATTCTTGTGAGAATAGGCCTATTAAAGCAAATGGCAATATTTCAAAGAAAGTTATTGGTAATTTTTTAATTAACTTTGTAGCAAAGTGTTCAAGGCAAGCACATTTCAACATTACTGTGAATTTGCTAAGAAAGTTTTTGGTAAAGTCTTGATTAACCTTATAGCAATATATAAAGAAAAGCTGTAGCAAACTTATCTACTTTAGTACAAGAAACTTTCTAAAATAATGTTTCCTTGCAAAGTTGTTGGGTGAAAATTATAACTTTGACTTTGTCACAAATCCCTTGCAAACTTCCTGTAAAAGCTTTTGCAACTTTACAGCTTTAATTGCAAATTTTCGGCAATGCTGCAGCAATTTTATTTTGCTGAGTGGGAAAATTACATAGCATTTTAGTTTTCACTGGTATGTGTAAAAATAACAAAATCTGTTTTTAATGGTAGATTGATATTGGATATCTGAGCGTAGTATTCAATTATGATCAACTTTTCTTAATAACGACTGTCGATATTATAAAAAATAAGGGTATTTTACATTTTTCGACATACCTCTACACAAACGCAAAAAATTGAAATCTGATTACTTTATTTTGGGTTTTAGGCCATGCAGAACTTGTTATCAAGAATAACTTTTTTTCATAAAATCAATAATAAAAAAAGTTTCCTATATGGTGCCGACTTAATTGAACACATTGTATATACAGATATAGAAAATCACGTTATTCTTTTTGTCATTATTTAAAAACGGTAAAATTTGTCAAAATTTGGCAAACAATTAAGTAAATAAATAAATAAATAAATACTTTATTTATCCTTTAAGACATTTATACAATGTATAGGACAAGTCAAAATAAACAATGTAGGCAAACCACAAAAGTATATACACATGCACATACAAAAATATGGCAAGACAATATATACAAACAACATATAAAAAAAAAATAAAAAATGTTTAAATTATTAGATATAATTATACAAAAATCCATTTGATCAATATATTAATTGTGTACCTAATATCAATTAATCAGATGACAAAATATTCGTCCACAGCATAGAAACATTTATCCACCAAATATCTTTTTAATCTCTTTTAAAACTATAGAGAGACGCGCATATTTTAATTTCATTTGGCAAACCATTAAATACTCTTAGACCAAAACAATTAGGTGAGTTAAAAGATATATTGCATCTACTGAAAGGTATATTAAAATGGTCAGCCTGCCGAGTATTAACAGTGTGAATCTGAGTTCTACATGCAAACTTACTTCTATTAACAAAAATATAAAGGCATATTTCATAAAAAAACACACCAGGCACTGTCAAAATACCGTACCGGATAAATACATGACTACATGACTCCTGGGTGACATTCCAAACATGCACCTTATTACCCGTTTTTGGGCAACAAAACTTTATGTGAGTGGCAAGATAGCCCCAGAAACAAACACCATACCGCAAACGCGGTGTTTTCCATATTGATATCTTTAAAGTAAAATGAAAATAAAGCATATTCTTAAATTAAATAATAATAGATATATTTGTAAACAAAATATAGGTATGTTTCAAAATTTAATATGCGGTAGGTACATAGCATAAGAGCAATTTGGTGTTAAAACAGAAATTCTTATTAACTAAATAACTTTTAAAATTAACTTACCAAATTTTAGATTATATTTTCTTCCGGATGTGTATAAACAATTAAGAATAATCAATGGAGATATTAAGGGTCCATATAAACACTTTTTATAATATTATAATTGTCATTTCTACAATTAAATTAATATGTGTAAATTATCACTTATTGACTACTTCAGGTAACACTATTTGTCTGACTATGACATCAGTAACGCATACTGCCTTAAGCATAAAACACAGAAGAAAGGTATATCTTCTTGATAAAGCCTGCAAGCCCCACTATCTCTTGTATTACTTCGTTGGAATGGAAAATAACTAAATGGAAATAGGTTCGAAGTCAATAAAAGAAATAGGAATGTACCGCCTTACTACTTAGTTATTTATGCAGTACATCAGACAAATAAAACTAAAATAAATTCATATTTATATAAAGGACGTACAACAACGTATCAAAAATAAGGAAACATTTAATTTTTTATATTTAATGGTATTTTCTTAATAAAAATCACCTTCGTTTCTGAGATACAGGTTGTTGAATTTTATTCTGAATATCCTTCCAACAGATATTGAAATTAAACTTTGTGTACAGTTAATATGAATAAAAAATTTTTACAAGATTTTTTTGAAAGCGAAGAATTTGATATTTTCATGCTTTTATTTATATTTTTTAACATTTTTAAAAGTGGGCAGGCAATCTACATCTAAGGCATTGTTTAATGTTAATGTTCTGAATCTAAGTTCAGACGTCGCTGTGTTTCCTACAAAGTTTTGCGAAAAAACCGCTAAAATGAGTGCTGCTGAAGCTGCACTATCCACATTAGTGCCCGAAAGATCGAAAAATTTATACGAAAACTCCTACAACAACTTTGAAACATAAGCCAAAGAGAAACATTTGAGATTTTTACAAAAAAGGTACTACTAGTGTACTTCCTGAAGCTATCCAGCACGTTAAGGCCGTCAACTTTGTGGAGTAAATATTTGACGATCCACACCATGATTTACCTGAACAAAAACGTAGATATTAGCAAATTTATAAACCTAATTGTATTTTTAAAAGAAAAGCTTTTGGAGATCAGCTAAAGAAATCAAAAATATTTACAAAGCTGGAAATAGACCGCCTCATGAAACAAGCCGAGGGTAAAGAATTGCTATTAGCCAAAGTTACTTTAACCGTTGGAGTATTTGGAACATGTAGGAAAAAATCACATTTTGACAGAAGATGCCAACACATGTTCCAAGAATATTTACGATTACTGAGGGCATCTGTTCATTATGAATTTTTTAGATATATTATTTGTAAATACGCAAAACTTCGCCCACTCAATACGACACATCAGCGATTTTTCTTGACATATCAAAGTAATAAATGCTGTACCCTGCCAGTTGGAATCAAATACAATTGGAGGTATGCCAAAAAAAGATAGTGGAATTTCTTGGACTCTCCACGCCAATGAATACATTTGCCATTGCTTTCAGCGCAGCTCTGCAACAATGTTGGCAGACTCTGAAGCAGACATGACATAGATTTAAAGCGATATCTAAAATTCCATTGAACAGAACAACGAAATGGCAAAAATAATCATGTCAGAAAAATATGCCAAATAAGAAATTAAAACAAGTTCACCCAAAAGCAGAAGCTAGCTGTATTGCTACTACTAGCAAAGTATTCATTCCACTTGCATTTCTGTTAGAGAAGAAGGGCTGGACGCTTCTAGTATTCATTTTAACAATTTACATAATTGTATCTTTGACATTTATAATAAATAAATATTTTCATTATTTTAATGTTTAATTTAACTTTTTGGCACTAGTGCCTAAAAGAGTGTTATTTCGGAATTGTAACAATATCAATTTCGCAGCGCTTTCACAAAAAATAATTTTCAAAACTCGAATTCGCTTTTGAACATATAAGAATGAGATGAGATTAACCCTATTTCTCTTTTAAAGGTCTATGCCCTGACCCGCTCAATTATTTTGCACTTTTTTGACATAATACTATTGTAATTTTTTAAATTTACTAATTTTATTATTTCATAAATTATATAAAATTCATATAAAATATAATACATATCACAGTCGGTAAAAACTTACTTGGTAAGCATTACCTACATGTGTAAATTATGTTATTTTGAATTGAAAATAGTGCGAATTATTGTTTATTACAAGAATGCATTAAACTCGATAATGGTTCAAAATCATTTTTATCACATTTAAGTTAATATAGTGATTCAGACGAGATTTGGATAAAAGTTGTGACATTAGTACAATAATAGATTAGTTTAAATCTGATTAGTACATATTTTGCCAAAAATGTGTAGGGGTCTGTGTGTTTTCTTATCTTTTTCTGCATCATTTAGTGGTGGCGTTTAAAAAAAAAACAAATATTTTTCAACCGAGAGACTGATTAGACTTAGGTATTCCAAATGCTAGTAATGGGATGCTTATCACTCAATAATATTTTCCAATATCTCGGAAAATACTTGCAGTTGCAACTTGTCACTTGGTATGTAGTTTCCTCAAAGGATACACATCATGTAGAAAAAGTATGATCAACTAGAAATGGGTCCCAGGCGGTGAAGTATGATAGCACCCGAAACAAATATTTTCCAATATCTCGGAAACTGCATGCCGTTGCAACTTGTCACTTGGTATGTAGTTTCCTCAAGGGATACACATCATGTAGAAAAAATATGATGGACTAGAAATGGGTCCCAGGGGGTGAAATATGATTGCAACCAAAAATAATTTTTTTTTAGTAACAGAGCAAAAATTGAATGGTTCTGTTAAATTAAATATACCTACCTGCTTATCAAATTTCCATAATGAAAGGTGTCGAATTTTTACTCTTAATTACAATGCCCTCGATATTTTTGCCACTAGCATATATCTGCGCTCAAATCACGAACTCATTAAATTTGTACCTTTAGTTAAGCAAACTGTTAAGTTTCTGTATCCCGAAAACTAATGATTTCAGACCCTTAGTTCATTTTAATCTGAAATGGTCTAATTAGCATCCATACTTCTGTATGCAATTGAAAGACATCCTATGTAACAGGTGGCGCAAAGTCATCACCCTATCGGAAATTGTTATAATTTTTGCAAATGGCGGCAAATTTCAATTCTGATTTGACATTTGTGAAGTAAACAGATACAAAATACACGTCAACAAGACATGAATCGCTATACTCCTCAAGAACGCGGAATAATTGTTTCCACTTTTTTGCGGACTAATTCGTCGGTGGTGTTGGCGCAGCGTGAATTTCGGCGCAGATTTCCCGGTCGTTCGACACCAACTGGACAAACACTACGGCGTTTAGCCGCTCGCCTCGAAGAGTATGGGACGACGGGACGACACGAGATGCTACCAGGTCTGGTCGGCCCCGGAGCAGCCGTTCCGCTGAGAATATCGTGACTGTGGCTGAAGATGTCGCAGAGGACCCCGGAGTATTGACCAGACGACGTGCCAGACAATTGGGCATCAATCGGCTGTCTTTACAGAGAATTTTGGTGAATGACCTGAAGATGTTCCCTTACAAAGTGCAGACAGTGCATCAGCTGTTAGCTGTTGACCACCAAACGCGTGTAACCTACGTTCAGACCATCCTGAATCTGCACCATGAGGAAGACAACTTTTCATCGGAAATTATCATGAGCAACGAGGCCCATTTCCATCTCTGTGGATATGTTAATAAGCAAACTTATCGCTTCTGGGGCATCAAAAATCTGCATATAACCCACGAAGGGCCATTACACCCGCTCAAAGTTCCTGCATAGTGTGTTGTTTACGTTAGAGGCATCATCGGGTTTTAATTTTTCGAAGACGCTGCGGGCCAAACGACTACTATGGATGGCGAGCGCTACAGAGCCATGCTCAACGACTTTCTCCTTCCTCAATTGAATAAATTGGGGTTGGCTTCAACAGGATTGAGCAAGGGCGCATACTGCGCAACGCACAACCGACATTCTGAGGGCTGCATTTCCGGGTCGTCTAATCTCTCGTTTTGGCGATTTGCACTGGCCTGCAAGATCGTCCGATTTATAGGTTCCAGACTTATTTTTGTGGGGTTTTCTGAAGTCACGAGTCTATGTGAACAAGCCGCAGACTCTTGAAGCCCTTAAAGAGAATAGAGATTTATTGGACGTGTCATAAGGTTAAGCAGTATTTATGTTTCCCTTATATTGACATCTAAGCATGAGCATATGTGCTGTATTATTAAGGCAGCAGTAATAAGGATAGTGTTCGATCATATTTATGCATGATTAAGGTAACGTTAAGCAATCCCTTATTTGATAGATCGGGTCGTTCGGCCGTAATCAGTCATACCCGTCCCAACATAAAATAAAAATAAAATATTTTTCGTTTTTTAAAATAAGTTCCGTCGCATGTTTCAAGAAAAATGAAATAAAGATAAGTAAACTTATCTTAATTTTTTCAATATATTGACTTTTATTCCTTTTCTCATTCACCATTAAAATGGTAAGAATAAGGGAATCCCATCTGTCAAATTATTAACCAATAACTATATTTTTGTGGACAAAATAAGGTCAAGCAGTATTTAAATAAAGTCGTGTCTAATACTGTTCGGCAGTATTAAAGGGATTTTCAATAACTGTAATATCCGTCAAGAATGTGAGAACCTCGGTGAGAACCTATCGCCGGAATTTGTGGCAAGAGTGATAGAAAATGCCATAAACCAGGCCCGTATGGTCATCACTTCTGGCGTCGGCCACTTGGCCGATATCATTTTCTCGACTTAATGAGAAAAAAATGTGAGACATCAAATGAACATAATCCAAAACCAGAATCAAAGTTTTTTATTCATAAAAAATATATATAGCCAAAGAACATCGTGTGACAACTTTTGCGACACCTTATTTTATTACTATATTGACCAAATAATGGTAATAATATCTTCTTGTTGATAGTTGAACTAAAAGTTAGATAGAAAATTTGTTTAAACTTAAAAGTAACCATACGTCAAGCTATCTAAATTATTAGAAAATATCAGTAAACTGTAAATATTTAAAATCTTATTTTCAAATTGGAGAATGTCTATCGCAATTTAAAATGCCTATATAATAATACCAATTCAGGGGGAGATAATCCAGCTTGTAGATTACATGATCTGATAAACTGATAATGAGTTATGAAGTGTTGCAAAATTTTTTAAGAAAGCGTTAAAGTCGATATTATTTTCTTAGGAAACATCAGATTAACAATGAAACTTTCAATTTAATAAAAGATATACATATAACAGCATAGGACATATCATTTATATTTTTCTATATCCTGCACACTTCTACTTTCATTAAAAAAATCAATTTTAGAAAACGAAATTATAACAAATCAAAAAAAGAACATTGTCATAATATTAAACTATCCTGATATTTAGGCTGGGTAGACAAGCTACATCTAGCAGCCATTCGCTACTCCACGCCGGACTGAAAAAGCAACAGGTATAAAGCATTCTACATCGCAATAGACACCACTGAAAGCTATCGTTCCATATCGCGTTAGGCAAGAATGATATTTTGCAGATACGGAATTCCCATAGACCTTTTAAATCATGGACGTGCCCAAAACCATTTTCTGCCTATACAAATCGTTGATGCTCAGGTGTGTGCGACAAAGATAGAGCTAGTCCGGGCAAAAACCCACAGATCATTGGCCGAAAAAAACAAAAACCGTAAATTACGTATGACAGATGTGTGACAGACCGAATTATAATGGATATTTACTCATTTATTCAGAATTTTAATTTATAATTACATTTTGATAATAACAATTTGTAAAGAAAGTTTTAATTATTTAGGAAAGGTTTTGTCAGGTTATGTTTATATATCTTTCTGTCATAGAACATCTCTTTTTGCCCGGACTAGCTTCATCCCTCTTGTACACATCAGGACACCGGACCTCTCTTTCTAGAGCCGGTCCATGATTTATAAGATCTATGGGAATTCCAGGAAATTACTCTGCGGGCTAATGCTTTGACCAGCATTGAATTGCACCTGAAAAACTTCAAGAAAACAGCTAAAATCACTCGTCAGCAGCCCACCAGACATATACCGATTTCGAGCTTGTTAGCTCTCGACAGTATACCACTGCTATAGCTGAGGTATCTGACGAATAACTCTAGCTGTTTCCAGTGTATCTAACCCGACAGAAGGGACCATGAGTACGCGATGTGTTCAATCTACATCTAGTGGCTATTCGCTACTCCATACCGGACTGAAATAGCCACTGTTCAATGCTGATCGGAGCATTAACTCGCAGAGTAGTCGCTTCCTGGAATTTCGTGTTTTCAAATTATTCTGATATTTATTTTTTCGGATACAAAAATGTTTACATTTATATTCTCCTGAGACAATTTTTTAAATATTCTTTGAATAAATATTTCCCTAGAAAATAATATATTTCAGGGTAAGTTATTTTTACGTTTTATGACCAAAATATATATTTATATTTATCTGTTCATCATTTTAAACCATAGAAATTATAAAATATATAGATGACCAGAAGCCTTTATATTAGGCAATGAAAAAAAGTCAGACTATGGAGGAGCTTAGAAAACAGCTATCTAAGGAAAACTTAATGTACGCTGTTGGTGATACTGCATTTTAATTTCAGCGTACAATTGAAACCAAAACAGAATGTTTGATTTTGAACATAGATATCATATTATGTAATTGGAAGTAAAAATGTTCATATTTTCTATTAGTGTGAAGCTACCACGTTAGTGCAACCAACTCATAAAAGCTAAGTTACTACAATATTATCAGACTCGGTTAGATGTAATGCATGTATGCAATTTGGGGATGTTTTCAGATTTACTCTAAAAAATGTCATGTTTTAGATTAGTTCACATAAAATATAATTTCAAGATAGGTCTCACTTTTGTTTTCTGGATATTAAGTCATACCACGCGCAGCGCGGCCAGAGGGCTTTAGCCCGAAGAAAGGTCAAATCGGCGATAGCCGACTTCCCACCTTTCTAGTATATATTAAATAATATCTATAGAACGTAGATTAAACATTATAAAACGTCATATTTGACTTATGCATAACATAAATAGAGGAATTTTTGGAACGTTATCTTCTTGTGTTTGTGACACCATCTCTCGTTTTGTGTACCTGTATATAACATAATATGGTTTTTGTATAAAAAAATATCTGGATCTAGCAGAGCTACCTCTAGTATCCATTCCCTATTCCATGCCGGACTGAAAAACCACAGAAAAGAAGCGTTATACATTGCCGTAGAAATCATTGAGGCCTCACCTCACCTATGTTGCCGATGAATTACCTGTTGCTATGTTTTTAGGTGTAATTCAATGCTGGTCGGGGCATTAGCCCGCAAAGCACTTGTTTCCTGAAATTCCGTGTTTGCAACATATCGTTATCGCCGTTTCGCCATAGAGGTCGCTAGTTTTTAATAGTTTCTACCATTGATTATATAAACTAGTACAGAGCCTTCATAAATGATTAAAACCACGTGACTTACGCGCATATGCAACCAACATTGCACAGTTTAAAGAAGGTGCATAAAAATCCCTAAAAATCAGTGGATGTCAGTGGTGTGGATGAAGGGATTACTGATTTAAATAAATTTGTTTTTCAAATTGAGTACATAACCTAATAAATTGTTCGACTACTGAAATTTAATACATTAAATTTAATATTACATAGTTACTGACGTAAAGAATGTTTATTTGTTTTGTTTGAAATGTTTTTAACTTTATTAGAGAGAGAAAACTACCAATCTTCTCTTGTTAATGAACAAATTGAAATTTTTATGAAAACAAAGAGTGTATAATGTGAACCCAACTGATTTTTTTATTGTATTCCAGGGTAAAAGAAACGTATTTTACTGTACAAAGATTTATTTACAATATTTGGGATAAAAGCATTACATATTGTAGTGTTAAAAATAAATTATTTGTGCACTTCTTAGTTATTTATCTTTGCTTGGGTATTTTGCCACTTGAAAAAAATTAACAAATTAAAATAATTACATGTGTTCAAAATGGTGCCCTTCACTTGCTATGCATAAATTTACCCTCCTGTGCATATTTTCAAATACATTTTGTAGCTGTTCTTCTGTGATGTTGTTGATTTCTCGAATAATTGCCGCTTCTAATTCTTCGATAGTGTGTATCGCTGTCTTAAATATAGTGTTTTTCAAATGTCCAAACAAAATAATCCAACGGAGTTAAATCCGGAGACCTGGCTGGCCACAAACCTGCACTAATCAGTCGATTGCAGCCCAGGTTCTATAATTTTGGCTATTTACATAACCAGATAAATGAAACCATGCTTCGCCAGTGAAAATGATAAATTCAATAAGTTACGATTCATGTTTTCTTGAAACCATTCACAATAATGTAATCGTCTTCCATAGTCAACGGGAAGTAATTCTTGCACACCTTGTGGCATATTCCAACTGAAAGTCCTAAAAATAAAAATGCAAGATTGTATGGAGTATGTCCACATCCCGTCTTCATTTCTAGTCCCACTTCGAAAATGAGCCATTAAAATAAAGGCATCTTGCTCAACAGTAAAAGGCATACTATTCTGAACTGAAATAAGAATATTATTAACCTTAAAATTTTCTTTCTGTTACAACTTACCAGTAATACGACGAAGTACCAAAAGTTTAGCTATGAAAACAACTGATTAGTTTGAAATATGTATGATTTATTAATAATGCAAAGGAAAACAATAAGACACTAGAAAATCGCAAGGATATAATAAATCAATAACGGGCGGGAAGACGAACGCTACTGAAAGATACAGAAATGCCAATTTTACGTCACACGTCATAAAGATTCGTTTACAATGAATAATGCGAAACGTTTGTGTCATACGCGAGATGGTGCGATCGCCGATTGGTTGAATAAAATGTCAAGAATAAATTGCACCAATCACAGCCGTTGAAATCACAGCCGCGTAATATTGTGTTTTAATGTAACCTTGGTCTTATTCTTTTGGAACTAATAAATTTGAAACAATTTAATTGCCAACACCAAGAAAATAAAATAACCGTTTCAAACAAAATTACTGGTCACGTGGTTTTTAATCATTTATGAAGGCTCTGTATATAAACTCAATGGTTTATACGGCGATGGCCGCTTGAGATACATAGCTCTGCTACTGTACGTTACTAATGACATATATGTGTATGACAATAAGTGAATAACTTAATTCATTTTACTTAAATATTCATAACACCTCCGTTTTCTTGAACATAAAAGATTAATCATCCAAGTAAATTCAACTGAATTATTCTTGATATTCTTCTATAACTCTGTATCCGTCTTTAAAATAAGGACAATACTTTATATTGGTTCCCGTAACTCTTCGTCGGTGGTAATAGATGCAGAGTATACCATCATAAACTTTAAAGTTCCCCATAGAAAATCTAACTGTGTTAGAGAGCATGGTGGTAACCCTCAAGAACTTCATTTCATCTATTTGAAAAATTATTTAAGTGGTTACAGACGTTTAAAGAAAAATATGGAAGAGCTCCATCCTGCATAAACCACATGTTGTGGCGAATAGAAGAAGAAGTAGAATCTTAATATTGCAGATAATTTTTACCACTTAAAATAGATGGTAAAATGGCAGGAATAAGAAAAATATTGTCCACACATTGATCATAAATATATGCTTATAGTGCTTAACCTCTGTTGTATGTAGATTTTCGTCAACATAAACGTTTTGCACTCCTTCCAAAACAGCATTCGACAGTAAATAGAATTTTTATGTAAAAACTTGCACCTAAAGTTTTCTACGTATACTTTTACAGATTTTCGGGTATTTCCTTAACAACACTCATAATGTATTGTTTAGCTTAGTGCTGGTCATTAGTACTAACCACTCGCACTTATATCATGCCGTATAAACCAGCAGTATTAGTAGGCAAATAATCGTTATTAAAAATGGAAGTGAATAGTAGAACCTATTTACTAATGACAAGTAAGTATCCCACCATTCCTTTCCATTACTATCGGTGTTTACTTACACCGTGTGAACGGCTCAGCCTGGCGAGTAGTAAAGGAGAGAACGCACTATGAGGTCGCAGTCTGGACGCATCATGGATCGTGCCTGTATCGTTCTGGTCTAGTGAAGAATCTTCTAATGATTTTAAATGAATACACTCACACTACTAGGTCGGGAGCTCGACTCGCTTGCATCGTGGTCTCGCCGAAAACTTTTTGGAGAATTTCGGCCAGTTGCATTAAATAAAAGAGCTAATAATATTACATACAATACAAATATTGTAGATTATAGCATCAACATGTATTGTATATATTATATTGTTGCTCAGTGTCCGTAACCGGCTTGACACTATATTATTATGTACAGGGTGATTTTGAAAGTGAGGTAGTAATTTTAGTGTATTACTATGTCTACTTATTCGAAGAACAAATGATATGCAAGAAACTGCCTAATAATAAATATAAAAATTAATAAATAAACTATTTTTGCATTTTTAAATTATGCAAGCCGGTCCCGTACGGTCACTGTAAATATTGAATATTATAGACGCATTTCCCTCTATCTGGGGTTCGTTGTGTTAAATAAATAAAACGTCATGCAGAGAGATAAAACTTATAAGAACATTTTCTGTGCATTTCGTGGAACAGAGCCAGCCGATTTTGAATACATTCTCCGTTATACTAGTAACTTATCCATAAGTCATTATTATCAGTATCTTGGGCCTTGTTATATATTTGATGTGTCAACAAATTACGTGTAACACAAAATGATACTACGCATACACTAGAAAATACTTAAAATAATAAAAATATCACGATTTGTTTACGTACGTTTTACGTTATTATTTAAGGTTAAGGTACCTAAGGTTATAATTGAACCAAAGATTGTGCGCACAACATACCATATGTTGCTTATCGAAAGAGGGTGTCTTGGGATAGGTTAGGGTGACACAGAGTCGGTTTCAAAATTTGCAATAAATTTCCTATACATAGGATTATATTTAAAAAAAACCTTTATTGGAGCAATATTTTGTAAAATGATTTGTTTTAATGTTTACTTTCATGAGTTAAAATTAACACTCCACTTTAAAAATCACCCTATATATTGTGTTTATTTCATTTGTATCTTATGTACTTTTTTGAAGGTACCTGTTTTGTTTGGCATTAAAATAATGAACTGTTATCATACTAATACTAACAACTAACGATACCTTGAACCAGTGTGAACTTCTACTCTCACCATAAAAATGCTTAGTGCTTAGTGCAACTAATTAGTACTAATGATTATACTATGCTCGTGAAACAATGCAGAAATATTAGTAGAAATCGTTACCTAGTAAAAATGCGAGTGAGAAGCGGATTTCACTACTTCCGACAACCACTTACACTATATGAAAAACGAGCCTATCGATGGATTAGTGGTTAGTGACATGTGACGACTTAAGTCAAATTGATATCACACTAACCAGGTACCGAGTTCACGCTTCCAACATAAAACCTCTTCTCTCAACAAAAAAGTGCTTAATGTGTAAAATAATTTACATGAATTGAAGTTCACACTAGTTGGAAGTGTGAACCCGGCACCGTCAGTGGCTAGTGTGCAGATATGCCAACCACTAATCACTAATCCATTGCCAGGCTGGCCGTTCACAGTGTAATTGAACACCGGCAGTAGTGGGATACCTACATAATTGGCATTAGTTAAATGCTTCTACTCACTTGCATTTTTATGATATAAGTGCAACTGTTTGGTTCTAATGATTAGCACTAAGCTCATGTATTATAGGCATTATACATTCTTCAAATGTAACGAATCTTTTGACACATCTTTTCTAAAATGAAAGACGATAGCTTTGATAATATTTTGGGTCCAGAAATGTGTAGCAGTATTTTGTTCAGATGTTTTAGGGACACCCTGTACCTACATATATCTAATGTAGTATACAATTTTTATTTAGGTTGAAGAAAAAATCGTATTTATATATTAACAATTTATTTAAACTTTCATCGTGTAAAAGTACAAAAATCCACTAATATTTAAATAATACCTAAATTATTAAAATGACAATAAAATGATAATAAAAATCCCCAAAGTTTTCACCTAATTCAATTTTTAACTAGATGCTGGCTTAATGATTGCATTTACTCCTGGGATGCAACTTAACCAATTTCTAGCTGCATCAAAAGTCCACTGAATTGGAGTGACGTAAGAACTGAGAAGATAAAAAATGTAGAAATAGAATCCGTATACGCAGAATATGTGAAGAATATATAATCTGAAAAAAAATATGTTATTGGTTATTTAAATAATTCTGTGATAAATATTTATCAAATAAATGTAATTAGTAATTTTGGTGTTACGAATTGTAACCAAAATTGTTTAAAGCAGGTATAAGTTTGATTTTTCACCGTAATATATTTTTTTCGGCTTTGTAATATAATATAATAATAAAATCAGCTTTGTCAGTAAATAAAATATTTTTAATAAATGCATTATCTTCATCATATTTTCCTACAATGCTACAACAGAGCCGTAAACAACACAATGGATGCAAACACGGAATTCCAGGAAACAACTACTCTGCGGGCTAATGCCCCGACCAGCATTGAATTACACCTGGAAAACCTATAGCAACAGCTAGAGTCATTCGTCAGAAGCCCACCAGACATATACCGGTTTCGAGCTTATTAGCTCTCATCAGTATGCCATAGGTAAGGTATCCGACGAATAATCCTAGCTGTTTAGTCTGTCTAACCCGACAGAAGGGACCATGAGTACGCGGTGAAGAACTAACTACATCTATCGGCCATTCGCTACTCCATGCCGAACTGAAAATGTCACAGACACGAAGCGTTCTACATGCAGTAGACACCATTGAAAGCTGTCGACCTTTATCGCGATCGGCGAGAAACGATATTTTGCAAACACGGAATTCCAGGAAACAACTACTCTGCGGGCTAATGCCCCGACCAGCATTGAATTACACCTGGAAAACCTATAGCAACAGCTAGAGTCATTCGTCAGAAGCCCACCAGACATATACCGGTTTCGAGCTTATTAGCTCTCATCAGTATGCCATAGGTAAGGTATCCGACGAATAATCCTAGCTGTTTAGTCTATCTAACCCGACAGAAGGGACCATGAGTACGCGGTGTAGAACTAACTACATCTATCGGCCATTCGCTACTCCATGCCGGACTGAAAATGTCACAGACACGAAGCGTTCTACATGCAGTAGACACCATTGAAAGCTGTCGACCTTTATCGCGATCGGCGTAATTCAATGCTGGTCGGGGCATTAGCCCGCAGAGTAGTTGTTTCCTGGAATTCCGTGTTTGCAAAATATCGTTTCTCGCCGATCGCGATAAAGGTCGACAGCTTTCAATGGTGTCTACTGCATGTAGAACGCTTCGTGTCTGTGACATTTTCAGTCCGGCATGGAGTAGCGAATGGCCGATAGATGTAGTTAGTTCTACACCGCGTAACACAATGGATGTTCATGATAAAGTGCTTGTACCATTTGCACATAAAATGGATGAAGAACTTTCCAAACTAAATATTAAGCAATACCCTCCTGAGCAGCATGTAATAGATAATGTTTTATTTACTGACGAAGCTGGTTTTACTATTATATTATATTGAAAAGTCGAAAAAATATATTACGGTGAGAAATCAAACTTATACCTGATATAAACAATTTTGGTTACAATTTGTAATACCAAAATTACTAATTACATTTATTTGAAGCATGACAACTTGATTAATTATAGAAAGAATTTTTTAAAATTTGATGTTTAATAAAATTTTAATAGCGATTTTCTGCTAAACTGTTACATTTATCGACTTAAAGAGTAGGTATATATTTTTTTTTCTGAAATTGTTTATCTATTTAATAATGTTGAAATTTCTGTGATATGTAGCAAGTAAAAAATAATATACGAACAAAAGTAATTCTGAGATTTAGGTAAAGTGCTCTCTGGCGGCGCATAATAAAACTTTTCTTTGGCTGGTCCAATAGAGCTTGATCTACTTAGTGGTTGTGCCAAACGACAGAATAATCGAACTAGAATTAAATAAGTTATTGGGTGTCTCCTCAGTCGCAGTTGCATTATTTTGATGAAAATATAATGAATTATTCATTTGTTCGTATGACGTAAGTCATCTGAATTCTTGCCGCCACTATAGTAGTAATAATAATAGTAGTGGTGGTAGTAGTCATAATAGCAATAGTAGTAGTAGTAACTATAAGTTTAAATATTATACTTACAATTTCTGTTTCCTACGACATCTTGGTAATGATGACAGATCCTCCTTCAAACAGTATTGTCTGGTGCCCAAAATAGCTCGCGTCAAATACTCGCGTATAGGTACTGTAGTAAAATCAGTGGTCGTAAATATTTTTTTGTCTGCATCTGTTATAAGATCATTTAAACCAACAAATCGTTCGCTTTTGAACCACCATTCTCGAACAGAGAAGAATTCTAACAGTTCAAGTCCATTGTATATCTTCTTTTGGATTCGTATCATACTAAAAATAAATATTTTGTAAAACGTAGTAAATCAATCGTTAATTTTTTTCTGCGTATATGTTTAAGTTGCCTTTTTATTTATTGCATTTTTATTGTATTTAACTGGATAATTCTGAAAGGCGTGAACGGAGAAACGATATCCAACTTTATTTTCTATAGGCGCTATATTGAATTTCTGCATATTTTCTGATTGCGCAAATAATGGCTTAATAATTACAATATGCATGTTACTAATTAAGTAATTAAGATATAGTTATATTATTTCAGGGTTTGCCGCCAAGATATCTACAAGAAGAGATAACCGATAATCAGTAGAAAGGATCATGTATTTAAGGCAGAAGTCACTTTCCCTTTCTATTTTAAAAGTGGTAGTTATTACAAACAGAAAAATATAAAATTGCTTAGACTAAAGTTGGTGGTCGGTTCGGACGAAGGAATCGAGATTCACGATAGATAAAATATAATCGATCAAAATTAAAAATAATTAAGTAATAACGTTGTTGCATGTAAATTCCAAATTTATAAAAATGATTGCTTTATATACGTTAGTGGATTCTGCTGTCCAAAGATCTGTTTTATTTATTTTATTATTACGTTATTACTGTTATTAAATACTTTTCTTAAAAATGTGGTGTTTCTTTTTATCTTCTAGTTGCTATTGACTGTTGAGTGAGGAGGACAGAATGACAATTAAATAATAGCCTCTTAGATAATAATTTAATATTTCGTTATATTTTTGTATATTGCGGAAATGATCTCAACTCAATTTTGTATTGTGAATAATAATCTCGTGAACATAATTTGGATAGTATTTTCTTATGGTATGTATGTTGATGAGTATTTCTTTTAAGTACCTTGAAGTGTACCTATTTAAATAACATTTTTAATGAACTAAGTGTATTCAAGTAAAATATGACAATTTATATGAACAATGAAATGGTAGATATAACGAACGCGTATTTTATGTGCAACAAAAGTACATACGCAGCAAAATTATATATGTAGATTCGTACGAAAGGCAAAGGAATATTCCGAACGAATAAAAGTACGTTTATTCGTATTGTTCAAATTTCAGCAATTTAGATCAGATGGGAATTGCAGAAACAGTAGATAGTGTTTTAAATTAATTTTATTTTAATTCCACTTATATATAAAGTAGCCCTTCAGTAAAACAAATGCTGTAACTTGAAAGAGTTTAAATCTAATTATTGACTTAATAGCACATATCCCATAAACGAGCATTAATAACAAAAAAAAAATAACTACATCAATTAAGAAAATTTAACTTGAAGAATCTGCTTTAATAGATGCTCGATATATTCACCATCAATATCCAGCCCAATATTCCAATACAACCATCTGTAGTTCAAATAGAAAAAAAGTTGATTTGGAAGGAATTTGAATATCGGTATATATTTTAAAAATGTAACTTCATTCGGAATAAGAAAATAAGAAAGCTATAATCTATGTGTAGTAACGCTTAGGTATGATGAACATATATTAAAGTAGATAGATGCTAAAATTTAATAACGTATTTAAGCAATATTTTTTTGTAAAACTTATATGTTTGGAAAAAAGCATCCTGGTTTAAATCCCTTAATACTTACAATCTTTTCTGTCCACAAATCAACATTAAGAAGTCGATTAAAAGAGCCGGAAGCCAGTGAAAAAATATGCTGTATAAATTATGAATAAATTTTGAAGATCTTATATCACCATCAGGGTACCATATCTGCATTTCAAATGGATACTCGTGAGCAATATCTCTTCCCATATCTATAATTTCTCTGTACCTTATTTGCAAGATTGAATCCTGTGTTAAATTATAAACGGGCACCTCCTTTGGCCTAAAAAAATCATATGTTAGTAGTAGTAACAATAGTAATTTTTCAGCAGAATTTTATGAATCAACTACTCTGCGGACTGTCTCGATCAGCGTTGAGTTACACCTGAAAAACCAATATCAGCTGCAGCATGGGATGGCTAGTGACCATTAGATGTAGCTACGTGCTACATGTTACGTGTACTCAGTAGCAATTCTTGTTTCAAGTCGATAATCCATGACATATTTTTGATATATTACAATAAAT
This sequence comes from Monochamus saltuarius, assembly GCA_025584915.1. NCBI lineage: Eukaryota > Metazoa > Arthropoda > Insecta > Coleoptera > Cerambycidae > Monochamus > Monochamus saltuarius. The sequence continues at coordinate 46,551,532 of CM046721.1, read as the reverse complement.
GTGCCAGTTTAAATTTAAGACTAGCAACAAATTATCAACTAAATACAGGCTGATTCTTAACCTATACGCATAAAGTTGTGAAATTATAGCTGAAAACAAATAATGACGAATACTGTAAAAGAATATAGTAAAATATTTTTAGTTTTGGAACAGGTCAAATGTTTTGTTGTCGTTGTATAAAAACTAAGAACTAAACAAATCAGGATATGTTTGGCATTTGTAGCAGTACTTTGTTATCTGTGGTGGTCTTATTTGAGTTTATTTTCACATGATTATAAAAGTATGGCGCTAATACTTTTCAAACGAATAATTTATGGACATGATACTATACGAAGAATCACATCAAAATTCAGTGGCTGCAGCTCATATTTTTGCCCAAAGGTTCCCCAAGGATAACATCTGAGACGTGAAGCCTTTTTACTTGTGTTTCAGCAGGATAAAGAAACTGCCAATTTGCGGCCGAGGTCCAGGCAATATGGAAAAGCCATTAAATCTAGGCAAATTGTGAATCTCGAGGAACAGATTTTAAATTCCGTCATAGAGCAGCCTGGCATAAGCACTAGGACAATTACAGCATAATTTGGGATATCACAATCCACAGTTCGGCCAACGTTAAGACAGGAGAGCGGTCTCCGTCCCGAAATTATGCGAATTTCATATCACGATCATGCGCTGGCTGAATAACGCATGCGTGGCATAATGTAGGGAACTGGCTCGAGTGCGAACTTCCGCTAACAAGCAATTTGCAGGAGCAGGTATGTCACATTTTATAAACGATCTCTCCCCGAATGACAGGTACACAGTTCAACTATTTCATGAAATTTGTAGCACAGCGACTGGAGTATGTCAAGAAGTGCTCTGGGCGACGCACCAGTTTCGTTGTGACATTTGAAATAGAAGATAAGATAATGAAACATTTTATATCGTACAACTGAATACAGAAGTACGGAAATGTAGTAGAACTACGATGAAAATTAACATGATTATTGTAATAAAACGAATCCTCGAAACAATATAATAAAACCCGGGCCAGGGATGGGAACGGAAATGGAGGAGACATAGAGACGTCTCGAGCAAAGGAAATCTTTTGTACAGCCAGATTTCATTCGATACGTCGGATGGTTTATAGGTCATTTAAGTTTAAAGGATAATTGTTCTAATAACCATTGGACACGGTCGAACGCTAAAGATTAACTAACAACTTCTCAAGTATAATTTATTAGTTTCGGGTCGGAAAAGAAAGTCGTTTCTAAAAAGCCCTTTTGTCACAACCAAATATTAAATAAACCAGATGTGGAAGCTGGCGAACTTTATGCTTGGGTCAGCCCCCCGTGGTGAAAGGAACCAGGGGCGGCCTCCGCCAACGAGGCACGGATTCCACGGACGCGACGACCGCGAAACAGACAAATTGAGGCGTAGAGAACCATTTAATTATCAAATTCAATGTTGTAAGTGTTATAGATTCGCCGCTAAAGTCAATCAAATAGTTTTTCGTTGGGTTTTCTCCTTTAAATATGTTCAATTAGTTTCTCTAGGCGCCTTTAGAATTGTACAGCCACAGTCTAACGGAACCCGAGACAAGCTCATAGGCTAGGAGTGACAGCCAATCCCCGATCCCCACTGAAGTTAGAAAACTTGCCTTTAAGGCACATTTTTACCAAAATACCTGTGATGGCGTCGACCCTAAGCACAAAAGGGGAGGTTCCCGAAAGATTCCCAAAAATCGCAAAAGGCCCGTTCACCACGAAGGACCGGCAGATTTTGGTTGACACTTGAACTCGTCGTATCGTCGTTTCATCCGATCCGTGATCTACTATTTTTCACTATTTTCTGATTATTTTTAACTTGTATTTTTATCGTCGAACTGGACTTAGCATCTGCACTTGTGTCGGGACGTCCAGGGTCTAAACCTTAATTTAGTTTATTATGTTGTATAGAATCATTGTATTCTTTGCGTAATCGTGTGTGAATAAATCCAATACCTTCCTCGAAGTTTGTGTTTTATTTCTTCTGGTGCATCAGAGGTGTGTGTGTGTCTCAATTTAAGGGATTAGCAGCCGCCAGGTCCAAACCAAGAAGTAGAACAAGGTAAGTGGGTAACCTAGGTATAACACTCGCAATCTCACATTTAGAGAGCTCGCGGATCTAAACTTGAACGAGATATGATAAATTTGTAACATGTTGATGAAATAATAATACCTAGTGATTTAATTAACGGCCAACCGACAGGTTTATTACATTATAATCTATACCTGCTAACTAGAAAATTCTATTGAATAACTAGAAATTTCTACATACTAAGTAAAAACATGAAGAAATTATTACCAACTATATTTCTGAAAAACAAAACATTTTCTCTGGATTTGATAAAACTAATTAAATCTCAACAGTTTTTGAGATAAGTGAAAGATAATTCCAGAGACAACAGAGGTTCTAACCTTTTTAGCAATATCTTAAATGTTGCTGGGTTATATACAGAGCGGTGAGAATTTAATGCTGAGTTAATTTCAAACCGTATATTTTGCGCATTCTAAAAAAAATGCTCTGTGTCAAATTGTACTGACATCTTCATTTTATTTTTTGTTTGTTAGTAATACGAGTAGTTTTTTATAACAAATATGTGTTATCAATTTTTTTCTGAAACTTGAAAATAAACTAACAGCCGCATTGGATAATAACAAATAAGTAAGTTATTATAAATTAGTTGGTTTTCTTGAAACCCTACTTGCCCCGCCTTCCCAAGAAATTGAAAGATTATAGTTATTCTAACAAAAATTATTATTATACAAACAAAACTAAAATATATAGGTAGGTCGAATACGGTTTGATACAGAAAGAAAATCGTTCCCGAATATGGAAAAACATACAGGGTGTTCCATTTTAACAAAGTGAACATGTGGTGAATTGATGTTAACCCAACTTGACATTACGTTTTCACCACCATGTACAAAACTGAGCAACGTTTATGCCATAGCTAGTAAGGTTAGAACTTGTACTATCTAACGTACAAATAAATATCTTTGATTATTTTTTAAAGATTTTATTACATATGTAGGCAATGTCACAGTCACAGAAAATGTTTCGTTTTTTTCCAAAAATATCATTAATTTCTTGATGTTACTAGTTTAAGTAGAAATTTGTAGTTATATAAATAGAAATTTCTAATTAATAATTAGATTAATTAATTAATAATTAGAAATTTGTAGTTAGTAAACAGAGATTGTAGAGATTTTTCTAATTTTCGTCTAACGGCACTATCCTTCCGTATGAAAATATGCTTATCTTCGACAATGGAATATATATTTTTAAATTTGGACGAACATTTTATCTTCTCGGGTTTAAAGGATTGCCGTAATTGTAATATGCTTTTCTGCGTTAAATGTTTTCGGTTAAAATAAATATGTATAAAAATAAAACGTCTCATTCTACCTTTCCCTCGTCAACGGACAACCTCGCAGAGCTTGACTATGAAACTCAGATGCAATATCATCGCCGGCCGTACGTCCGTCGAGAAATATTTCGGCGAAAGATTGTTGCGGAACTTGATCGTGCAACACACCTTTCGGAGATTCACCGGCCCTCCGCCCGCCGAAATCCTCACCAGCGAAAGTTGCTTCGGCGCTTCATCCGGCGCGCGACTATGAATACCATGGTTACTCTACCCATTTCACATGCAGCGGTTACAAGCCTTACGTTCAAGGGATCTTCCGCTTCGAGTGAACTTTTGCGAGTGGTTATTCAATCAGCAACACTTAAACCGAAACTTTACCATGAACATTTTAGTTGTGGATGAGGCAATTTTCACAAAACACATTATTGGGCATTGGAAAGAATCATCCTGTATGTTACAATAAATACGGCAATTTAAATTTTTTAAATTTCAACTATAAAAAATTATTGAATGATGAACTTTCTTAATTTGTATAAATTAAGTTAAAGATTTTATGTTTCGAATTTGTAAGGATATAACCAAAGTCTAAAAAAACTATAAAAATACTTGTTATAGAATTCTCAATAACACATCATGTGTAATGTAATACTTTTACAGTTATTAAACTCATACACAATGAAACGTTAAGTGATAAATTTCATATTGAAAAAATATTCTAAGTAGTTACTTATTTTTTGTTCTTACTCATACGGCTAGACCATTTCAAGACAGTGACATTGCAATATCGTCGTGAGTTACAGGCGATACAAACAAATAATAATTTCAATTCAGTGTTTGCTTGGGAAGTAACCTACACGATGGCTAATCCTTGACTAAGTACCTATTTTAAGATACATACACATAATTGTGCTTCTCATTTTTCAGAATTGATGTGTAATGGCATAGTGATATAGTAATTTGATTGGCTTGAACTTTTTAATTAAACCTTGTACATTCAGTCAAATAATTAAATGTATCCCTTTGCTTTCACGTAAAAGAATACAGTAAGTCATTTGTCTATATCCACAAATACGGCTAGATACAAAAATATTGCAGTTTAAATAATATTGCCCATTTGTAGCGGAGACTTCTCAAATTCCTACTCGATCAAATCAAATATTTCACTCTCATTGCGGAACACTGCGTATTTAACCGATACAGAGTGAACCCAACTAAACCTAGAAAGTGGTGACAACTAAGCGAAGAGTTTCCATACGCGTATATTGTTTGGGCGAGTAGTCCCATCTGCTGTTTTGAATCTCGTAGATAACCAAAATAGTTAATTAATTTCTTTCTTACTGTAGACAAAATGGAACAATTGAACTTTGCGAACATAATATATGTTTCAGAACTTACTTTTCCTTGGATGCTCCTATTAATTGACCTACTATAATGCTGGCGTTAATAGCGTAATCTACAGGTATAAACTGGCCCCTATTTTCTCCCTTGCAATGCATTGAACGAATAACTCCTTTACCCCCACCAACTATAAGGCCAATGGGACCATTAAGGCTGTCTACCCAACCTGGCAGAGGCTCTTCTACAGCAGGGATAACTGAAAAGTGTATTCATTAGTAAAAATGGTTATATGGTGAGTGGTACCTCATTGACAAGTGTTTAGTATTGATGTAACTCATTTATGTTATCTGAAGTACTTGTTAAGATCTTTGTGTAATTAAATAAACAAATTTATTATTCATCTAAGCATACTATGCTGGAAGTTCATATGTACAGGGCATTGTCTGCAATTATTTATTTGTGGCATTTTTTTGTTACTTTTCCGTCTAACTGAGTATTCCTGCCATTGAAATATTAACAAATAATTCCTTACGCCCAATTAACGAAATGTACAGAATGTCCCAAACTCGACGCCCTGTTGATATTACAGGGTAACGTAAAAAATGTGACTAAAGATTTGAAACATGGAGTTCAAACGGCATGAATTGAGGTCCATTTTGTATAAAATTTTAGATATTTCGAAACTTGTATTGATGACGTCATCAAATTTTATTTTTCCAGAAACATACCCGTATGTTTTCAGAAGCAAAAATACGTTTTATTAAATGCCCATCTATTTTCATTAATAAGTTATGATAATATGTAAAAATAGTAATTGAAAGTATTAAAGTTGTATTAACCTTGAGTTGATGGAACATGTTGTGTAAGATAATTGATCAAGTAACATTATCATAATATTTAATTGTCACTTGTAAGTATATACAATTTTTTTTAATACAAATTTATTGGAAAAATGTGTTTTTTTAATATAAAAAGAAGCGGGTATATTCCTGAAAAAAAATTCGTTGTCATCAATAAAATTTTCGAAATATCTAGTGGACCTCAATCTATGCCGTTTGATCCCATGCTTCGAAACGTCACATTATTAGTTACCCTGTAATCCCAATGTGCATCTAACAATCACAGGACGTCCATTTTAAGTCCTTGTTAGGTCAGTACATCCCAGGACCAGTTATAGACGTCCATATGATATCGAACAGTGTAGCTCTCAGTGATGTCTTTAATATTATATCCATCGGACGTCCATTTTATGTCGGTACGTCCCAGGACTCGTATGGACAGCCACAGGGCATACAACAGTGTACCAAGAGACATCCGTCGGACGGCTAATGTCTCCAAATGAATATCCACTAGGCGTTCTAATGTCATCACTGTAACGTCGAGTTTGGAACACCCTGTACAGGATCATCTACATGATATATTTTCATTAGGATTAGCTGGGTTATTAATGCTCAGTTAAGAAAAATTAGCAGATACAAAAGTAATACTTAGCTATTTTTCTGAATTATTTAACTGCGTACTTAGTAAAACAATTGAATATTGATTAAATGTTCCTATAATTTATATTTTTTGTACATTACATTTAGGCAAGTTGTAACCAGTTGCATTTTGCGCACAGATGGAGCAATTATACCTATCCCGAAGTTAGCCTGCAATTTATAAGGGCATTTTACGACTAAAAAAATAAGAAAAAGATGCATATAAACGTAGACCGGCAGCGCCTCTAACCTCTATAATAACTACAAAATGGGAGCTTTTCTAAATATTTTCGAAAGCGTTGAAGACAAATCAATAAAATTCGAAACTGGACAGTAACATTAGGTTGTTAATGAAGTGGTTTAAAAATAATTTCACATAAGTGATCGTATTTGTATCACAATCTACTTAAAGGTTGATTATTTGCTTCTTTTCTTAATAGTGCCCTATTTTTCAAATGCTGTATATAGTAATAACTGAATAAACTAGGGCTAACCAAATAACAGGAATGTTATCTCATACCACCTGTTAAATGTTCCAAGATATAGAAGTAAAACGAATAAATGTCGAAAAAAGCAAGATCTCTTTGAAAAACGTTTTTTTAAATTTCAGTGTAGATGTAAATATTGCTTTAACATAAACTTAGTCGAACTAAATATAAGCTTGTTTGTTCACTATTATTTATAAATATGTGAAAACAATTGTTAAAATGTGGGTTTATAATATCAAAATAGTGCGTGTTTTATAAACGCTTTTTAAAACTCATTATTTTATTTAATGAAAATTTAAAAAATAATGAATTCGAGTAAACGGATCGAGAATATTATTTTTTATATTACTTTTATTACATGTGTTATATTTTTCAATATTTTTGTACCTAAAAACGCCACAAATGTGATCATTTTACGGAGAGAAATACGGCAACCTTAAGTTCCTTGTCGTAGAATGCTCTGATAAATTATTGCAGGCTAATTTTTGTATTAGTGAAATCATAAATCAGACTCTTAGATTATATATATCGAATGTAATAATCAAGACAGTAAAAATATAATAGAGTAGCTTGTATTGCAAAAATAATGACTCTTTAAAATTAACTGGTTAATTTCGAGTTGCAGCATTCCTAATGAAATCTACTTTCATCTTTCAGCATAGTTCTTAGTCGTTTCCAACAGATATCTAATGAAATTTGTACTCGGAACTTCCAGTAGTTCAAAAACTGATTTAAGAGAGTGTCATTATTATTGTAATAGATTATATCTATGCAAGATATAATTTAAATGCTTGACTAAACTTTGATAACGGACTTCAAGTTACAAATTAATAAAAAAAAGTTGTTACAATCATATGTCCACAAACACTTAATTTTAGTTACAGGGTGTTTAAAATTAATGAAAATGTCATTTATTTCAAGATGCAGAAAAACAATTGAAGGATTTTTCGTGTTAATCCAGATGCTTTATTAGTAATATTAAATAGTACTTTCTAATGCGTAACAGTTTCTCCTAATTATTTATCAATATCGTTTAGAGACCACAGAAATTAATATAAAGTTGTAAAGATTAAATATTTTTTACTATGTTATTTACTTTTTTTTCTGTTATAATAAATAATAATAATATCTCTACCCCTCATTCTAACCACGAGGATTAGCCCAGAAGTCGAAGACTTGTGCGGGAGAGGGGGCGGCATATTATTATTAAGCAGGCCGCATTTGCGCCCAGGAACGACTTACGTTGGTAGGCCCTAACCACCATTCAGTGCAGGAATGAGGGAAACCTGGAAAACCTCATTAATTAGGGGGTAGTCAAATGCTAACCGGTATCAATTTCTCACATTGACCCAAGCCAACATTCTTCCGCCCTACCATACCCGCAGAGAGGGTGCCAATCTCTCCACGAATATAGCTTATATACAGTCTACCGGCTGCGGGGGTCGAACCCACAGCGATCCAGTCACCTCGATTCAAGTACTAACGCCTTAAACCGCGCGACCACTGACCGATCAGTTATCATGCATTAGATTGATCAACATTAAGTATTATCAAAACAATTATGAAATTCAGCTCCTTAGAAAATGACCATGCATTTGTCATTACCAATACTTTATCTAATTACTTGTAATGTACATACACAAGATAGAAACACGATCTTTATTCAAACGTCATTGCCATTTTTTAAATTTTATGAACTATGTACTTTTTTATTTTTATGAACCTGTATGGACACCTACATTGGTTATTTATTACAGTTAAATAGGTATAACATTATTATTTCTACAAAATATAATGGGATAATGAGGCACAAGAGAATCCTAAGGTCAGAATAAGGCAGTTGAGTCTAACTTTACTAAATGGTGCTCCTTTGAAGATAAAACGCACTATGCAGTCACGGTGTAGGCGGTTCTCGTCTAGTGAAGAATCTTCTAATGATTTTAATAGAGAGAGTGCGCTATGAGGATACGACCAAGCGCATCGCGGACCGCTCTCTGCGGAACTGATGAAAAACTTTTACAAAATCAGTCGTATATTTATGTATTTATTTATTTTTTTTATTTGGGTACAACTGCCGAGCAGATAAACGAATTCAATTATTTAAAAAATATTCAAATATTTTGAAATACATTGTAACTAAAATAATTCAACAACGTAAGAAACAAAGCAAAGAACAATAACACTTAGTTGACCAAAAATACGTTTTTTTATGGAACTAACATTATAACAAAAGACATCAAACTTATCTTAGCAATTATTATAATTAGAGCACATCACATTTGAAGGAGCAAATTGCAATATATTAGATTTTGGCGTTTTAACATAAAATAAGAAATTATTACGTGTGCAACATCCAGATGTATTGAAATTTAAATTCTTCAATAGATCAGGGCAACCAATTTTACTATTTAAAATGTTAAATAAAAAGATAACTAAATAATAAATTCTCCTTAGAGATAAGTCATTCATTTGAAACCCGGCCAACAACTCTGTTTGATCAATACCATAAAGTAGGTAGAAACCATCTACCTTAAAACTTATATATTTAAGAAAAAGTCTTTGTATCTTCTCAATACTATTTTTATGAACGGTATACATAGGGTTTCATATCACATTGGCATATTCCAATTTGGATCGTACAAATGAAAAATACAATAACTTTATCGTATATAGTATAGCTTATCTCCAAAAACTGTCTGGAATTACGAATGATAAATCCAAGAGATTTAGAGGCGTGTTCAACGATGGCATTGATATGAGGAACAAATGTTAATTTTGAGTAAAAAATTACACCTCTTCACCCACAGTCAGATGGAATGATGGAAAGATTCAATCGTACCATTGAAAACTTCCTGAGGACGGCAGTCAACGAGATACAAACCAACTGGGATACCTGCCTTCCTCTTTTTACTGGCTTACTGAGCAGCAATTCATGAGACCACGGGTAAAACATCAGCCAGCGTGATTTTCGGCACAGAATTGCGGCTACCCATAGATCTAATTATGAACCGACCGCAACACGAGGAAAACTTAGATCATCGCTGGCCATCTGAATGATCGAATAAAGATAGTACATGGAAAAGTACGGGAGCAGCTTAAAATCGAAAGCGACAGAATGAAGACCAGATACGACTTGCTTGCCAACAGCAGCAGGTTTCAAGAGTGTGAGAAAGTGTGGCTGTATAACCCAAAAAGAAGCAAGGGTAAATCTCCGAAGCAGAAATCATGGGAAGGTCCTTATACCGTCGTATCAAGATTGAATGACGTAGTGTACAGGATCCAAAGGAATCCCCAAGCCAAGATGAAAATTGTCCACATCGATCGTTTGACACCTTATCAAGAAGGCCATGCGGACAAGAGGGTAACCTGATCGGGACGATCAGTTCTAAGAGGGGGGAAATGTTACGGAAGCTCACCTACATTTTTAGTTTGTTAATTATGTTTCTGTTTATGTTGGAATTTATAATTGAAGCTCGCCTACCTCGTTAGTTTGTAAATTACCTTTCTGTTTATGTTAGAATTTATAATTTTTGTGATGCCTTTATTTTGACGTTTTCTGCAATATTCTCGGCCGCATTCTATTTGATTCTCGAGACCACCGAAAACTTCAGAACTTTAAAAACCTATATAAGAGGATCATTTTTGTCGCTGGAGTCAGTTTATATTGAGCAGTCGAAGGCCATTGACAAACGTCAAAGTAAAGTGTTGACAGTAGTTGTGAAATTTGTTTGAAGGATATTTCTTGTATATAATCAAGAGTGACAATAAAGTTTGTCTACGTGACGTGTTTCCACGCTAACCCAATTTAGAGGTTACAATACCTAATATATCTACTGCAAAAATATAGACTTACCTATAGATGGACGTATGATGCAGACAGGCATATTATCCATTTCGTTTGCAACCAGCGTTTCTGCAAGTCTCTTACTGTACGTATAAGTATTAGGATGAGGTGCAATTATTGCTGGTGTTACAGTATCGAGGATATCAGAGCTTAACCAATTAACCACATCCACAACTTTTCTAGGGTCATCTTTATTTTCATAAACCTAAAATGGAATATTTTAGTTACAATTGCTCTTGTAAAAATTCAAATAATATACTGAATAACAAGTGCCACAAAGGACTTTTTCACACGGAGTGGAACAGTAGTTTGTCCCACTAGTGTGGAAAATGCTTTTCACGCGTGTTTAACACTAAAATTTTGCTACGGTACGGTTGTATTTAAGTCAATTTTGTAACATTTACAAGAAGTATCTGGCTTGTAATTACAACTTATTTTTACAAAATAAAACACCAAAGTAACAATTTATCATTTATTCAAATAAGGAATTCACACAAATTATTATTATTGAAAGTATTATTTCAGTAATAATTATAAGTACCTACTATTTAAAATTATAGTTTATGGTAACATTACAATTTTCTTCTATGACTTATTCTGTGGCGTTCCTTAAATTTACAATTTTATTGGTAACTTTAACTTTGTCTTAAATTGACTCATATATACAGAGTGCTCCCGATTTACCATTTTTAATTTTGAGAAATGATAGAACATACAAAAATAATAGGAGTCTTTGCAAAGCATTCTATGACACTCCGTTTTCCTTATACTAAACATATTAATATTTTTTTCTTCTAATTTAGTGTGTAGCAATCATAATTAATAATTTAATATTTTGACGTGAATAACTTTTTCAACTAAAGCCAATGACGTAGGTATGGGGCCTTGTACATCCCTGAACCCCCTAAACATTTACGCCAATGGTGAAAAGTATTTTTCAATACAAGTACGAAAATATTATTCCATTTTCTGAAAAAATGCTCTTAATGTAATTCACTGGATAGCTTTGTTTTTCAGATATTTTGCCTTTTTCTAATCGAGGTTGTCCTATGAAATTTTAGCAACAAACAATTTAATTTAAATGGTGCTCAAAATTATATACATTTTAAATGCTACCAGTGGCGTAACACCCCGCAGACCCCGCACAGTAGAGGGGGCCCAAGGCCCACATTGACGGTTACCAGCTATCAAGGCCACTCGTGGCCAACTCTTTGCTTTTTATATTTTTAAAATAATATTATATTTATTATTGAATTGAATTTTGTCTCATTACTCCTGCAAGCATGATGTAAACCAAGAAGCTAGGAATAATAAATTTGGGTACATAGTAAGAATACTATGAATACTAAAATTATTTTAAAATACTCTCCTGCACGGCACTGAAAACTGGTCCACTGTAAAACCTGATAAGACGGCAAACTGCGACCGGACAAAAAATTAAAAGAAATGCTCAAGGAAAGAAATAAATAACATTTTATAACGCCGATTTTATACAGCAAATTTAACTGCTTTTGCCCGCTATTATTAATTATTATTAACATACTTAATTTGTGGTTTTAATTAATAAAATAGTTTGACATAGGTACCTGATGTCACAACATTTTGGGCTCGTCTTACCCAGTTTCTACAAACTAACACAAATGTTTCTGCTTCTTGTTGTTCGTTTTGAATTCGTTTAATATAAAAGCGAGAAATCATTAAATTTTGGTGAAAGATGCAAAGACGTTAAATATTTCTTTATTATTATTATTATTTAATCCTAGCAAAGGTGACAATAACAGAAACACCCAAAACTTTAATTTTTAAAACAGCAATGCACAATGATATAGCTCTGAGACGTTTTTCAAGGGATTGGACTCTAAATTAAGTCGAATATTGAAATGCAAAACACCTGCAGCATTAGAAGAAGCCCTGAGAATGGTAGTAGAAGAAGACAACTATATCTACGTGAGAAATAACTTGACAATGATGAATAATAAAAACATGCCAAAACACATAGGGAAACCTTCATCATCGCAGAATGCCAGACACCAGTTCGAACCCTTTCGTATTTACGATTTAATACTGTCCCTCGTCAATTAAATTATTTAACAAATATACTTTCAAATCTAATCATGACATTAATTCAGTATCCTGGAACCGCAGATTTCCTAATCGAACAATAAATCCAAATCAAAATTTTCGACCACAATTTAATCCCAATGGTACTAGTGTTTTTAAGCTAAATCCATATAGACTGTTCCCTAAAACCACGCCTATGGACATATCATCGAATAATTCAAGAAAAGTAAACATTTCTTTACCCTCGCCTATCATTTACATTTGAAGACATGTACTACTATAAGAAAATTACTACTACTATCCTTACATGTATTATGAGGAAGAAATTCCAGAAAATATTCCACCATATTATGAAAATGACTATTGTGGATCATACAACAAAGACTTGCTGCTAGATGCTAGAATCGACTGTAAAATAAGCGCAGAAGAAACGACAGAACTATCAAAATTTTAAGAATTTCGGTGTACCTCAGTAACCAACATAGAAATAAATAATATCGACAATAATCTTCCAGAAATTTATATACCGGATATAATCGCCAATTTTTTAGTAGATACCGGATCGAAAAAAACTCTGATTAAACCTTCTTTTGCCCAAAATTATTATAAAACATATTAAAGAAACAAATCACAGAGAGGGATATCAAAAAATATTTTTGAAAAAACAACTTCGTTCAGAATGAATTATTTCCTCTTTTGAAAAACTACTACATTATCGAAAACCTCACAAGAATATCATTGTGTAAACAATTTCTCGTAGAAGTAACATTTCGAATTTTCTAAAGCTATCTGTCAAACGCTGCTATCTAGACCAACAGTTATAAAGTTTTTGTTTATTTAATCAAAAGGGTAAGTAATTTAATAATATAAGCACCTAAATAATACGATTTTCTTATGTATCTCTTCTTTTATTCTTCAAAAGAACAATTTTAGTGTATGTTATATATAAGAATATTGTCTTGCCATACATTAGCGAGCTACATTTGAGTTACTCTAGAATTTTGTTTCATTTTATATTGATCGCAGTAGTCTCCCTGTACATCTGTTAGATCTTAGATCAGACATGTAGTTTGTTGTGAATACGGAAATTATAGTGAAATAAAAACGGATCTACTTGTGATTTATAATAATTAGCAGGAAGCCATACCGTATTACCATAAACAATTCGATGGCATAAAAAATGATATTTGTAGATTTAATGCCAATGACAGCAGCGTCATACACACACTGGAGGATTTACAGAAGGACCAAAATATTAGCGATAACATACGTTACATTAATAGATACTGTGGTTTCTTAGTAAGTGCAATAAGGAAATTGGAATCACATGGACTATCCTTAAATGAACAATTTGATATAATCGATGATATATAAAAAATATATATGATGCCAATAATATACACCCAATCAGAAGTACAATAAAAGAAAAAATGCAAAGCGTGTTGAATAAAAAATCCAGGATACACCAATTTGGAAAACATATGTAAAGTTTTAGCTGATACATATCAGGACTTACCAGCAAATATATTAATATATAGTTCATGTCTCGACAATTTCTCATATTGTCCTTCGTCAACAGTAGAGATTGTTGAACGATTATTTCCCTCCACAAGTTAATATTAAGTGATAAACGTCGCCATTTCACTACAGAAAATTTAGAAAAGAACGTATTAATATGTTTTAAGCACTTCCAATATGCCATGGAACCTTGTCTCAACACTAAGGTTTATCGCGTAAGTGTTGTAATTTTTACTTGTTATCTTAATTTATATAGGTATTTTATCTTCTACTCAACAGTACTATGTTGCGACATTTTTTCTGTGAACATCTCGTATGTTCATTCGTAAACTGACTACGGTCCTGTTAAACTCCGCGCTCCACTATGTCTAGTTTATAATACCAGACGGAACTCAAGTGGTGTAGTTTGTTTATTATCTAACATGATGAACTTAAAATATTTGCTAATAAAAATTATTCTTATAGCTAAATATATTTGAACGTCTAACTTACCTTCTCCTCAAAAACATCAATGTCTGCGGAACAAAAAGCTGTGCTGAAGTGAATAAACGCCTTGAGATTTTTAATCTTCTTGGATATATCGATTACCCTAGCTGTACCGATGGTGTTTTGTTCAATAGCGTCTTTTAATTTAGCCTCTAATTTTAAAGTTGCAGCCATATGGAACACCACATTGACGTTATTTATAAGAAGTTCTGTATCAGCTTTTGTCAGGCCCAGTCCATCCGAATTCACATCGCCACAGAGAGGCACTATCTTATTTACAGCGTTCGGTTGTGATTCCCTTAGTCGGTCAAACATCTAAAAAATTACATTCTGAAAATCTAGACAAAAGCTACGGTAACATTTGGAAATTATTTTTAGACTATTATTTCATTCAAAGTCATTGCGAGTAAGATCTGAGTTTAAATTCCATTGTTTAGTGTTGATTTTAAAGATATTTTTCTGGAACACTTTTCTGGTTTCACCAGAATTTTTTTTATTAACTTTTGTTGTATGCGCTCGTAGTACATTGCATGTTAGTTCTTACCGGTAATTGCCACATATCTTGTATCCTCTGTTGAGGTGATTTTCCTCTTTTATTCCTTATTAAAATGTATATTGCCTTTACTCCGGTACACGAATAGAGTAATTTTTCGACCATAACTTTTCCCATAAAACCAGTGGCTCCAGTAATAAACACTATCTTACCACGATACCATTCTGCTACAGGACTGATTTCGTCCGCCATCGTGATAAATACCTCAGTACCTGTAAACAATATTATCTTTTTTAATATAAAAATGCCAAAGGAACACATATAGTAACTACATTTATAATTATTCTAACATTACAAAACTAATTTTGGATTCAGGGAATCTCTGTTGAAATTACTTCACTCTTACTTGCAAGATTGACAGCAATATGTTGCTTACAATAGTCATCATTCTAATTTTTTTTAGCAACTTTTGAAGTTCCCCAGGAATCTACTCTTGGACCACTGTTATTTTTACTTTTAATAAATGATTTATTTTCTGTAATAGATTGTAATGATTTCTTCTTTGCTGATGATGTTAAATTATTTATGAAAGTTGAATCTGTTAATAACTGTGTATTTGTTCAAGATCAGTTGGGAAAGATAGAGGCATGGTGTAATATTAATGATTTAGTTATGAATGATTCTAAGTGTAGAACTCTGACATGTACTCGGAAAAAAGTCCTATTATATTTAATTATACTTTTAACTCCCAAATATTAGAAAGATCGAATACAGTTAAAGACCTTGGAGTTTATTTTGATAAAGATCTATCTTTTACTGCTCATATTGATTACATCACAAACTCAGCCTTAAAAATGTTGGGATTTATTATAAGGAACTGTTCAAAATTTGACAATGTGCTTGCTCTTAAGACATTATTCTTCTGTTATGTTCGTTCTAAGTTGGAATATTGTAGCATTGTATGGTCGCTTTATTATAACATCTATATTACTGGCTTAGAGGGAATTCAGAGAAAATTCTATAAATTCCTAAACTTCAGAACCACACGTGTTGATCCAGCTATTGGTTATGATCACCAATTTCTTCTGAATCAGTTTGGTGCCAATACATTGAAGTCGTGGAGAATTATTTACCATATTAAATTTTTATATATGTTACTGCATATCCAGATTAACTGATTTCATGTTCATGTTCCACAATTTATGAGTCGTAATAACCCAATTTTCTATCGACCTAATGTGAACTCAAATATTTTAATTATTTATTATTTGCAATATTGAATAATTATAACAAAATTTCTAGTATCTGTGACATTAACTTTGATAGTTTAGGTACAATTATGCATAATTATTAAAGGGATCCATCTTAACGTTCAAAGTTTATCAAATAAAATTCACAAAATTGAAATTTTGTTAAGTGAAGAAAACCCATTATTCCTTCTCTTAACCGAACATTGGATGAGTAATGAACAAGCAGAGGTAACCGGGATTCCAGGTTACACGCTGCTCTCTCATTTTTCTAGATCAAACAGAATTAATGGTGGTGCCGCCATCTATGGAAGAAATGACGTTGAAAGCAACTGTAAAGGCATCACTACCATTAACCAGTTTACAAGAGAATTAATTTGTGAGTGTGCAGTGGTTAGCTATAAGATTGGACATATAAAAATAGCGATTCTAGCGATATATCGAGCACCTTCAAATTGTTCAGATAAACAGTTATTTCTTAACTCTCTAAATTCTATCCTATGTTGTATATCGAAATCATATAAATATTTGATAGTGTGCGGAGATTTCAATATTGATTTAATGAACGATTCAAATAGTAAACAACATCTATTAGATCTTTTAGGAAATTTCAATCTCATTTCAACTTTACCTCCAGATGAGCCAACAAGGGATTTCAATTATTCCAAATCTGCAGTAGATTATATCGTAACCAATATTCAAAACACAACAAGCCGAAATCTTGATCTAAGAATCTCAGATCGCAAGGTACAAATATTTTCTACATTTCAACCTGAACCTCTGTTTAAAATACCGTATATTTCTGAATTTGTATATAATAGAAATTTTTCAGAACAAAATTTGCTTAATTTGAGTTTGCTATTTTCCTCTACGGACATGAGTACTTTATATACAATAAATGATCCGAATCAAGCATGGGACTTTTTTTGGCAATTGTTTGTGTATAACTTGGATAAAGCTTGTCCCTTAATAAGGTATAATGTAAAATATTTCACTGGCAATAATAACAAATGGGTGGATGCTTCCGTTGTGGAGGAAAGTAGAACGCTCAAAAATTTGTTCTGGCTTGCAAAAAATAGCAACAATGTTATGTTACAAGAGTTATATAAAAATGAAAAGAAA